>VXBJ01004337.1:44204-67756 GCA_013400055.1 Nycticryphes semicollaris | reverse complement strand
TCGCGAGAGCTGCGGGGCGGGGCGCTGGGAGGAGGGGGGGAGCCGCAGCGCAGCCGGGAGGAGACCGCTCCCTCCGCCGCCACCGCCCCCCCCGCCGCTGCTGCGGCTCAGCCGGCTCTGAGAGTGCGCAGCGGCCGCCATCGCCCCGCGGCTTCCCCTTTGCCGCCCAGGGCCCCCCGCCTGCGGCTGAGCCTCCCGGGGGGACATGGCCGGCCTCCGCTTGCCGGTTGTTTTTTTATTTTATTTTTTTTTTCTCCTGTTCGCTCGGGATTAAACCCTGTTTTTGCGGTGGGTTTTTCTTCACTGCGGCTGGGAGGCTTGAAGGCTCTTGTGCGGCACTGAGAACTGAGGGTTTGGGTTAGCGGCACCCAGGCCCCTGGGGAGAAGGGTGGGAGCTCGTCCACTGACAAAACAGCAGAGCAGTTGCTGGGCTGATCTGTGCCGGGTTCCAGAGAGGGCTGCTGGCAGCAGAGGCGTCATTGGCTGCTGCGTGTTAACGGCCACCTTGTTTAACGACTTGTTCTCTTTGCTGGCAGAGACCATGGCGGCCCAGAGGGAATGGACCCCNGGGGTGGGTGCAGAGAGGGAGGGAGGGGCGCGGCCCCCGGGCGCTCTCCCGGCGCCTTCCTCCGCCTGCGCGCCGGCGGCCATTTGCGCAATCCCAGGGGTGGAGCTCTCGCGAGAGCTGCGGGGCGGGGCGCTGGGAGGAGGGGGGGCTCCGCAGCGCAGCCGGGAGGAGACCGCTCCCTCCGCCGCCACCGCCCCCCCCGCCGCTGCTGCGGCTCAGCCGGCTCTGAGAGTGCGCAGCGGCCGCCATCGCCCCGCGGCTTCCCCTTTGCCGCCCAGGGCCCCCCGCCTGCGGCTGAGCCTCCCGGGGGGACATGGCCGGCCTCCGCTTGCCGGTTGTTTTTTTATTTTATTTTTTTTTTCTCCTGTTCGCTCGGGATTAAACCCTGTTTTTGCGGTGGGTTTTTCTTCACTGCGGCTGGGAGGCTTGAAGGCTCTTGTGCGGCACTGAGAACTGAGGGTTTGGGTTAGCGGCACCCAGGCCCCTGGGGAGAAGGGTGGGAGCTCGTCCACTGACAAAACAGCAGAGCAGTTGCTGGGCTGATCTGTGCCGGGTTCCAGAGAGGGCTGCTGGCAGCAGAGGCGTCATTGGCTGCTGCGTGTTAACGGCCACCTTGTTTAACGACTTGTTCTCTTTGCTGGCAGAGACCATGGCGGCCCAGAGGGAATGGACCCCGATGGTGTCATTGAGGTGAGCACACGGGAACGAACTTGAGAATTTATTCACTGGTGGAGATGGGTGTTGGATTTAATATTTTCTATTTCTTTCTTCGTTACAGAGCAATTGGAATGAGATTGTTGACAATTTTGATGATATGAACTTAAAAGAATCCCTTCTTAGGGGCATTTATGCTTATGGTTTTGAGAAGCCTTCCGCTATTCAGCAGAGAGCTATTATTCCATGCATCAAAGGTATGCATCTGATTCACTTGTCGATACTGACATTGGATAATTAGCTGTGTACACCATTTATTTAGTTTGTGTTGATATCTATTTTTAATCCTTACTGAACAAGTGATATGATGGTACACCATCTTTCGGGGCTGACCTGAAATGGAGAGATCTCTTAATACTGATCACTTCTTAAAAAGAGAATGAAATAAAACTAAAAACATGAATGACCTGTGTGGGAGCAGTAAATGTGTATCCTACTTTTTTTAGGGTATGATGTGATTGCTCAAGCTCAGTCAGGGACTGGCAAGACAGCCACATTTGCTATTTCCATCCTGCAGCAGTTGGAGATTGATCTCAAGGAGACCCAAGCGCTAGTATTGGCCCCTACCAGAGAACTGGCTCAACAGGTATTGATAGTGTAGTTAAAAAAAAACAAACCAAACCAACAAAAGCTGCTTGTGTGTTGCATAGTTTCAGGTTTCACAACTGTGAGACAATAAACAGGCTTCTTAAGGGGCTGTAACTAATATCCATTCAGAACCCTCTTTGTGTTGAGTAACGGGGGATACAAACTGGCTTCTGTCCCACAAGTTCTCTGCTTGAGCAGTTGGGCTGCTGCCCAGGCAGGGTGCGCTGGGGCAGGGAGGCAGGAGCCAGCTGCTCTGCTGGGCACAGTTCTGCAGGAGCATCTTCAGCATAAAGACAAAAAACCAAGATCTGTTATTAAAGCACAGTGTTCTGAGTGGAAACAAAACGTACTTTTGGGAGCTATTTGAAGTTGCGTGCAGTTGTGCAACATGAAAACTGCAGTGCACATGTGGTCACTTCATGGTTTCTGTGTTTCTGTGATATTCTGAATGTTTCTGCATGTCTGCTTCACCCTCAGGGTGTGCTGCTGTTACACTAAGTGGGGGGCATTCAACAAAATTTTTTAAGATTAATACATACCAGTAATTGGGGTCTTAGGATGAAAATGAAGAACAGCACTTGGAGTAGAAAATAGATTACATACAACTTCCTGTCTTTCTTGACTAGAAGGCACTGAGATGCCAGTGCTATGATGAAGGCTATTCTTTAAGGTAAAGACAAATACAATAAATCAGGACAGAAACCTAAAATTGATTTAAAAAGCACATCAGTGGAGCTGGAACCTGTGAGTGTTCAGCCTTAACTCTAGTCTGAAGACGTGGGTGAGCTGAGACTCGTTTCAAAGCCTGGCATAAAGTGCTGCACTCTGTGCAGGTGCTTTCCCTGCTGGCCTGACCAGCTCAGGGCTGGAGGCTCTGCTTTGTAACTGGAGAGCAGATGCATGGTAGCAGTCACTTGAGCTAGTTCAGCTTGTAAGGAGAGCCTAAATGCCCTTCTCGTTAAACCACATAAATAACAAGCAGCTGTGTTCCCTGTCCATTAGAGCTGCACGGTCCTTGGTTGTGTTTTAGCTTCCAGAGTCCATCAGCACCTGTGGTGATGGGCCTTGATTTTTACCAGGAGCATGTATTAACGGAAGGGTTCTATTTCAGATCCAGAAGGTAATTCTGGCCCTTGGAGACTACATGGGAGCAACATGCCATGCTTGTATCGGTGGCACAAACGTTCGCAATGAGATGCAAAAGCTTCAGGCTGAGGCTCCACACATTGTGGTCGGGACTCCAGGGCGTGTGTTCGATATGTTAAACAGACGCTACCTGTGTAAGTACCAGTTTAATTTTGCTCTTGGTAATCAATTGCCAGTACAAATGTCATACCAGCAAGAGCTTCTGTCAGCTGTGGGGAGTTGTACTGGACAGCTCAGTCCTACAGGAGAGTGACATCGGTAAAAGCACTCTGTGTTTCTGAAACTTCATGACATACTGCTTTATTTTTAATAGCACCTAAATGGATCAAAATGTTTGTTCTGGATGAAGCTGATGAAATGTTGAGCCGTGGATTCAAGGATCAGATTTATGAGATCTTTCAAAAATTGAGCACAAACATCCAGGTAAAACCCTTCCATGTGGCTGCATTGGTGGCGGTGGGTTTGGTTACAGCGTAGTGCTAACACTGCCTAATGCCTCCCAGGTTGTGCTGCTGTCGGCTACGATGCCGATGGACGTGTTGGAAGTGACCAAAAAGTTCATGAGAGATCCCATACGGATCTTGGTGAAGAAGGAAGAACTGACTCTGGAGGGTATCAAGCAGTTCTACATCAACGTTGAGAGAGAGGTTGGTATGGGCTGTGCTCGCTCGGGCAGGAGGGGTCCCGTTCTCTGACCTTCTTGTTGAAAGCACTGTGCTAAAATCCCAGGGGCCAGGGCAGAGCTCTGGGCTCTGTGATGATGCTAGCAGAGTACATGCAGGAAGAAGAACAACCACGCACTGGATCCAAAGCGACTGGGGTGGACCTCTTTCTTAATGTCCAGTGTCCTGGGTCGGAAGATCTGGTGCAACAGTTGATGCAGAACCTTCCCTTGGTGTCGTGTTCCCACTTGTCGGGTCACACCAGGGCACGCTGTGTCGCTTGGGGCTTTAGGGGCTTTACTCCTGCTTTGGGGTTGTTCTGTACCCAGCTGTTGGTGTGATGCCTTCCCTCACCTCCCCTGTTGTGTTCAGGAGTGGAAGCTGGATACTCTCTGCGATCTGTACGAGACACTGACCATTACCCAGGCTGTTATTTTCCTGAACACGAGGAGAAAAGTGGACTGGCTTACAGAGAAGATGCACGCCAGGGACTTCACCGTCTCGGCTCTGGTAAGAACTGAACTGCCATGGACACCCTGGAAAACAAAACTGTGACGAGTCCCCCTGAGGGCAAAGCAGGAAAGTTATAATATAGCTGTGCAGTGCTGTATTATCGTTCCCCCTGCTTAGAGAAAAGTGCTTCCTTCTATCCCTACCTGCTCCGCTCCCACGGCGGGTAGGGACGCTAGGTTTCAGACATCACTGGGGTTCTAAGCATGTTCTGTCTGCAGTACCAGAACTGCAGTAATGAGCTGTCTTCCTCTGCAGCACGGGGACATGGACCAGAAGGAGCGGGATGTTATCATGAGGGAGTTCAGGTCAGGATCCAGCCGTGTCCTGATCACCACTGACTTGCTGGTGAGTGTGACCTTGCACCGAAACACTGTTCTGTTCCGATCCGGTGCCAAAAGCTTCTTGATCCAGTGAAGGTTCTCGTAGCCTGAACTGTTGGGAGCTTGTTGGAAGAGCAAAGGCCACGCTCCACTATGGACTACCCTGTTGTAGCTCATCACTAACCTTGTGGCCGACAGAAGCACAGGATAAATAATGTCACCAAAAGCCTGTGACTTGCGGTAAGGCCTCTGCTTTGCTTTTCAGGCTCGTGGCATTGATGTGCAGCAAGTGTCCCTGGTTATCAACTATGACCTGCCCACCAATCGTGAGAACTACATTCACAGGTCAGTGGGCTGTGGCACCCGTGTCCCCTCCTGCAGCAGGAACAGGAAGTGCACTGCCGGGGGTTGGGCTCTTCGGGAGCACCCTGGTTCGTGCTGCTGGGGCTGAGAGCAGGGAGGAGCAGAACCAGGGGACAAGGAAGCAGTGGGAAAACTTGGCTGTGGCTGAGCTCGGTGCTGGCAGTCGGTCATCGCTGAGGGCTGGGGACATCGCCACTCAAGGGCCAGTTTGAACACAGGGTGGTGACAAGAGCTGATGCTGTGTCTGGGCGGCAGCGTTGGCAGGAACTGTAGGTCCTGTTGCTTGGTGAGCAGAGCTCTGCTCTGGTGTAGGTGCAGGGCTGGCACCGCTGCTGGGCCTTGTTTGCTCTTGGTGGCTCCTTCCACTGGGCTTGTGTCCTGGTGTGTGTCCTCTGGTGGCAGTTTGAGTCGTGTTGCCCTGGGTTTAGGTAACTGCTTCCCGTCACTGTCCCTAAATGAGTAAACTCTGCTTTGTTACTTGATGTAAATGACTACAGGAGTCGGTAGCAGCAGTTGATGACACGGGATGGTGCTCAGCAGTGGCGGTGACGTAATTTAGGACGTGGATCCGTAAGCAGCAGAGTTTGAGTAAAGAGCCAGTCGGTATTTATGGATTTCTTCTGTTGTGATTCTTCCCCAAGCCCTGGGAGCTGTGCTCTGTGTGTGTGTGGCTGCCTGGGGACAGTGGCCTGCGTGACAGCAGTGGGTTAGTGACACAGGAGTTGTTTTGTCCCCAGGAAGAGAGGCTGAAGTCCCCAGGCCCAGCGCGTGCTGTTCTGCGGTGGGGGCCAGGCTGTGCTCGGGGTTCCCCTCGCAGGGGACAGGGGCTTCACCCCCGGCACCAGCTGTTGACCCTTTAAAGCTCTTCCTTTGCAGCCCGGAGTCCCCTTCCCTCCCCTTCCCGCTGTGGGAGCCTGTAACCTCTGCTCTCTCCCTGCAGGATTGGCCGGGGCGGGCGCTTCGGCAGAAAAGGCGTGGCCATCAACTTTGTCACTGAGGAGGACAAGAGGATCCTGCGGGACATTGAGACTTTCTACAATACCACAGTGGAGGAGATGCCGATGAATGTGGCGGATCTCATTTAATCCCTGGGATGAGGTGGTTGTGAATGCAGTGCTCGCTGGTGCTGAATAGGCGATTCACAACGCGCATCGTGCTTCTTTCTTTGGGGATTTATTGAATCTTGTCTCAATGCTCATAACGGATCAGAAATACAGATTTTTGATAAGCGAAGCGACGTTTTGTCGTGAGCTCTCGTGGGGGAAGCCGCTGGCTTTATCCACTTTAGGGTTAGACTGTTGGGGTTGGGTGGAAAGTCATGGGGTCTGTAAATTTTTTCTTTATTAGAAATTTATTTCCTAGTTCCATAGAAGTGGTTGTATTAGATGTTCTTTATCATTTAATAATTTACTTATGGACTAAAAGATATAAGTGCTGTATAAAGTCAGCCAATTATGTTAAACTAGCCTACCTTCCTTTATTGTATGTACTTACACTTCAGACTGAATTGGAAAGGCCTTTCAAAATCTCTCAACTTTTATAAGAGCATTAAAATGCATTTTTGTTTCATATGTATTTATTCAATAAAGTATTTAATTAGTGGTAAGTGTGATCTGGACCCTGTTGCTACACCCCAGCAAGCAAGCAATCATACTATTGTCTTAGTTAGGGTTAAACCCAGTAAAATTTGCCATATTGCACATGTCTTAATGAAGTTTGAATGTTCAATAAAATACTTCTATATTCACTTTAATTGCAAACAGTCCCTTCTTGGTCAGGGGCAGGAAGGGAGAGCAGTTAACCCAGTTAACCCTTGCTGCCCTGGGGGAGAACCCAAGGAGAAGGGGGTGCTTCAGAGCAGCTCCTGCTCCCCTTGGGAGAGCTCTGAAGGAGCCCGAGGTGTTGAGCAGAGTTGGGGACAACCACTAGAGACCACCCCCACCGAGTGGGACGGGGACCAGGTGGCAGCAGGAGCCTCTCCTTGGGGAGCTGGGCTCAGCCCAGACCCTTGTGTTGGGGAGGGATGGGGCTTTGGCCAACCCCCACTTGGACTCCCCAGCGTGGAGAGAGGAGCAGCTCCTCCTCCCCTCCCCACTCCCACCTCAGCTGACGCTGTGTTTTTAATGCTGGGAGAAACAAGGCGTTGTATTGTGTAGTACCTGAGTGCGTTATGAGGACTTTAGTACATTAGGTTCCTGGGCTGGCTTTGTCATCCTTTTCTAAAGCTATTTCACATGCTTTGACAGGCATTTCTACTCTTTGTAACTGTAATCAAACTCCTGCTGTGGCATCTCAGAGGTGTCCTCGTTGAGTACATCCAGACACAGCCATTTCTCTCCCCATCAAAGTTTTGTCCCACTGGATAGTTGGGCCCTAGGCCAGCAGGGACTGATTTAGGAGCCCAGCAAGATGGGAACCGGTGGGGTTGAAGCTGCTTTAGTTCATGGCCCTGTCCCACGTGCTCACTCTGTTGGAGACAGTGAGCCCTGTGCAGGGGTGTACCCGTCCCCGTGTAAGTTCCCTCAAAGAATTCTTAACCCTCCTGGACACAAACCCCCCAGTTCCAGCCTGAGCTTTTATTACAAATCACCGTAGGGAAGGGCCGAGTCCCCGCCGGGCCCCTCAGCCGTTGTGTGTCAGCTGCTGCAGCACCAGGGCACAGAGACTCACCAGCTGCAGGAACTCATCTGCTCCATCGGCCAAGCATTTGTCCACTTCCTGCCGAGGGGAAAGGGGAGGTGAGGGGCTGGAGGGGGGGGCGGTCTCAGGAGCAGCACACTCCTCCCTCACAGCAGAGGGCACCGGGATGAGGGTGGAGTGAGTCCAGAGGAGGCCCCAGAGATGCTGGAGCCCCCTCTGATGTGGGGACGGGCTGAGAGAGCTGGGGGGGGGTTCAGCCTGGAGAAGGCTCCGGGGAGACCGTGGAGCCCCTTCCAGTACCTGAAGGGGCCACAAGAGAGATGGGGAGGGGAGCCCTAGAATGAGGGGGAAGGGTTCAGTACTGAAAGATGGGAGATGGAGCTGAGATCTTTGGTGTGAGGGTGGTGAGAGCCTGGCCCAGGTTGCCCAGAGAAGCTGTGGCTGCCCCATCCCTGGAGGGGTTCAAGGCCAGGCTGGATGGGCCTTGGAGGAACCTGGTCTGGTGGGAGGTGTCCCTGCCCAGGGCAGGGGGTTGGAACTGGATGATCTTTAAGGTCCCTTCCCACCCAAAGCAGTCTGTGGTTCTGTGATTCTAAGTTTGCCAACTGTTTCCTTAATTGGCAGCGACATTCCAGCCGTGACACAACAGGGGATATTCCCTCTCTGGCCCCCAAGATGTGACAGTTTCTGTACAGGAGGGACAAGGGACACAGCACTGCTTCTGCAGCCCCAAGCACCACCACTGCCTTTCTGCAGGGACTCTGTGGGGACAGGCTGAGAGAGCTGGGGGGGGTTCAGCTCTCTAGCACAGCCTCCACTCCCGCCCTTCTCACACACAGAAGTTACTTAAAGTTTTTATTCTGGGGTGTCTTTTTTTTTTTGAAAATTCTTCATTTTGCAGCTCCCCATTTGTTTAAGCGCTGACTTAAAAACCATGCCTTAATTTTCTGCCTGAATTCATACTAAAAATCACCCCAACCCACAAACCTCTTGCTGGGGGACCACTAGAACGGTGTAACACAACTAATAACTCACTGCACTGGACATCGGTCCCTTCTCAGGAAAATCCTCACAACAAAAATTTAGGTTCTACCAGGAAACATTCAGAACTAAAAATCCAAACAAACCTTTCCATACACTTGGGAGAGAGAGAGAGAGAAGGGGGGAGTAAAGAGTCAATGGGTGGAGACTGACGTGGGGGTTCCATCTCCAGCTGCAGACTTACCGCCAGCTTCTCCACGATGGCAGATTTCTGCTTGTCGCTGTAATCTCCGCTCTCAACAACGGTGTCGTGCAGCTGGTTCACCAGCTGAGCTACAGCAAACCCTTCGTTGATGAGGTTCTGTGTCAGGGGCAGAAGGAAACAGAAATAATCCAGCAGCGGAAACGCTACAGACCAGAAAAACAACCTGAACAAGCTCTGTCCGACCTGAGGAGCACACGGGGATGTGCTACAGGAGGTTCCTGTTGTGGAGGAGGCACCAGGGGTTTGTCTGGAGCCCGGGATCCCACCCGGCAGCGACCCACAGGGAGCACCCAGGAACACACCAGAGATTGGGGACACAGAGCTGTCCTTCTGTCCAAATATCCCTCTGGCAACTTCCATCTTGGGTGTTTTGTGGGCTACAGACATTTAAAGCATTTACCAACTTCTGAACCTGCCCACTCTTATTTAAAATCCAGGGAGCTTTGCATCCCAGCGTCACATGGCGGTGTCACAGCCTTCACGCTGAAGCTGCCGCCTACTCTGATTTATTTCCTCCTTCTAGCAGTTGCTGCCTCAGACGTACAGAGATCTGGATGGCCAAAATGCTTCCAATAAAATACAAGTCACAGCAACTACGGGGCAGTAGCACCCAGTTACAAAAGCAGCAGCTACTGAGAACAGCAGTGCACAAAGCCTCCAAGGCAGAAGGACGTTTAGGAAAACAGAACAAGAGTTGGTGCAGCCTTATTTCTCAAACTCAGGAGATCAGGAACCCCCCATTCTTCAGAGACACCAAGAACCCTTTCCATGTTAAAGAAAGCAAAGCATCTCTGTGAGCCAGCAGCCTGTGCCGTCTCCAGCAAGATCTACTTGCAGCCTCTGCAGTTTGTCTGACAAACTCACTCACTAGTGCTTTGGAAGATTAACAGGAAAGATTTTAAAACTAAGGAGTTACTACAGCTTTATGCAGATGCTTCTTATCAAAGACAGGTGTCCTGAGAGGCACACCCTGACTGACCCCAGTGTTCCCAGCAGCAGAGGGTTCACGGGGCAGAGACCCAAACCCTCCCCAGCTGGAGCAGGAAGGGGACTCTACCTTGGCCAGCGTTTCCAGTTTCTCGAATGAGCCGCTCTGGCAGACAGACAGCAGCTCGTCAATCGTTTCTTTGGGGATGACCTGTAACAAGAAGTTATGTTTCTGAACTTCAGCTTTGTAAACTTAAAACTGAAGTTGATGCTTGGCAGTCATGGCTACAAGCTGCATATGAAGGAGGCCCCTTCAGCATCTCGCCCCTCCACACGCCCAACTGCTCTCAAGTGAGTACACAAGACAGAGGAGTGAGGTTTTGAGTGAGAGCTAGGCTGCTACAGCCCTCCTGCATTGGGGGTGTTCAAATACAGACACACAGTGAGAGTGAGCAGTCACTGTCAGCTTCCTCAGTCCCTCAGCCTGTGGCTGGCTGAGGACACCGGGAGGCTCCGCAGTCAGAGCAGCCCCCTGTGCCACCCCGCACCCAGGCGAAACAGCACATTGGGATTCTCTCCAGCCAGGCACCAGGGACGTGCCAAACCAGCCCAATGCAAGAAGATCAGGCAGTAAATCAGAAGAACAACAGTTGTCAGATGCCGTTGCTTAGCTCTGAGCAGGGAAGTGCTGCCCACATTCTCCCCTCCACTCACTGTCCTTCCATCAGCTGGGCGTCAGGACAGTTCCATCTCAAAAATTCTTTATTAATCCTTTGTGCTAAGGTCATTCCAGGGTCACAGAAGTTATGTATGACTAAGAACTGCAAGTCTTTATGAAGATGTAAAGCTGGGTTCCTCTGGTTTTCACAAACAGTTACTCAATAACTGAATTTGATGCCTCTCCCTCCTGTCATTACAAGCAGTGTCTGCCAGGTTAATTGGGAACTGCGAGTTACAGATCTGTGCAAGTGAAGCCCAGCTCTTCTCTACAGCTGGACACACCTCAACATATTCACTCAGAAACTGGTTTAAAACTGTTCTGTACTAGAGTGAAGAGTAGTCATTGCCTCTGGTCCCACAGATGTGACGACCCCACAGCCCTCACGATTAGGGATGAGGGCAGCACCTCCAGGGAAGCGTGTCCATCATTAAACCCCACTCATTCTTCAGCTCCTGATCTCACATTTCTTATTTTGAGGGAATAAATGCTTTGTTGCTATAGAAACACCTTCACACAAGGTTTATTAAACACCTTTCCTCTCAGGTTCCTCCTGTCCCTGTCAGTATCACCTGTGTCATTCCAGAAATCACTGCTCTCTTGTGAAAAAGCGAGATCCCACACAGACCCTGGGAGAGACACCGTCACTGTGAATGGTAAGTTGGAAACACGCTGCTACTGAAAGTCATTCCCCTGTGGCTTTTCCAAACTGTATTTTGTGAGGATCTATACTTACACACACACACAGGAGCACAAACATTTATCAAAGAGTGCCAAAAAGGCATTGCAGTTCTGCTGACCCCCAGAGGCAGCACATTTTGCCTTCATGGGCAGAATATTTTAACTTCAGTTTGAATGACAAGACTATTTTGCTGTTGTCCTTGCCCTACAGAGGGAGTTGCTGGGCACTTGCTGTGTAGTAAGTGCACAGGGTCAGCCTTTGGGGTTCTGGTGGAGGATGCATCGGTAGCACACAGCAATACTGATGGGGATAACCCAACTTTTAATCAAACTTTGGGGAAAGGGAGAGACTGGCAGCAGGTACACTTCCCACACGAGCGCTTTCCAGACTAATGAAGGGGGAAACTGTAACGCAGAGCTTACCCCAGCAATTTCAGTCACTATCTTCTCTGTGATCTCTTTCCCTCCCATCAGGCGAGTGGCACTTTGAAGAAAAGTGATGGCTTTCCTTAAGTCCCCCTCTGACACTTTAACGAGGTAAGATACTGCCTGAAAAACCAGGTCAGAAAGAGCCAAGTTAAATGTTCTCTGTTAATTAAAATCCAGTCCACTTTCTCAGCACATTGATCTTAAAATGTCAAGGCAGATTGTCACAGGCACAACAGGCAAGTTATGAAGCAACTTCTTTGCCAAGACAGACAGAGGTGTGCTGGCAATTCCAGAATGCAACACGGTTTAATGCAGATGTACTCAGCACAAACAAAGCCCTACAGTTTTGCCTCAGGCTTCTCTAGTTTTAGCAAGGCTCCTAAAACTCATCCCATCCTTGGAAGAACAATATCTAAATGAGTTTGTGTCCTATTTAATACAATTGAGTCCTCTGGAACAAATAAGCTTTGCCCTTTGACTGCAGTACAATTAAGCACTGCATCAAGCAGTACAATTCCACAGCAACCACAAAGTTACCTCACTGCTGATTTTCACATGTTCCTTCTCAGACACCTCCAGCAGCCTCTGCTGTTGGATTTTGTCTGACAAAGGCTTGAAGCGGAATTTGGAGCATCGAGATGTTAGAGGCTCGATTATTCTGGGGAAAAAACAAAAAAAGCTTGGTAAATGAACACATGGATTGAGTTCCCACAGACACAGCTCATGAGGCAGAAAAGGGCAGCACAACCTTAAAACTGCAACACTTGAACAAATAGATACTGACACCTAAATACTGCCTTCTTGTATTCATGCAGTTACATCTCTATTAACTGAAAACTAGCTATCAACCTCCCACTGCCAAAACCCCACCATATACACCCTACAGAACAACAGGTCCAAAGCAGCAACAAATTCCCCTCCTACCTGCTGATGTAGTTACAAATTAGGCAGAAGCGTGTTGTTTTTGATTCTTTTTCCATCGTGCGCCTTAAGGCTGCCTGTGCTGCTGAAGTCATCGAGTCTGCTTCATCCAGGATTACAATTTTAAAAGGAGGACAAACTTTACCACTGAAAAATAACAACTCCGTTACCCAGGAGACATGCAGTGTGCAGACCAAGGGAAAAAACCCAAACATTGCAAATAGCAAGTTATATTTTACTTAAGTGTTTATACCCAATAAATAGAACACATTCAATCTTTTTTATTATTTTTAGATAAAGGACTATTATTTGTAATAAAAGAGAGGACTGAGCTCCCGTAGAATGATCAACACTTGAATACTGCAAAAGTCTTTAAAAAAACAAAACAAAGCACAAAAAAAACCCACAAAAAAGCTATCAATGTCCTTTTGCTTCAAGTTTCTTCTTTTAGCAACTAATACAGCTCTTCTCTTTCCGGGCTTCCTGACTCCCTGAACTTTGAGGAGGGCTGCAGCAGACTGCTTCCAGCACACAGACAGTCCTGGCAGGCAGTTTCTCCCAGCTGCTTCCCAAGTCTGTTTTTACCACACACACAGCTTCCCCTGCAAGGGCTTCTCACCTCCTACCACCAGAACTCGTTAGCATCTCAAACTACCACCCTCTTCTAAGAGACACTGAGGTCAGAGGTACTGGAGCAGCCCCTTCCACCACAATTTACCCGAAGCAGCTTTTCCATGGTAGTCAGGCAGCACTTACCAAGGCAGCAGCATGTACCAAATCCAGAAGGCTGGATCTTTTGGGATTCTCCCTGCCTGCCTCTGTCTCGAGCAGCACAAGTAAAAGATCCCTCAGGTATTCAAACACTCAAGATGAAACCACATGAAGTCAAAGCTGAGCCAAAACACTGCCTGTGCTGCAGACTTTGGGGCAATGCTGACCCATCGTTTATGTTACAGCTCTAAAGTTCACCTGAACAAAAGCACCCGCCTGCTTTGTCCTAAGCAAGAAAGTCCATCAAAAAGCTTTGATCCAGCACTTACTCTGAGCGGCTTCCAGAAGCAGTTAGCTGAGCAAAAGCCTTCACTTTCTCCCGAATCACTTGTATCCCACGCTCATCAGAAGCATTTAACTCAAGGACCCTTTGCCGGAATAATTCAGGCCTGCAAAGTTTTAGGACAACATGTATTATTACAGGCGTTAGCAGCTACATCATAAAGTGCATCAACAGTCCTTCCCGCCTTCTCCAAGGGCAGGTGTGATTTCTGCCAGCATTACTAAATAACATACTATGTTAAAAGACAGTTAAATTGAGATCATTAAATGTTAGGTATGAATTTCCATTAGCTACTTTTTAAATTTGCCTCCCTGTCTATAGAACACAGTGAAGTGTAAAATTACATCAGTTAGGAAGGAAAACAACAGTAGGAAGTTGGCTTCAGAAGTTCAGAGCACAGTATGCCTTCCCACTTACGCGCTGGGAGCAATGTGGAAAACCCAGTAAAAAGCCCTGATGCAGCCACTGGTGGTGCTCTGCTATTGCTATGCTACCAGAAAGAAATCTCTAGAAAGTACCACACAGGCAGCATTTGGCAGCAGAACTACACAGCACCACCTCTGACTACAAAAGAGGAAACGAACACAGTGGATTTTGAATTCCGGGAATTCAAATGGACACACAACATGGAGTTGGCTTCCTACCACTAAACTACAAGTGGTTCTTTCCAAAAAGCAGCATGAGCCAAAAATTAAAGATGCTGATGGGGGGCAGGAGGAGGGACTAAAGTCACGATTAGATGATTTATAACATAAAATCACCTTCTCATCCATTTTGTGCTTATGGACACCGAATTCCCTACTCCACAACTCCCCAAGTGACCAGAGGGTGTGCACATGTGAACCTCAGTCTGACTGCCAGACACAATTCAGTGCAGACATTTCATGAAGTGCTTGGAGATCTAGGTGTAGCTAACAGCTTACAGAATATACCATTACAACCAGACTTCCTTTACAAAGTTCAGTAAGGCACATGCAAGGCACTTCTTCTCACACCCTTTGCTATGGGGTTCCAACACGTGAGACCAGCAGCCACCAAGTCTGTGCTGGTAACAGAAGTCAATGACAAATGAGGTAGAAATCTTAGATTAGAGCTGAATTAGAATGTGAAGATACTCCTGAAAAAGACCTACAAGCTACATGGCAGAGGCTGCCCAGAGAGGTGGTGGAGTCTCCATCTCTGGAGCCATTCAAACCCCACCTGGAC
The DNA here is from genome assembly GCA_013400055.1 of Nycticryphes semicollaris. Taxonomy (NCBI): domain Eukaryota; kingdom Metazoa; phylum Chordata; class Aves; order Charadriiformes; family Rostratulidae; genus Nycticryphes; species Nycticryphes semicollaris. The sequence goes on along the minus strand of VXBJ01004337.1, from coordinate 53,060 downwards.
ACATTCCTGTGGGACCTGCTGTGGCAGGGGGTTGGACTGGGTGATCTCCAGAGGTCCCTTCCAACCCCAGAGCACTCCATGATAAGAACAGGCAATGACCAGAGGCACTCTGTCATACGGTTAGAAACCATCACTGTCAATTACACCAAAGCCACTTGACCCTTCTTACCCGTAGAGCTCTCTGGCTGCTGCTAGAATCGTGGAAGTCTTCCCAGTTCCAGGTGGGCCATAGAACAACAGGTTGGGAAGCTGAAACAGCAAGGCAGCATTTTTTTAAAAAAGCAAATGAACAAAACAAACCACAGACAGGAAAACCTACAGAAAAATCTAAGCAGCTGATAGAACAGAAACTGTCTGCTCCTCCTGGTAAATAATAACAAAGTCTTCCACTTCTAGGTCATTGCACATAGTGCTCTAAAGGAGGACAAACAGCTGCTTTTTATAACACAGCACGAACAAGATGTTATTTGGTGGCACTATCACATGTCCTATCAAGATTGATACTTTAATTTCTATTTCTTTTTGGTATATTCCCTCCAGGTCAGGTCAGCAATCACTAAAGCCTCCAGAGCTTATGTTACAGCTGCAGTGACATGCGGTTTTATCCGAGGATGCCCTTCAAACAGTCTGGATAGTATTAGCAGTGCCGCTGTGACAAGATTTGGCACAGGTTGAGTATCTTGTCTGATCTCAGCTCCCCAGATGGCCTTTTCAAGCCATACTGAGAGTCCTGTGCTGCCACCAACTCCACTGCAGTGAGCAGAGGGAGGTGGCGGGTGCTGGCACTGCCCTGCAGCCAGCGCAGTGCAGACAGACGCTCCCCACACGGACCGCAGTGCTGGCATGTCGCTACCTCCATCCAAGGGTTTTCCAGATGAGGAGGAGACCATTGGCATTTCTTAAAGAGATTAGGTTAACTGATCTTTCAAATAATCTAATTAATACCCTCAGCATGAGAAACAGGAACACATTAAAGAAATATGCTGACCCAGGAAGATGAAAGCAGCACAGCAAAGGCTGCAGGAACAATACAGGATAACGTTTAGCAGCACAAAGCATGAAAATCTCAGTTTGAGAAGACAAGTAAATTATCTGCTCCATGTCTGGAATTTATCAGCTGCAATAAAGCACAAGCTTTGTTTTGTCTCTCAGCCAGAGGAACGGAGTAAGGCCGTGTAACACAGTGGTCCCAGGATGGGCCGGTTCAGCACAGAGGGAAGAATCACAAATACAAACACGGGGCGAAGCAGACTTGGCCTGGAAACCTACACACAGTTCAGGCCACCCTCAGTCAAGGCTGATGAATCCAAAGTAGAAAAGGTAATTAAAGGAGCAAAGTAGCCTGTGCTGTGAGAAGTGACTTTTTAAAAGAGTTTGATTTCGTTAGCTCAGCAAAACAAAAGCTGAGAAGGAATATGACAGATCCCCATAAATATATCAAAGCAACACAGGGACAGAGAATAAAGTTGGCAACAAACAAATTCACATAAGTTACCATGACTAAGTTCTGGCTGAAATCAAGAAGCTTTCTAATTAGCATAGGAGTGATAGATTTCTGTATTACTATTTCAAGTAATCCATCTAACAAATTATCAGGCTGTGCTTTAAAACTACTGCCTTTGACAGCAAGGAATGTTCCAGATGTACACCCTTAGCACAACAATCCAAGCATCCCCTCCCATCAATAGCAAACAGACAAACCTCTCAGTCTGACTTGATTTGCAGCTCTTAATAAAAATTCTATTTTTAAAAATAAGGCTCCACTAAAGTTAGAGAATTTTATGCTGCATATAGCAAGCAGTGCAGACAGAATGGGAACAGCAAAACCAAAGACATCCAAAGAGCAGAGAAAAATGCAGGAGTACATGAGAACGTGGAACAGAGACAGGCCAGTTTGGTAACAAGCATCCCATTTTAACAGCTACGACAAGGCACAGAGAACAGACCCAACTGTGTGTGTACTGTGAAAGTACAGATGGATTTATTTACTCTAAGTTGATTGAAGATTGAAATTCTTCTATTTCAAGTTTTGCCTGCTCCTTCTGCCAATTCTTCCCTGCCTGTTTCCCTAGTTACTAGAGAGTAAACAGTATTCAGTAATAACAGCTGTTTTTTTCCAAGTTTAGGTACCACAACGTTATTATCCCACTGTGGGATAGGAAAGCTATCCTTAGGAAAGCTCCAGGGAGAGGAAAAGCTTACTGAATGACAGCTGAATATTCACTAACAACCACGTTAGGTTAGCACACTGCGAAGGTGGACATGTTCATGGAGATGCATAATTTCATGCCTCTTTGTCACTCCACACTCTACTAGTTCTCAAAACAAGCACTAGCAGGTAAGAAGCCTTCGTCAGAATTTGTGTCCTGATTCTGCTGAACCCACACTTTACTAGTGTTTCTGTTTCAACCTCCTCTATGCTTGTTTCTCACTGAAGCTATCCCCAGTATCCACGCTCCTGCTCCAAGCACAGCCTAACCCTTTATATAAACAGACTGCAACCCGATCTGGTTAGCCAGTTCTCTGCTCCTGCCAGGGGGAAGCAGGATACCTGCAGGCATCATCCTGCTCTCTGGAAAGTTACCAGGTAATAGTGCAAACCCCAAGTCCTTTTCTAGAAGTTTCAGTTCAAATGAAGATGTAAATTGCAAGGGCAATCCCACACCTCTCTGGGTCATTATGATGTCACCAAGTAAACGAAACTGCAAGAGTATTCATCAGTTTCTTTGCAAAAAGCAACAACAGATCAACAGTCTTCACAGCCAGAAATAGATTTCTCCAGTTCAAAACCACTTGGAGTCTGGTCTCCCCAGTTCATAGCAAGACAGATGTCCGCTATTGCGGATGGAGACATTTCAGGGACTGAGATGTCCTGCTCCATTTAACAGCTCCCAAACCAAGACCCACAAATACTAACAGACCAACCAACAAAGGACTGGCTCTCCACTAAGGTTTAAATAAAGCACATTACACAAACCTACAGTGTTGTCACAGCTGTTTCTTTGACCTCCCCAGATCTCCAAATTCAATAAAATCTGAGGTGGCTGGTACTTACTTCAGAAGTTAAATTACAACTTTTACCTTTTTGAAGTAATGAGTCCTTTCAAGAACTAACAAAAGTGTCCAAATTTTAAAAGCACCAAGTATGTTAGAGTACTCGCATGATTTGGCCTTGCTGAGTTTGGGTAGCTATGGCAAAACACAAAGCCTGGATCCATATGCAGAAGTGATAAACTGACTGTTAAACTCAGGAGGCAAAGAGTCAACACAAATGTACTGGGCTCATAATCCCAGAAACATTGCTGATCAAGAAGCTCTGGGGTTTTAAATAGCTCTTGCTCAAAATAGAACTTCACAATCCATCACCTAAGCGATGTTACATGACTGCTATGCCCAGACAGAATAGGTGGCAGCACCTCATTTCTCCTCAGCTGTTAATAGTTCCTTACCAATTACCTCAACTGTACAAATATTATTGCTGTTGAGACCCAGACTTCTATGGACACAACATGACATGACAAGGTCACACTGCAACAGCCTTCTCAGACCAAATCTGGAGACACAAACTCAGGACAGGGATTATACAAGTCTTTCCCAGTTCTGTCATCCCAGCTCCAATTTGGCTCTCCATGCTCAAGCAAATAAAGTACTTCTGCTTCTGCAAGTTCTTATGAAATTAATATTTTCAGGTAGAAGTAGACTCATGTTAGTCAAAACCAGAACTGCAAAGTAAATTGTTGTAAGATAAAATTCTCAAATACCAAAGACTACCCATGCACACGGTACATCAGAGCATGAAAGGCTTCCTGCATAAAAATCTGAAAATTGTCCAAATTGTTCCTTTTAGCTCTTGGTGAGCAGACAGCCATATCACAAACGTCATTTTCAGAACATCCACCAATCACTTCAGCAGGCACTGTCAGTCCATGAAAACAGAAACCGCTTTTAGAACACAAGAATGACCCTTCCAGGTGAAACGTGAGGCAAAAAAACCCCAGAAGTCAGGGAAGGAATTATCCAGATTTTCCAGATGTCAAGTAAGCACAGCCGTCTCAAGCTCCTTGCTTTATTTCTCCCTTCAGTCCTTCCACCACGCCATCACCTGCTTTGGAGGAAATGATTGTCTTTCACAGTATTTAGTAAACATTTACTGAATTACTGAATATTTACTAAAAGTTTTTATTCAAAAGCAAATGCAAGTGTAAACAAAAGCAACTGAAAATGCTTTGCTCATTTTCTTTACGTTCCTAAGTCTCAGGTGCCAACACCACAGTGCAGTTAGTGACATGGTCATACTTAGCTCTATAAAGCCAGACAGACTTACTAAGAAACTAACCCAAAAAGTCTGTGGATCACTGTCTTAGTGCCAGACTTGGCATTTAAACTTCCCCCGTTAGCAAATAGTGCAGTTGTTTTAATGTTTAGCAGTTTCGCAGAAGCACTGACAGATCACTACAACTGTTCAGGAATGAATGGCAATCCACACTTATCCAGGAAAGAAAAAATTCCCCTTTCCACTTAAACACAAATGTCAAAAGCACCAGCCGAGTAGCAGTGTAGACATAACAAAAACCTTTCCAGATTTGAAACTATTACCAATTAAGCTTTCCTAGACTAATTCCAAATGGCATCACAGAGTTGACAGTTTTGCTATGTTTAGGGGGCTGGAAACATCACAAATTTTACACACGTATCACAACATACTACCAGGAGGCCATTTAGCTGGTTGTAAAGTAAAAACCAATTGATGCTGAGTAAGAAGAGAGAAGTTTTCATTACAACTGGATAAAGTTTCTGCCTAAACTGAATAGATGTTACCATTGCACTCACATCAGCACCTTCCAAGGACTTTTTCAGCACAGCAACAACTTCATCCTGGAAGGCAACTTCATCCACATTTCTGGGGCGACTAAATAGAAGGACATTAAAAGCAAGTTATTAGCTAACAAAGTTTGAGAAGAAAATTGCCATTGAGAAAAACAACATTTCCCTTTCTGGTTACACTGGGCACTGAAGAATTACAGCAAATCTTGTAGCCGAGGTCAAAAACACACCAGGAAATCCATCTAATACCCCTGGTCTCTATAACTGAAGTGACCTCATTTCTCGGGAAGCTTTTTGTCTATTTCCATTATAAACACCAGCCTGAGCTAGTTTTAGGAGCAGAGCTGTATTGCAGACTCCAATATTTTACCACTCCATGAGCCGATATGGATTTTTTGAAAATGAAGCATTTAATGCATTTTTGCACCAACCCAGGGCAATGACACCACAGTGTTTGACATAGACTACAGAGGCATTTTCTGCTCTGTAACACTAAGCTCAGTTACAGTAGCTCATGGTGCTGGTTTTCTCCTACAGCTGAGAAAGTTAAAGCTGTTGTCCCAGGTGGAGACACCTCTGGCTGCAACCTCCTTCGCCATGCACCCACTCCCTCCACTCCACACACCCCCTCCAGACAGAAAACCCCCCTCACGAACCCGCCGCCCCCGAAGAGCCCTTACTACTTCTCCACCCATGGGATGGGTTTGAGCCTCTTGCCCTCTCCGCTGCTCCCCGCCGCGCCCTTCTCCTTGGCAGCGGGGGGCTTGGTGCTTATAGCAGACGGGCCTTTAAGGAAGGCCTGCATAGCTCCGGTACAGCCAAGCCGTTAGGCCGCACAGCGCACTACAGGCCTCACCGGCCCTTCCCGCCACCGGCCGGGGAGGAGTCGCTTCCGCCCGGCCGCAGGCCAATCACCGAGCTCGGGAGGCGGGCACTGCCTTGACGCCCCCGCCAGTCCCGGTGCGCATGCGCCGGAGCCTGCGCTGGGAAGGGGGAATGGGGAGCGGGGAGCGGGAAGGGGGTGCGCGCGCTCGAGGGGGCGGAGCGGTGGCGTCGCCTCAGGCCGCTCTGGCCGCGCCTCCTCTCAGGGCCGCCCCGGCGGGGTGCAGGGCGGTCGGCGACCCCTTCCCGCCTTCTCTCCCTACCTCCCAAATATCTCTTCCCCGACAAGTGGGGAAGAAAAAAACCCAGACAACGTGCTGTACAAAATCAGCGCCGAAAGCCAGCGGAAGAGGGGCCTCCCCTGGCAGGCCTCGGGGCGGCGGCCACTCCCCTTGTCTGAGGTGGGTCCTGGGGGACTCTGAAGGTGAAACCCGCGAAGGCCGGATCCTGCCCCAGCCCTGTGCTGCTCCGGATGCCCCGGGCGATTTGCCTTTGCAGGGTCGTCGCAGCTCAGACCTTCCTCGGCCCTGGCTGTTGCCAGGCGAGCAGCTCCCCCAGGTGTACAGAACAGGCGCAGGGTTACTTCTGCAAAAGCGACCAGTGAAGAGAAAGGGAATCTTTTTTGTTTCCCCATTGCTTCTAATAATCTCCATTACAGCAAAGCAAGGGAAAAAAGAAAAAGAAAAAAAAAAAAGAGGGATGTGATTGATGTGACAGTTCCCTTTAAAGGACAAAAATACATCTTTGTAGGTTTGGCAGTCGTGATGCACACTGACATTTTCATGTGGTGGGTAGCTACAGCTTATCCTCCCAATTATGTACTGGTTCTGTGGATAAAAATACCAAGCAGTTCTGCTACCAGTGTGGTGGCAGATACTCAGCTTCACTATTGCCCTTGGCTGCTCCTGGGCAGGAGGCACAGCCTGGGCAACCGAAGTAGTGATTGCCCAGAATAGAACCTGTGCAAGGGAAAAGAGAGGAGTGGAAATGGTCTCTATGGCAACAGATGAAGGGTCTTTGGAAAAGGAGATGCGGGAAAGAATTTAGGCTGAAAATACATCTTTCTCTTGGTGAGACAAGCCTGAAATCCTTGTCTGGGCAATTTTAAACAATCTGTTTCCTCTCATCTGGCACTTTGCAATTGAAGCATGAAATCCAGATCAGAGCCTTAGCAGCAAGAAATGCCCTCACATATAATTACTACAGTTGTCTTGTTCTGGATGAAAATGCAATGCTATTTCTTTTTTCCCCACTGTGATCGTATTTGGTACTTCTAAGTCATTCTAACTTGGAAATGGTAAGGATGTATAAGCAGGTAGAATTGATTAGCTTTCTGTAGCTGTATAAAGCTTTGTTGTGTTTTTGAAGCTTCATTTTATTAGGTGGTCTCTTCTGCCTACTCTCCTTCATGAGGCCACTTCAACTATTTCTGGCATTGAGCATTTTATCGACTGTGTGTGAGCCTCAGGTTCAGTTCAGCAATGAAACTGCCTGTTACATTAACTTCATAACACAACTTCTTGTTGTTATTTTTACGACACTGAAAGTGGACAAGTAGCTTCCTTAAAATAAACTACATAGAGCTTAGGAAGTAAGCTGACCCTAAAAATTACAGGATCACTGTCCAACAGCTTTGTCTAAAATTCAGGCTTTGTTTCAAAAGAGGAAAGATGCTAGAAAGTGTTGAAGGAAATGATTGCAATAGAAAGAGGTATCTATCATTTTCTTAAAAGTCTAACAGCAGACATTTGTCTGATAACTTTCAGCACTTGAAGACTTCTGTCAGAATTATGTAAGCAGCACAGAGCAGACCAAAACTGGCAGTTTTCACAGTCCAAGTTGTATAAACAAGAGAAGGTTCAGAGCAAGAGTGTTGAAAGGTATGAATTTACCTTTTTTTTAATGACGAGATAGTAACTAGGACAGCATTTGTCTCAGCTTGGGATAGAGCAATTGAGGGATATGATCACTGGATATAAAGTCACGGCTAAGATGACTCAAAAGGCAGGAACCAGAGGCCTGAAACTGAACTGTCAGGCTTCAGATTTAAAACCAAAAGAAGTATTAAACACGATCAGGCAAATGCCAACTTAAGCTCAGGAAGTCCATGGACTCCAAACTGCTGCAGTCTGGGAGGGGAGTACTAGGGAGGAACTCTCTCTAAGTGCCCTGTTTCATACACTCTTTCCTAATTATATGTTAATGGTCTTACTCACAGATGGGCTGCTGCCCCAGTCTGTGTCAGGACAGCTGTTCTGGAGCACAGACAGTGAATGATTGTTGTAAATGGTGGTGACAAAAAGGTTTGTGGTGGGGAAGGAAGATAAGGAGCATTTGCACTACTTTTAGAAAAAAAGAACTAGTGTCTTCAGCAGCCTCTTTCCCTTCAGAATGGGTGCTAGAAGCAGCTGTGCTCCTTCTCAAGTACAGTAGTTGAAATAGCATCTGAGGTAAAGCAGGTCAGGCTCTGCAAAGCTCAGCCAAGACGCTGTGTGAAGGCTTTGCTGGAGGACCTCTGTGCCCAAGGAAAAGTGTACATGCAGGTTTCAGCAGAGAAGCCCAGATTTGTCACAGGAGGTGACAGAAAGGGCTGCGGAAAGCCAAAGGAGCACTAGCACCATGAGCCTCTTAGAAGCTAAGCAAGAGCACTCTTGCCTGAAGTGTTCCAAAAAGAACAAAAGTAAGAAAACTTGAAAAATAGAGTGGTATTTTCCTTTACTGCATAACTGATGTTACAGAAAGCAAATGGCATTCCATGTGCCTTCTTTGTAAGTATGCATGAAAGAACTGACTCAGTTACCAGTTCCTTCTTTCCATCTTCCTGATGGAAATGTGCTGCAGATCTGAAGTACTGCCATAGCCAGTCAGAAGTGGTGACAGTGCAATTACCTTTCCTGATTGTGCCAACAGTGTTAGAGTTCTTCCCCACCAGTAACAGAGCCCCAGCCTTTGGCATGGGGATTGAACAATCTACAGACAAAAGTTAAGGGAGGAAGAGGTACGATACCAAAGTTGCCTGTTTGCAAAAGAACAAAATCAGGAAAGGGATTCTAAGCTTTCCTGTTATTCACAGAATCACAGAATCTTAGTGGTTGGAAGGGACCTTTGAATTCATCGAGTCCAACCACATGAAAAAAAAAAAAAAAAAAA
>VXBJ01004337.1:0-43646 GCA_013400055.1 Nycticryphes semicollaris | reverse complement strand
ATGGTCATAGAAAGAGATCAAGTTGGTCAGGCAGGACCTCCCTTTCATAAACCCATGCTGGCTGGCCCTGATCCCTCGGCTGCCCTGCACTTGCCTTGAGAGCTCACTCAGGATGATCTTCTCCATGATCTTTCCCGGTACCGAGGTCAGGCTGACAGGCCTATAGTTTCCGGGATCCTCCTTCCGGCCCTTCTTATAGATGGGCGTCACATTGGCCACCCTCCAGTCATCCGGCACCTCTCCTGTTGACCAGGATTGTTGATAGATAATGGAGAGAGGCTTGGTGAGCTCTCCTGCCAGCTCCCTGAGAACTTTTGGGTGAATCCCATCCGGCCCCATAGACTTATGTATGTCCAGTTGTCTAAGCAAATCATTAACTACTTCCTCCTGGATTACAGGGGAATTGTTCTGTTCTCCGGCCTTATCTTCCAGCCCAAGAAGACGAGCACCCTTCCATCAGCCTGCCTCTTTTTCTGTTATGAAGATGTCTTCAGATGCACTCTGTACAGCAGAAGCTTGTGATCTTCTTCTGGAAGGAGATTTTCCTGAAAAACTAGAAGGTAGGGGAGCCTGTAAAGGTTATGTAGAAGTGGGGAAATGGAGATAATACAGTGAAGAAGGTAGGCTAGTTTCATGGTTGGGTCTTATTTTAACCTTCAGTAGCCCTTCAGTATGTGGCAAAATGGTTTTTAGTGACACAAGAAAGAGATACATAGCTAGATAAGATGAAAAAGAAGGAAAGATTAATTTATATATATATATTGCTGTGAGACTTTCCCCTTACACCTGGCCAGGCCATGGGATCTGTAAACATTTTTTGTTTGCAGCATGCAATTTGCTATTTATTAAAATTGCTTACAATACATTGGTCTCAGCTGTTTGATTCAGCATCTAGTAAATGGCCAGTGCTTTGTCAGGCTGTCACTCTATGCAGAAATCAAATTCTTTTGCCTGTTGGCCATCATTTTAACAGTGGTGTTCATACAGCTCCTGGCCCTGCTTTCTGGTGAGACCCTGGCTCATGCCTAAAATATAAAAAATCATCCTCTTTACCTCTTACACACGTAGATCAGCAAGGGCTTCTGCCCTTCAGAGTGGAAGTCTGTGTTTGTGGCAATGAAAGCGCTGGCTCAATTTCACAGCTATATGCAGCACTGGAAATTGTTCCCATCGCAGCAAGGACTAAGTTGCTTCAGCATCTGTGAGCCATTCCTTGCATGGAAAGCACGTGGCTTGCATTTCTGTCTCCAAGAGATCCCTACAGTCCAGGCTCCTGGTTTTCCCCCTCTAAGCTTGGGTCTTGAACTGTGGATCACCAGTGCTTTTCCAATATTGCTGACTTGGTTGAGTTGCTGTGGCTCTTCCATTTGCAAATTTGTAATGGCAATACACACTATGAACAGCAGCCTTTTTTAATGCAGGCACCACTGAATCTTAGCAGTGTGAAGAAATCGTCCTGTAACTTGTTAAAACCTAGCAGAGTTTGGCATCCTATGGCTGCATCCTGCAGCCCAAACCTTCCCACCAAAATAATCCCAATTTCCCCCTTTTTTTTCTTGATAACTCACACTATAGGACAGCACCCTCAGTTCCAACTGATCCTATGTAACCCTCCCCACTGTGTATGCTGGGCATGGAGCAAACACCAAAGAGAAGTATTTGGTCCCTACCACATCCTTTCCCCTCTCAGGCTTTGTATGCCGTGCTAATTTTCAGTGAAGCTGGAAGAACTAATTTCTGTCTCCTGAACTGGATTCCAACTGACCATCGGGTTCAAAAGTTCTTCAAGGTATAATGGAAAACTGGAAAGCAGAATAACATGGCAGAATAACAAAAATAATAAGAGAAAAGGGATCTTAAAATAGCAAATGTACATGTGTCTGCAGTTACTGATGCTGAATAACAATGTTGTATAGCAGCATATGGTCTTAAAATATCTGAGAATAAATTTAGCTAGAAGTAAGACAAAGGCTCTTGGCTGTCCTTGATGTTCTTGAACAGCCTTGCTGTAGGAGTAGTGAGAGCAAACCATCTACACTGCTTTTCAATGGAGTGTAATTCAGTTATGAATGGGAATATACAGTCTCTCTGCCTGCAGGGAAAAAAAGAGAAAACAAAAAATCTGGTAAGTGTCTGAAAACACAGCTTTTCTAGTCCTAGGTTCCTACCTGTAAACCCGACCCTAAGAGAACAAAATACAGCATACCCAGATCTTTGACCCCTCCAAAGATCATGTCAGGCTGCTTCCCATGTGCTATTTTTATTCCCCCTGATGATGGCATCTCTTCCCCAGGTGAGGGAATCCTCTTAACGTTAGCCAAGGTCTTTACAGTTTGAACTTTATGGACCAGATGGGCAATAGAAAGAGGATTTCAGAAAAAAAAAATCTCTTAAACTGTTGGCAGGTGGGTGGTTCTCAAGTCATGCTCCTCACTTGTTTTCAGGCAGACTTGCTGTTAAACTAACTCAAGAGAATTATGCAAGAAAGCTCTGGGCACAGTTGGTCAATCAACCAAAACTGAGGATAACAGCACAGATACTCAGACTGGCGTGTAGGTCAGCCAGCTGATTAGGGGATTTTCCCATCACAGAGATAGATAAAGCCTTTTGCAACACCAGGAGTGATGTGCTAATTGTGCTGTAAGATCCAATGAGCCCACAGGGGTATTTTACAGCTCCAGCTTTGTGTGTACATGGTGTTACATTATTTGACATGTCTTGAAAGGTGGATCCAAGCAAAATCCTATGCATGTGTAGGGAAATCTGGAATTAGCCGATCCTGATGGAAGCTGCATTCTATTTTCTTTCTTTATTTTCAGATGTGTAATACATTTTCCCTGGTTCTACAAGCACCTTGCATGGAGCTGTGGGTGCCTTCAAAGGAGGAGTTGCAGAGAGGGGAGGGAGAGAGAGCAGTCTCTGACATGCCCTGCCCTGTCTCACTTTCCTGCCTCTTTTCCTCTCTTCTGACCCCACCTGGGGTCTGTAGCTGGGCAGGTGGATGGAGCTTTCCTGTAGCTCAGCCAGCTGCCCTATGACAGACACACATCCATGCAAGGCTCAGCTGTTTCCCTGACACCCAGAGGCAGCTCGTCTCTGTCCCTGGCACCCTGGGGCAGCAGCTCCCTGCAGACCCACTCTGGCCCAGAGATGTCCACCAGTGCCAGCCTGCCCACGGGCACTGCTGAGCTCTGTGGATGTCATTGAAGATGAGACTGCCCAGTGTCCAGGGCTAATTAATTCTTGTACACGTGTAGCTGGAGAGGGTCCTGTAGGCTGTCACACCAGGATCCTGTCCCTATAGGAGGGCAACAATGCCTCTGGCCACATTGCCCCTAAAAAGCCCACTGCCTCTCCCTCCCCCTCCATGTGTGCAGCAGCCCATTTGTATGGCAAGGGCTCTTAGCAGGGGTGCTACAGGGGGTGGGAGGAGGGTCTCCGGGTGCACTGAGGGGTTCTGTCTGGGGACAGCCTGCAAGGCATTTAGGCCCCAGGGGCCAAGGGAGAGCACCGGAGGCTGCAGGCGACTTGTTCTTGATTCACAGACACGCTGGTGAAGAGAGCGTTGCAGAGCAGCTGCTGCTGTTACAGCTCTGCTGCCAGCTCCACTCCTCCCGATGCCATTCCTACCTCCAGGATTTTTCCCTGACTCACAGCATCACCATCCAAAAGTCTCCCTGGAGGAAGGTATCTGCCTGCTGGTTTGCCTCTTTATCCTTTGCCTCATCCGCGGGAGAAGGGAGAAAAAAAAGCCATAAGCAATCAACTCGCCTGCTTCTCTCTCTTTTTTTTTTTTATTTTTTTTTATTCCCCCCCTCCTGCTCTCTTCCTGCTGTAAAGGGTGGTAAAATCCCCTTTCAGAAGGAGCTTTTCTAGGTCCATGCATGGACGGCAGCAAATTGGAAGAGGTGAGCAGCCGGCAGGAGATGTGAGAGCTGGAAGGGCCGTGCCGTGGGAGTGGTCCTCGCTTTGTGTGAGCGAGGCAGTGAGCGTGCAGCCTCCCACTCTGGGTGCATCTTTTTTTGGATGCCGTGCAGTTCCCTGTGTGAAATGCTTTTCTGGTTAAAAGAAGAAGAGATGTCACATCAGGAGCTCACCCAGCGACTGACTACGGTTATCACCCATGTGGGTAAGGCATCTTCATTTTTCTTCCCACTACATTTGTGTAGATTTGAGGGCTTTATTCCCCCAGAAGGTGCTGATGTTCTCTACAGGCGGGAAGCCTTTGTGTGACAATATCACACCTGTGTGTGAAAGAGGAGCCATCAGCAGACTGCAAGCCCATGGCTTTGGGCAATTCGACAGCCTTTTATTGATGGTTTGGTGGGTTTTTCAAGCATGCAGTTCTCTGAAAAGCAGAAACAGTAAGAGCAGGGTGCCCTACCTGTGAACTGATCTGTGTAAAATAGCCAAGCTCGATCCTTCTTGCAGGGAGGGAGGTGGTAGAGAAAAGAGGATGGTGGAAGGACACTAGAGCAACAGCAGTGCTAATGTGCTTTACGTTTGCTTGTGATACTGGAACAGCAGCCTATTCTTAGGGAGTCTGTTTTATTGCCATTGCTGTTTCAAGGGTTCTGGAAGGTGTGAAGACAGGATCCCAAAAGCTGTTCCCCATGTCAGGCTTGATTTTACTATATGCTAGTGAATGCAGGTAGGGCCCTTTACTATACACTGCCACCCTTATAAATCCAAGCTGGCTATCTGCTTGCTGGCATTGGTGACCAAACTACAAGGAACCAAATAACCTGGAACTGGCAAGACAGTAAGAGATGCTGGTGATTAAAATACCATCGACTGAGAAAAGCTTTTGGGACTCTTTTTTACATACTATTGCATTAAAGCAGATTGTGGCTGTACCACATCACATAAAGAGCACATTTTTAGTTGAATTGCATGGGAGCAAATTTTACAGCTGTCAGTGTTTGTAATGGATTGTGTGTTGTGAATGGCAAAGATGTTGTATCGGTTCATGAAATGCCTTTGACATTGATTTTTCTCAATCTGTATATGAAACAGAGCATGACCCAAATCTGGCTTTTGGAAAATATACAGTTTATATTTTTGACCAAAATTCTTCTTTGAAGCATCTGAACTAAGTTTAAGAAAGCAAATGCAGTCAGTACCTCACCAAAAGAAATAACACAAAAGCAGATTTAAATTGAATAAAATACTTAAGACCAGGTTCTCTCTGTTCAAGCTGTTCTTCAGGGGTCAGTCTTGGTGCTCCTGGTCAGAGCCATGGGTGTGGGAGAGAGAACACAATTGCCAGGACCCAGTGATGCCAACGTGAGTCACTTTGCAATTGTACAAATTCACACTGACTCACATTTATATTATGAAGAATTGGGATTCAATATGAGGCACATTTAATTTTTTTAGAAAGAGTATTTCAGTGTAGCCAAAGAGATTTGTGCATCTCCTGATTTTCCAGAGTCAGTAAAGGTCCCTAGCATCCATATTGAGGACCCTCCTTGATGTCAGGAGGGGCTTTTTAGAGGAAACATACTATTATGTTAGCATTTAGCAATGTAGGAAATAATTCTGGACACTGAGAAGATGTTAATGAATCTTTCCCCTGTCCCCTCACTAACAGAGAGGTTTCTGGGTCATGTGGCTGAGGCCAGAGAGTCAACCAGCAGGTCAGCTCTAGGGAGAGGAAAGACGCTCACAGATCTTGGGGTTGTTTCCATTTCACACTGAGGTCAGAACCTATTTCATCAGCTTCCAACAGGGAAGGATAATCCCACCATTTTCTCAGCCATTCAAGACCTAGAAATCAGACCCTACTTGTGGAGTCTGCCTGCCTTTTTGTAGGCAGTGCTCATTTTTTGTCAAATCATGTAACTAGAAAAAGCTGTACAAAAATGGAAGCAAGTAATGTTAGAAAAAATTGTTACTGGCTGAAGGAAGAACATTTCTTCCAAACCCACTGATGATGAACCATGTTTATGAATCACACCTCGTAACATGAGTTGTCTTAACTGAATGAGCAGTAGCTTATTGAAACAGTAATTCCTGGGCAACTGCATGGGTCTCTTGAAAGTTCAGTGGGCATCTTTGCAGCTCAAACGGGTGAAGGGGCTCTCATCCTTAGCAAACTGAGGATGGAGGTACTTTATAGCATTGACTATTTTCACAGCATCTCTCACCCTCATATTGCCACTTGGACTGATGGCATTTGACCTGTCTAGAACGTAGCCAGCTCTTGGTTGGGGGCACAGCTCTCAGCTCAGGCAAGAAACTTATTCACAGAGTTTGCAAAGAACCAAACAAGAACTTTATGGAGCATTAAAAAGAAAGACCTCTATATTTGCAATAAAACCTTTATGGAACCATTTTGGTCTGTGTGAAGTAGGTGACACACCAGTTTATTTTTAATCTATTGATAAGAGTGTCACAAAGATAGATAATTGCCTGCAGCTCAATTTACCTGTCCTAGGCAGGAGCCTTAATCCCTCATTAGCTGACTCATGTTGTGTTAAACAGTTCATGTGCTTGTAAAAGCCTCTTACACTGCTACAGACTTCATACATCTAGCTACCTGCTTCACCCAGGTTAAAACCAAAGCATTGAAGCTATTTCCATACTCCACGGTAGCTACCTTAACTCGGGACTTTTCTAGTCCCATGCACCCTGCCCTGTAGCACGTTGTCACACAGCATCAAACAGTAAAGGACCAAATTAGGTCTCTTAAATAGCCCTGAGCTCCCTCAGCCTGCCTGGGATTATTCCTGAGTGCCCAGGCATGGGGGAGGTATTGGGGCCACCGCAGGTGTCTAGGACAGGAGCAGTTTGTCAATGCCACACAGGCATTTCCACTTGCTGTCCATGATGTGGCACAAAACATGACCCAATCTTGGTACTAAAACTGCGTCAACATTCTTTTTTTAATTTAACCTACTTTCATTAAACTTGATTGTTGGGAGGTGTTGGGGAAACACTCATCTGTTTTGAAAAGAGCCTGTCTTTTGGGTAGGTTGGCAAGTGGCAGCTCTGCTGTGATGGGGAGGGAAGGAGGTTTGCAGGGTGACATGCCTGGTGCTGACAGCGAGATCATTTGCCTGTGGGAATGGCACAGCTCTCCCAGCTCGCACAGCCCACCAGAATACACTTTTGTGCACTCACTACCCACCCACACGGGGCAGTTGGTTTCCAGAAGTCTGATGCCAGCTTTGCTATGTGTGGGCAATGTTCTGGGCTTGGTTACACACACAAGCACTGCCACCCAGTGCCCCATCTTCCACAGATATTTGTTCTTGAAATGATTTTATAGTGAGACGGAGCTGCCAAAGCTGACGTCTGCTGTCTGAAAAGGAAACAGCCAAACCTTGGTCCTCTCTGTTACCAGTGAAGAATTCCACAGCACAGTAGAGGCAGGGTTTTCTTAGAGGCTCCCCTTAACTTCCAGTTAAGTTGTAAGAGCTCCTCACATCTTCAAATGACAACAGGATCCAGATGAGCTGTCTGTCAGCTTCCTGGGAGGAGAGGCACTGATGGGAAATTGCAGAAAGCAGTACATTGCCCAAATCCTACATGAGAGAAAGCCCCCACACATTTATGTCAGCTTTCATCTGGTTTTACACACTCTTGTTTGCCCAGTCTCCCATTTTGTGAGTAGAAAAAAGAATTTAAGCAACTTGGAGAATGAAAGGGAAGTCAGTGGCAGAGCTTGGTGTAGGGTGGACATCTCAGGACTTACACAATCACTTAGAATTCCTAGGTGTTAACCATGGTGGGTCAATTCCTCCCACTCTTGGCTTAACCACCAGCTCTGAGGAGCAGTGTAAAATACCAGGGTGTGTGAAGAGAATCTGTGCTGCAATTTGGGACAGGAAGTGAAGAATGATGGCGCATCCACTTGACTGTTTGAGAGGAATTTAGGTCAGCAGAATGGAATAACCCGAGCTGGCTCTTGTCCAAGGCCAATGGCTTAGCATCACAAGTCACAGAATCTGTTTTATGCTCTGAAGCCACAAATAATGTAATCTGTCACAGCTGGATAGATGATTGCAATGTTGCTGATCTCTGTGTACAGCAAGAACACTCAAAAGAGATTTTTTTAAAGAAATGTGCTTACCAGGTACCATATCAATTAGGCCTTCTGCTGCTTCTGTGCAAAGGCTCAAATCAAGGCAACGGAAATTCCCCTGCCTGCAACAGAAAATTCTTCCCTTTGTTTTAGAGCATTCATGCATTTCAGGAACTCTTCTGGAATTGCCGATGCTGCGGCTCTGTCCTACTTTGTGTTTTCTGGTGAGCAGTTATGGGCGACTGGTCTTTTCCACTAAGCCACAGCCCATCAGGTTTCCTTAGCCCAAAGTCAGACAGAGGCACAGGATGGGCGTCTGTCACTGCATTCCCAATGCAACAGGACAACAGAAAACAGCAGACACGTGTTTGCAAGATTTGCTTGAGATCTCACGCTAATGAGAAGTGGGAGTTTGGAGTTGCTTTCCCCATTAGCTTACTTCTATTCAAAAATTGACCCTCTGATCCTCTTATCTGTATCTTTCTCTCTGTACCCTGATAAAGCTTTTGAACCATTGGCCAATTTGTACCAAATCTGGTGAAGTGACAAAGTCATAAAACATTAAGTTCATGCAAAATATGAAAATAGTAATTGAAGAGAAGGGTGCAATTAGTGAAGAAAAGGCTAATAAGCTCATTTTATTAGACCTCAGAGAATCCACATAGGGCAGTAGAATGGGGGAAATGAGAGGTAATAAGAAGTTATCTTGTTTAATTTTGCAGTTTAAAAAAAGCTACTTCTTTACATTTTTATTCCTAGATTGTTGTTATTAATTTTACCCAATTCTGTATGCCTTATTCTGTGCAGCTGTTTCACTGGGAACTCTTTAATAAGCAACTTTTAAAAGTGTTTTGCTAATGCTGCAAAGTTTGTGCCTATAAAAAGTGGCAAACTTTCAGAGAAATTCATGAAAAATGGGCGGATGTGCCTAGTGTTCTCTCCAAAATGTAGAATATTACAAGTAGTACTTGTTTAAAGCCCACAACCTAATCTGGTTTGTCGAGGTCTGATGAGGAATAAAACCCATGAAAGGCTGTTACGAGTTGGGGATCCAGAACATTAGTTTGTCTCAAGGTGAAATATTTATGTGACAGACTGGGCCTTGTGTTTAGGGAGGCAGAGGTGACTGAAGAGCTTCCCAGAACCAGTAGAAACAGTAACAGTAAGGCTGCTTCTGCTTCAAGAAAGAATAGCTCAGAGGTATTTCTATTCTACATTCTGTCTTTCACTTTAGCTGAGTACTTTTTCACATAGGATGTGATTCTGACTCTGCCATCCTTAATAGTATTCAAGAAAGAGGAAAATCCTGCAACACCCAGGTGTGTTACCATTAATCACTTCTCTCCCAGCAGTAAGCAGAGCCCCACAGAACAGAAAGGCTGCTTGCAGCCCTAACTCTTGGCTCATTTGCTGATATCCTCCCCAAAACTGCTTGTTAAACCCTGAGCTTTCATTCTCAAGGCAGGAAGAGACCAGGATGTTGAGGAGAAAAGGGAATAGGACCATCTGCTTGCTGCAGGGTTTTCACACTTTCTTACTTAGGTATTTTGTGATGACAACTGTTGGAGACAGGGTATGAAGCTGGGTGGAACTGAGGTGCGATCCAATCTGTCAGTCTCTAGGTCCCTGTTTGTTTCGAAAGCCTCCACTTTGCTGCTGTTCAATCTATGGCTACAGCAGTCTCCCCCTGCCCTTTATTTCCCTGCCTGCCTCAGTAATGGCTTGTAGGTGCTTCTTGCTCAAAGTGAATGCACAGAGGAGTGTTTACCATGAGGGAATTATTGAAGGAAAGTCAAATGGCAGAATCTGAGTTTTGCTGGTAGTGCCCATGGTCCCTTCCACAGCTGTGCCTGCCAGGCACCAGATTGTCTGCATCCCCAGAAAGCTCTGCTGGGCCCTGCAGTTGGTGTCTGGGTGCCTAGAAAGTCGTTGGGACTCAAATGATTCTAAGATGCATGTTTCAGTTGCAAGCAAGTCTATAGATCTGCTGTTTGTGTCGCTCTTCTCATGGCTTTCGTGACCCCCCTCTGGCTCAGGCCTGCCTTTCAGTGGTAGTGCTCTATGGCAGCTTTCGTACCGCAGAAGGAAGCAACTTCTGGTTTCCAGAGCAGCCATTTGCAAACACTGTTTTCTGTTGGGGTTTGGGTGTTTGGTTTGGGTGGGTTTTTGTTTGTTTGGAGGTTTTTTGGGGTTTATTTTTTTGAGTGGGATGGAGTAAGGTTGGTGGGTTCTTAAAGAATAATTAAAAAAAAAAATAAAAATGAAGCTTAGGTCCGAAGCAGAGGAAAATGACTTCTTGCAGCATCATTCAATGAGCTACCCAGACTGTGGTACTTGCTCCTCTTGTCTTAAACACTCCAGAGCAAGCCCAGGGCTACCTGGAAGGAGGAAGTGGGGGGGACTTCCCATGGCAAAGCAAGCGTAGGAGGTGTCTCTGGGTCAGGCACAAGGAGAGCTGCTGGTGCCAGCAGGTCTCATTGCTCACTAGAAGGGTAGGCAGTGGTGGCCATTCGGCACTGCTCCCAGCTCTGTGGCAGAGGGAAGCTCAGATGGCCTTCCTGGAAATTAAACTGAGCTGAAATCTATCACAGTTCCTGGCAGCTCATTGAATACAAGGGGTTTTTTCCACCTCTTGCCTCATCTTTTATTTAATCCTTTCTCTTGCCTTCCATATGGTGCCCGCATCGCTGAGAGGACACCTCCCAGGGGAAGCAGGTTCAGCACTTGGGAAGGTACTTGCAGCACTAAACTGTCTCAATAGATAGAGAAAAAGCCAAACAATTTCATTGCTGTTATGCCTTTCTCCTTTCTTTTGCACCATGTTTGAGGCCTCTCAGCCCCCAAGGAATGACTCAGCATTCAGTCTGGGATATTTTTTCTGGGGCTGGGCTTGTGTCCAAGCATTTGGGAGAATATAAACCATAAATGGTTTGTGTTAGTGCTGATGTCTGGAATAGCAGCACACTGACTGAGCCTCTCGGCCCTCGCTGTAGAGCTCACCACTGTACCACCTGGGTTTGTCCAAGTGGTCAGTGACTGGGAGAGAGCTGAGTTCTCTACAAAGCTGCCTGCTCCTGCCTACAGGAGAAGGTGCTGGAGAGCGATGTGCAAGGGATAACATGGCACATGGATCATTCTTAGCCAGTCAGCTTTGGTGACTCACACTAACCAGTGCAGCAGACGCAGCCAGAACTGAAACCGAGAAACAGGAGAGAGGACAGGGTGAAGAAACAGCCAACTCTTACATACATAGATGGAAAAACATTACTTATAAATACCTTAAGTGATCTGTAAAACACAGCACAGAAGGAGGTAGTGCTCCGGGAGCAGAGACACTGTAAAGACAAGCTTGTGAGTTTGTGGAGAACAGGACAGCAGGCTCTGCTTTGGTGTAGGGTCAGACGTGTAGGGGACAGTTGGGTTGAGATCACAGTATCTTCAAGCTCCACTGTCACGTAAGCACAACGTAGATAACATCTGTGAGTCCAAAAGCATAACTGCCTCGGGAATGATTGAGCTCACACCCTGGAAGAGCGCCACATCCAGCACGTGAACCCAGGCTGGTAGAACTCTGAAGCAACAGCATTTATTCAAGGGTGAAACACATGATGTTTGTACATGCCCTCTTCCTGTTGTTATCAGTGCAACAGTACACACGTCTGGTGCCCTCTCAGCAGAGGCCTGCAAATAGTTCAGCATTAATGAATAGTCCTTTATTCTGTTTTCTGTTAGAGTATTTCTTGCAGTGTAGTAGGGAATGAAGCACTGAACAGAGACAGACAATCCCAAACTACAGTGGACCCTAGGATTTAGCTTACAAAGCTGCTGTGTTCTGTCTCCATCTGTTGCAGCCATCAGAGGGAACTGACAGCACAGAACAATATTCCAGACAATACAGCCAAGAGGAAGGACAGGCTACCAGGATCAACAGTCCATGTTGTCATGAAATTGTCTACTTTGTTTACCAGAACACTACACAATACCTCAAAACCAGCTTTGCACCTGCTGTACATTGTATTTGGAGTGTTCCTGAAAGTCCATGGTTCCAAAATCCTGAAATTTCAGTCCTGGATCCTTTAGGCAGTTAAGAGCTAAGTTAGCACAGCCCAAACACCCGTCCTCCCTGCCTTCCTCATTCCAGTATTGTTACCCTGCTTGCCTCAGAGGTGGATTGTGCCCATGGTTTGGCTCTGGTGTAAGGTACCTCCATCTCATGCCCTCCCAGTCTGAGGACCCAGGGGCTGGTTTGGCACCTCAGGCAGCCAGCCCAGCCCTCCCTCGCATTGGCAGGGCTTCCCTGATTCCAGAGCTATATGAACGTGACAGAGATGAAGCTCCCTGAGGACTCCATTGCAGTAAGCACAGGACTGTTTCAGTGAATGCAGAGCTGACTCTCTGCAACCTTCAGAGAGAGAAAAGTCCAGCTTTTGATTCTAAAAGTCACTGACTCCTGACTTGGATTGCTCAAGTGTGATAGTAAAGGTTAAATTGCTCCCAAAATCCTTTGAAACATTGCAAAGAGGTGATGGGAAATGATCTCTCATCAATATTACAACAGAGTGGCTCTGATCCAGAAAAGTGCAGAGCTCTTTATTTCTGTGTGAATAGATGGGGAGCTGCTGGTACTCAGCACTCTGCAGCAGCAGATACTTTTGCCTGAGTGTGCTCAGCTGTAGCTCACCCAGCTGTAGCCCCTGCCACGAGCAGGTTTAAGAGGGAGCAGAGTGCAGGCACTGCCTTGGGACCTGAGGCTTATGACTTGTCAGAACTGCCGAGTTCATCTGGGGATCTGGGGCCAGTTCCTGCAAGGGCTCCAGGAAAGCCAGGCTGAGAGGATCTAGAATCAGATGCCCCATGTCTGTGAGCACAGGCTGTAATCTCTGCACTTCCAATTGCCTCCAGCTGCATCTCAGAGGTCTTGGATGGAAACCAGCAGCTCTTACCCTGAGAATGTCTGTGCCCCCACCTGTATCACCTTAGTACCTGAGCACCCCGGTGGTCCTACAGCAGGGCTTTCAGAGTGTCAGTCCATACATGAACACCATACATTACAGGCTTCAGATGAGAAAGGCTGGGTCTGCACTTCCGCAGTGCAGGCTGTTGCCTGGGGCAACGAGATATGAGGGGCTGCAAACCATTCAGCTCCTGCTGCCTCTGCATGACTGTCAGCTCTATGATTTCCAGTTTCCCTTGGGCAATGAATTCTATACAGCTGGCCCTGGATACAAGAGCAGTTATCTGCAGTTACGAGACATAAATACAAGCCAAACAACACTGATGTACAGCATTTTGGTCTGCCTGGAAACAGCTGCTGACAGGATCTGACTCTCCTCATTCAGGACATGCCTTCAGCTCCAGAGATTGTATAGGAGTTACTCCCAGTTAACACTGGAGAACCGCTTCAGGGTACCTGGAACATGGGGAGGTGATGAAAATCTAAAACCAGAGAAGGTATCTTTCAGTGTTTCAGGAGAGTGACTGTTGCCTTTAAATTCCAAGACCTTTAAAGTAGCAACCATGTTTTAATTAACACAGGTAGAAGATTAGCCCACAGTTACTGACATCTCCAATTAGTATTAATGCACTATCTATGGTTTAGTTAGGACTTTCTGAGGATGTGCAAGTGCTGACAGACAGGTACTGTGGGAAAGAACTGCAGCAAACACATGCAGCTCTAGTAACAATGATAAGTAGAAATTAGATGATTTGGATGTGCAAAGTCTGGATGTGTTGTGTATTAACTATATATGTTACAGCATTTTGGTTTGGTATGGAGCCCATTCTAATAGTAATTCTAGCCACAGCAATTTTATCAGGAAAGTTTCCCTCTTGTTCTCAATCAATAACCCTTGACATAACACAGCATGACTATAAATATTTCCCCTTTTGAGTCTGAAGTTCAGTTACCCATTACATTTTGGTTCAAAGGTCTCTGGAGCCAAGGCTTAACTTCTGAAGGGATCAATATTGGTGTTTGCAGCCAAAGCTGATGACATACATAGGAGCCATACTATAGATCTTGCAATATTCAGAGAAAAGGTTATTTCAAACAGAAATAGCTATGGCCTCAGTGTGACCCTGGGCTGTAAACAGGTACATAACTAATTGGAATGCTCCCAGCAATTACATGCCAATAGTTGCTGCAGGAAGGCTGCTTGGAGATTCTGATTAATCCTTGTTATGGCAATCAGTTTATTTTGTGAAAATAAAATTCCCCCTTCTTTTAAAAAAAGTGATTCAAAGCTACTCTCACACTTTCATCAGTCTCAGACATTGCACTGTTATCAACCTCTAGTATCTTTTCCCTTCCTACACTGTGGAAGCCAGGAGAGCTTCACGGCAGACTTTGAAGTCACAGTTCAGTTTGAGGTAAACCTTTTGGTCCTTTTCTCCTCAGTAGCTTGTGAAAATGCTGCTTTCTGGCTTTGTTTTCAGCTAGGGGAGAATGCTGTTTCAGCAATGTGCAATTGTCACTTTGCATCATGCTGACTGACAGCCTGGCTGGACAGCAGAGCCTGCTGCATCGATGAGCCCTGCATGGGAGAGGAGAGCAGCAGCGGTGTTTGTGCAGGGACAACGAGGTGTGTGTCAGTGACACTCTGTGCCTGCTCTGTCCCAGTACCTGCACCAGCAGCTCCTTACAGGCCACTCTCCCTTCAGAGCTGGGCTGCCACCACCATGCAGGCGCAGGGCTTCCTCAGTCCAGCCAGGAGAAGCAGGGAAGAAGAAATATAAGCGGTCATCACTGCCTGCATCCTCCTCCTCTCTCCAGCAGGACTCCAGAGCAGGGCGGCAGCCTGGGGAAGAAGGAAGCGTCTGCTGGTCTCAGGGAGACAGCTGGGCTGGAGCAGCCTCATCCAGCGTGGGGAGGCACTTGGCATTACAATTTCTGCTGTCCAAGTCCCTCAAGGACAGGGTCAAACCATTTTATCCTGCTTTCTCAGATGAGCTGAAAGGCATGGTGCTGCAGAGCTGGGCAGAGGACCCTCACTCCCTCAAAAGCCCCTTCTTCAAGGGGTTTTATGGCCCTGCAGAGTTTGATGCCCAGGAGGTTCTTTCTGTCGGTCCAGAGCCCGGTCCCGCCAGGTTGGGATTGTCCCCATCGCTGTCCCTTCTGCCAAGGAGCCACTAGAGGGCACGGGAGGGTGTCACCATTTCTCTGCACAAGCTCTATGGAGCAAGGAACCATAGTCTGAAGTTCTAAGTAAAAGCCATTTACTTGTTTGGTGGTACTCACATTCCTTTATTTTAATCTCTAGAAGATACAAGAAAGACTTGAATCTTACAGCAGCTTCTCTTTCAGTAAATGGGAGAAGCTGTTGTGAATTTGATAACTTAATTGCATGCTACAAAAGTTACTAACAGTCTTAAACATCTGCTGGGAAGCACACAGACTAGCACATACCTTACAGGAAAACAGAGCTGGTGTTAGTATGGTCATCTGAGAGCAGTCCCACGACACCTGAGCAGAGCTGGTGACAGGCTCAAACACCCTACCAGGTCTAAGAGGAGCAGGCAGTTCTGAACCGTGGCCCAGGAACAGCAGAGAAAGTAGCTGAAAGCAGCGTTACCCACAGCATAAGGGAGAGCAGAGTGAGTGGTGCCCTCTTACAGGAGTAGCTGGAGCACTGGCTGGGGGTGTTGGTGGGGGCCGCAGGTGAGAATGCTCTGGCCCATAAGGCTGATCAATGCACTCAGGACCCTGGCTACAAGCCGCTGCCAAATACACAGTATTCCCAGTTCAGCCCATGTGCCATGTCCACTGCCAGTGCTATTTGGTACTGGCTGAGCCCGAGCTGAACTCTCCTTGTTAGTGCTTTGGTTTTCTTTCAACCAGTCAGCTCACTCTTAGCCCTTCACTGCCAGACCTCCTGCCTCTGCAAGGGTACATAGTAGTGTTTAGCCTGACACAAACAGCACTGCAACACCTTAATGAGCAAGAGACTATTTTAAAACACAGTGTTGAAAAGATGGGGATATCTACAAATGATAAGCTAAAGTTGTGAAACACTCTGTGTGCCGAGTTCAAGGCTACAGCTGAGAAAGAGATATTTCTTGGTGTGTCCCTGTTTATCTTCCAGCTTTACTGCAGGAATTGCAATTGATCTTAGGCAAATTGTGTGAATCCCTAGGGTTCAGTTCCCAGCTGAAGATTGTTTTCCTTATGTTCCATTATTTGTAGTAAGTTCATTGGCAGGTTCTTACAATGCTTCTGACAAAATTAACTATGTTGCTTTATTTTTTTACACTTAATTGCTATTCTTAAAGCAAGTGTATTTAAGGCAAGATACAGTCAGGAAAATACTGTGTAGAATTATATGAATAGCAAAGAAAGGGTTAAAGAGAGGGTGAAACTATTATTTCCCCACTTGACAAGCAGGTAGCAATTAGGAGCAGGTGTTATCACTAATAGAGCCTAGAGAACAGCTACAGGATCTGTTCCAAAGCAGCTGTGAAAGAGATGCTGGCTGAAGGAAAAGGTGTGGAAGGGAAGGATGGGGTAGAAGGAAATAGAAAAGAGAGGCTGGGGGGCTGTGTGGTGTGCAGGAGGTGGGGCTGGAGAGGTGCATGGCTGATCTAAAGTCTGTGCTCAAGGCTGCTCTGAGGGTTGAGGTGTGTCTCCTGTGTGGAGATGTACAGGGTATGTGCTGGGTGGGATGCTGGAAGGCTGCGTGGGAGACCTGATGGCCAGGTGTGTGGCTGGAGATTCACGTGTCGCATGGACAGGCTGGAAGCCTGGTCTGAGCCCGATGTTGCTGGTTTGGGTGGCTCACTTTGATCACCCCAGCAACAGTCACTTATGTTAAGTCTCATACGGTTTCATTCTTGACAACAGAATAGCCCTAAATTGTGAACCTGCTGCTCTTAGCTGCTTTCAAGCTCTTTTGCTTTTTAAAGCAAAACATCTTTGCACTTAAAGATACTCCTCAGTATAAATCAATTTAATGGGCTGTCAAGCCAGTGGGAGATGTATGTGTACCTGCTTTTAGCATGTTCCTCCACAAGTGTTGGCTTTTGTGGGGCAAAACTTTAGGTGAAATTATTCCTGCTCCCTCCCTGGCAAGTCTGCCTCAAGTGGTTCTCAGGTGTATACTAAAATAAAACAAACACAAAAGAATTACTCTGTAACAGTATCCTTTTACTGGCAACTTAAAGGAAAGCTGTCTATTTCAGGGGAGTAGCAATCTCTCTGGGGTGCTCAAGTGCTCAACTGAGAATCTCTGGAGAAGCAAAAGTGTTATTTCATGCTCTATACCGTGAAGTGGCCTCAGGCCTATTGGGAGTAGGGTCTGTAACGGGATGTGGGGATTAGATACGTTTGATGGAGTTAATCTGTGCTGGTCAGCAGAAAGCCTTTGCAGTGGGGTTTCCTGGCAGACTAAAGAGGAATTTCTTCTCTCATCTGAACGCTGTGCAGCTCGGCTGGAGGAGACTGAAGTCTATGGGTCTATTAAAGTCAAAGCCCACCCTTATTTTGTGGTGGCCCTTGTGTGTGCAGTGTTTGGCACAGCCTAACCTAAGAACACCACGTGTCCGGAGAGCGGGATGTCGAGTGGGCAGGAAGGACTTTGTGTGTTGGTGTGATGGTGCAGAGAAGCCCTGGCACTGCCTGGTGTAGGACAAGTCCTCTTGTCCGCAGTTCAGCAGTGCTGAACTGTTCCTGCAGCTGAAGCTGACTTGCAGGCATCTGTTTTACTGTCTACTTCCCTCTTAGTATATATCCTCCCTGGATAATTTTAGGCATCCTGGCTTGTATTAGAAATGGTGTGCCCAGCAGAAGTAGGGAGGTGACTGTGAGGCCACCCCTTGAGTCTTGTGTCCAGTTCTGGGCACCTCAACACCAGAGAGATCTGGAGGGGCTGGAGTGAGTGCAGAGGAGGGCAACGGAGCTGGGGAAGGGTCTGGAGAATAAATCTCCTGGAGAGCGATGGAAGGAGCTGGGACTGTTGAGTTGGAGGAAGAGGAGGCTGAGGGGAGACCTCATCTCTCTCTACAACTACTTGAAAGGACATTGGAGAGAGGTTGGTGCTGGTCTCTTCTCACAGGGGATTAGCCATAGAAGGAGAGGGAATGGCTTCAAGCCATTGAGTAGGTTTAGACATTAGGGAAAAATTCTTCCCAGAAGGAGTGGTCAGACCCTGGAATGGGCTGCCCAGGGAGGTGTTGAGTCCCCATTCCTGAGTGTGTTTGAGAGTGGTTCAGATGTGGTGTTGGGGGATATGGTGTAGGGGAGAACTTTGTAGAGTGGGGCTGATGGTTGTACTTGATGATCCCAAGGGTCTTTTCCAGCCTGAGTGAACCTATGGCTCTATGAACTGAGTTTTATGCTGATACTTTGTCTGTTTATCCCAGTGGGCTCTCTTTCATGTAATTTTAGCAGTTCTTGGTTTTGACGAAGGATTGAAACTCTTGGTTCCCTGTAAATCTTGTGAAAACAGGTTGTGAGAGAGTCAATCGTTAATATACCCTACTCTTAGACATTACAGGATCAAGACAGCGTTGGGTGATGAAAAGCAGTTCTTGTGCTGGTTGGGGAGGAGAGGAAGAGGACTGGGGTGTGGGGTGAGGCAACGTCTTGGCCTTGCAGTGCCCTGGTGCTGGATGTGGAGCTCTGGCTGGGCAGAGCTGTGCTTCACAGTTGCCCTGCCAGAAGGAGTAGCTCCTCTCTGACTGATTTTTACCCTCACTCCCCTGGCAGGATGCAAGCCTTGCCCTAGGGGATGTGAAAGGAGCTGTGAGATGTGTACCTGCCAGCTGGGAGTGCAGAAAGGTCTCGATAGGAGCTTTACCTTCTGGGCTGCTGAGAGTAACTGGGTGAACCTGAGTGCACAGACATGCAAATAGGAAAAAATCAATAATCCCTAAAGCCCCATCTCCCAGACTATGTAGTAACTGATGCTGAGTGTTTTGAGAGACAGCAATAAAACATTAGAAATGTCTTTACTGTACTTTGTAATGTGAGAAGCTGTTTCTCCCCATTCGGCTAATGTTTGGCTGGAGTCCAAACGCCCCGGGTACCAACAGCCCCTGTGACTCTTACACATCCTATTTTTATCTCCGTGTCTTTCTGGTTCTCCTTTATCTGCTTTTAGTTATGAGTTGTAACAGCAGAGAGATGCTGCTTCTGTGAGGGAAGGTGCTCAGCTGCTCCTGGGGGAGGGAAGAGGCCCTGGTGGGCTTGGCCCCGGTGGTGCCCGGCTGCGGGGAGAGCAGGAGGAGCAGTGCCGCGCTCTGGGTGCTGGCAAGAGTCAGGGAATTGTCAGAGCTAGAAGGGACCTCACCCAGCCCCACTGCCCTGCCAAAGCAGGATGGCCCAGAGCACACCGCTCAGGGCTGAACCCAGGGGGGGCTTGAAGGTCTCCAGAGAAGGGGACTCCACACCCTCCCTGGGCTCCTTACCCCTGTGCCAGTGGCAGATTGGTAACTTTGGGAATCTGTTTGTGGATCGTGCCAGGCAGGTGCCCGGCGGGACAGCAATGCCTTCTGTTCCTGCTGATGGGTGCTCAGCTGCAGAGGTCAGGAGGGACAATAAACACTAGGTGCTGTGGCAAGTCCTGCCTGCTGCTTGGCCTGTGAAGGTTCCACTCATCTCCTGATCCCTTGGGCAGCTTCTCTAATCCAGCAGTGACAGAGCTGGCCTTTTTTAAATTTAATTTTATTTTTTTTTAAGCAAGTACTGGTCCTTCATTAGCCCTGAATGTCTATACAGCTTTGAGTTGGCAACAAAAACTCTCTGTGAGGTTCTTTTCTGATCTTTGCTGTACTCACTCCCGCTTTTGGCAGCTTGTGTGGGTGTAAATGTGCAGCAGCAGCAGCAGAGCTCTTCTTTCCCACTGCTGAAGGTGACCAAAAATGTTTTGCTTGCTGGTTAGGAAATCACTCTAAGCAGATCAGTGTAATGAGATTCTGAAGCCATATGGCACTGGAATTAGTGCCTTCTAGTGCAGGAACTGTGTGCTGTAATTGTGACAGGCCTGGATGCTGCAAGTAATTGCCAAGAGCAGAGATATTTTTTTCTTCTGCTTATTGCTTTAGTTCCTTGGGGCTTGAAACAATGCCTGGGATATAGCCCTTTATTAAAAAAGGAGGAGGGAATCCTGGTCTGCTTTTTATTAGTTGGAAGAAAAGAAATGGAAGTTAATAGAAGAGACTGGTTTCCACTTCCTCGCTGAACAGCGGAAGGGATGTTTCCTGTAATGGCAATAAGTGTCCTCTGAAAAGAAACCCTCACATCAAGCTGCTGAAATGCCTTGTGGCTTAGCAAATTGATGATTGGGTTGTTGGGGAAGGCAGAAGGAAGGTCACAGAGGTATCTGCATAAGGAATAGCGTGTTTCAGCGTAATTAGCACAGAATAGTTCAAACTTCAGATAAAACATCACATAAAAATAGCAAAATGTGTAACTGGAGAGTCAGGAATGGAATACTGGTGGTTTTTTTTTCCTTAGAGTTCTATGTGTATCCATCTCAACAGCAGCACTGAATTTAGACGACTTATTTCTCAGCCATGTAGAATACTGCCCACAGGTGTGGGGAGCTGCTGCTTTTCATGAGTAAATAAGATATCTCTTGCTGATCTCACTGGGGTGGGGGTTTTGTTGTTTGTGGATAGGAGAGGAAATTTTTGAGTCTCATTTGCTAAACTTTTTTGATGGTTCTTACCTGGCCCTGTTGGAAAAGGGATGTTTGTTTCCCTTCCATTGCTTTAATGACAGTGTGGGGTAGGTTATGAATGGGGAGGGCTTTACAGTGTTTTCTACCTGCCTCTTTTCCACCTGCAGCAGAAGCAGACCTCTCTGCCTCCTTCCTCTGTAACATAAATGCTGTTCCCAAACTCAGTTCTTAACTCTTCACAAGAAATTATGTCCATTGTGCTCAGTGTAATTGAGATCCAGTGTGTTTTTTATGCTTCCCAGTGATACCAACCATTGGAGCATTGCTTTGTGGGGCAGAAGCATACTATTTCATGGGAAGATATATGGGGCTTAAACTGATTTAACTGAGTTGACTTTAAATTTGTGGCAATCATCTGGCCAAAGAGCAAACACCTTCCAGCAAGCTCCCATTCCCAGGTGAACTGGTATTCCTAATGAAACTAGGAGCTAGTGCAGTTCCTCAGGCTGTTTTGGTTAATGGCATCTGAGGACATCTGGGGGCTTGGTTGTTTTTTGTTTGGTGTTTTGTTTGTGGGGTTTTTTCATTTCTGATGACACTTGCTTAGATTTTTTTTTGTTTTTTTACTTGCTTACTCATCGTCAGACCAATCCAGATGAAGTTGCTAGGCAATGCTGGCAATTCAGGAGCTGAAAATGTCCTCTTCCTTAGCTTTTCCAAACATTGCTCCATAGCAGTGGTACCCCAAGCATCAGAGATGTGCATTTAGCACTGTAAGGGATCTGGGTTTCCTAGGGAAAGGCTGAGGTCTAGATGATTTTTAGATGGTTTCCCTGGTGAGTGCTGTGGCTACCTGTGTTTCAGAAGCTCACACCTAGGGCATGTTTCTTCTTGCATCCCACTTCCAGCATCATCTCCCCGTTGGAACAGAGCATCTCTCAGATCCTGCTGTTGTGAAGCCACGTGGATACCGATGGAAAGAGTGTATGAAGGGAGGATGGCAGATAGATGTGTATTGTCACAGCTGCTGGGTTCTTCCCCATTGTATATCTATGTGTGCAAGGCTGAAGTGCAATTGTTCTGTACATGTCAGACAGACACATGAGTATATTGTCAGAAAAGGTTATTTTCCTTGGTACATCATGTTTGCCTGTGTGTGGAAGGACACCTTGAGCCCCTGTACTGGAAGAAAAGAGGATGGAAGAAAGGCTTTAAGATAAAGCTGCTGAGTTGTTTCTAGTTTTCTTATCTGGTGATGACAGTTTTCTACAAATTAATTCTGCCTTCTGTGCCATTTCTTTCCCTATCTACAAAATATTGCTGTCCCCTGGGGATTTCTCTAGGGAAGCTCTAATAAATATTTCACAAATGCTAATTAATCAGGTCACCCAAGAGCTGAGTACATGACTGTCCTCGCTTTGCAGGCAGGGTTTTGGAGAAGAGCAGGAGGGTGACCAGCTTCACGCCACGCAGCAAATTTGGGGAGGACAGGAACAAAAATCTTTTAAGAGTGGAGAGGTCCTGAGGCTCACTGCTTCCCAGGTCTGGAGGCTGCTGTACTGCACGGTCAGTCTGTGTGTGCTGGGTGAGGGAGCTGGAGCAGTTTCCTGTGGGGCTGGGGAGCAGCGGAGCTGCAGAAGTCTGTGGTGTGGGAAGTAGGGCTGAGCTACTTCTGTGTTCTTCACAGAATTGTCATGGTTGGAAGGGACCTCTGAGGTCACCTTGTCCAACCATACACAGAAACACACCCCACACCCTACCATCTCAGTCAGTAGAGCGTGCCCTGAAGTGCCTCATCTACACCTTTCTTAAATACCTCCAGGACTGGTGATTCCACCCGCTCCCTGGGCAGGCTGTCCCAGTGCCTGACCACTCTCTCAGTAAAGTCATTCTTCCTGATATCCAGCCTAAACCTCCCCTGCTGGAACTTCAGACCAGCTCCTCTGGTCCTGTCCTTATTCCCTTGGGAGGAGAGGCCACCACCCACCTCTCTACATTCTCCTTTCAGGGAGTTGTAGAGGGCAAGGGGGTCTCCCCTCAGCCTCCTCTTCTCCAAACTAACCATGCCCAGCTCCCTCAGCCTCTCCTCATAGGACTTGTTCTCTAGACCTCTCAAGCTGAGGGGCCTCCATGCTGGTCCATCTAGATACTCACCATTTGAGTAATGGCATTGCATGAGGCTTTTGTCTCCTGTGCATCTTTGTCCCATCTTTGTCCATTCTCTAATTTTGTATTAATTTGGCTTTTCCTTTCCCACTCCACATCCAGGGCTCAGCTGTGATCTGAGAGGGCCGTGAGCTGAACAGCACTGGATGCCAAGAGGGGGTAGTGCTTGGGGCAGAAGGCGGCAAAGACTCTCCTGGGCTGTAAGATCCCTGCAGGAAGCTCGTCCTGTGCTCAGGTCCCTGCAGTTGAGCTCTGGGCTGCAGCTCAGCCCTGATTCCTGAGGTTCCCACTGCACTCTTTGCACTGTCACCAGAGCTGGCCTTGTGCCTGGTCACACATCTCCTGTGCAGTCCCTCCCCACCCCAGGGAAGGCTCCTTTTGATTTCGTCCCACCAGGACTGCATGCTGTCTGCACTCAGCTCCCCACCTACTAGTTTCTTCGCAGGGCCCTCTGACTGGTGATTTGTGTTACAGGAATAGTTAAAAGGGGAAAAAAAGTCAACTTAAATATCCAGCACCTTCACAGAGAGATCTCTAAATGTATCTTTCAGACCTCTCATTTTGGGGTCAGACTGATGGATCCAACTTCTTCTTTAAAAATTTTGGGTTGGGGGTTACACAGCCAGCAAAGCATGTCTGCCAGCAATATTTCCCTTTTGTCCTCCTATTGCTACTCTGTTCATTTAGATTATCAGATTTTAGGAGCAGGGAGTGTGCACAGCAGCAGAGGGCTTTTCTCTACAGTTGCAGCCTCCCAGTGCCACTGCCAGACATATGAGTAATTGGCTGAGCAGCTCTGCAGAGCAGTCTCCTTGCACCATCCAAGCTGAAATGCAGAAGTGAAAACAATCCATTCTCAGTGATGAAGAATCCTAACATCATAAGTTCTAAAGGGACCAAAAACCATGAAGAAAAACCTTTTCTGTGAAGATATCTGGCATGCTCTTTAAGAGACGCTCTGTGATCTTGCAATGTGCCTCTGGGATCTCTCTTCATCCTGCCTTATAAAATAGCTTAAATTAATGATAAGGAAGCCATTCAGGGCACAGGCTGTGCTGAGGTTCACAGCTTCCATTCTGAATGAGAGAATAAAGTAAACTGATATTGAAAGCAAGGAGGGAGAAACAAACACAGTCAGTAAGCCTATAAAAGTCTTAGCCAATTGCAATGGCGAACATCCTGCTGGCGAGGGTGACCTTGGATGAACTAAGTGGGATAAAGTCACCAGCCTGGACTGACGGCTGAAGAATCAGGCTGGATTCCAGCAAACGGCGAGAGCAGATTCCTGACAAAAGCCTCCTGAGCTGTGGCCATGGCTTCTCGGTGTCAGAAATGTGGACAACAGGTGCCCAGGAACCCACCTTTCACGGCCGTCCGGATAACCGAAGGGGAAATGCAGTCTTACCATGATTTTATAGGAGGATGCATTAGGCTGGAGCGCATGGCAAAGAGAGGTATGTGCAGCATCTTTAAAAGAAATAGCATCATCTTGTAATGGCAGCTGCATTGCATTCCTAGGAGATTTGCAAAAAGAGATTGTTTTCCTAGTGCTTTCTCTGAGGATTCCATGGGAAATAAAGACAACTGGCTGGATGCGGATATTAAGGCAGGTGTGAGTGCATCGTTTGACTTGACTGCATATTTCTGGGATGTTTGCAGTGATTTGCCCTAGAGGAGGTTAAAACGAACGCCAGACTTATGCTGAATAAATGTTTCTTTCACTCGGGTGTTAGGCACTGAGGTTGCTGTGTATGTCTGGAGCAGGTATTTGCTGCACATGGAAAATACCTTGTTGAAATGACTGTGAGGAGATGGGGCAGTGGGTATCAGGACCCAGCTGATCCTCTCGCCTCTGCTCCCAAATTACTCTGTAGAAGGTCAGTCTCTTTCTCCCTGTAAAGATTCTGGTTTCACTGGTCTCATAGCAGAAACTCGGACTCTCAGGCTTTTTGTGGTGCGTGTGAGTCAGTCTGGCTGCAGGGCACTGTTCCACTCTCCATGGGTTGCTGGTATAAGATGCTGGTATCCTGGCAGTGTGTGCTAATTGCATGTTAACTCTGAAGTGGAGTGGTGGCAACTGAAATTCAGGCTGTTGACTCTTTAGTCACATATCAAGACTGCTGAATCATAGAATGCTTTTTTTTCCTGTCATTTGAGAGAAAGATTAACCATGGAGATCTTTGGCATGATTTGCTCTGTTAACTTGAATAAATACTTAGCAAGCCTCAAATCCAGAAACGTGTAACAAGTTCACTAACACATGACAAAAAGGTTTCCAAAGGCATGCAATATGATTGTACTTTCAAGTTGAATTGTTTATTATGACTTAATGAGCTCTTCAGCAAAGTGAGTTGCATTCAGTCGGTAAATCGAGAATATTCTGCAGGAAAGGAGGTGGTCCAGAAGCACTGCTCACAAACTGGGCTTTGGGAATGCTCTTTGACAGAGCTCTAACGTACAATGCCCGGGTTTGAAAGCTGCAAAGCCGGTCCATTGTAGCTCTGCTGCTGTTGGCTGTCTCCCCATGCTGATTTCGGGCTCGGTGCCTCCCTGTGCGTGGTTGGCTTTGGCTGACCTCTGGGTAACACCGGTGTTTCGGTTCCACTCAGTAATGAGGCGCTCTGAGTTCAGCCTGGGCAGCAGCAATGCCTGCTACAGGAGTAAGAGGCAGAACAGAACTAACTCAAGTTCCTTCCCCAGTCTCTGCTCAGGTGTTTCCAGGCTGCTCATGGCTCTGGTGGCCAGAGGCAGAGCTCAGGCATCTGCTCTGCCTTCCCTTCCTGTAGGTAGAGAGGGGAAGACACTGGTAAGAGCTTTGCCATGGTTACCGTTCCCAGGGAAACACCTTCCCTGCCTCTCCTGTTGAGAGATGACCTGGCACAGTATTATGGGCAGAAATCCCTTGGAAAATCACTTTGTGCTGGAGAGCAGATAGCGTGTCAGCTGGTGTGAGCCTGTTGCCATCTTGTGAGGCAGAATGCATCTGTACTGCTTCTGTTCTGAATTCTATCAGCAGGGGCAGAAGTCAGGATATGGCTAGGGACAGGGTGGCTTCAGGTGCATTAGAGCTGCATGAGCTGTGAGGATGCTCCAGTGACAACTTGGCATGGGGTGAGTGTGTTAGAAGGGGGCAATGGAGCTGGCAAGGTGGCAGAGGAATTCATAATCACAACTCTGCTTGGGTTCTTGTCTCCTGCTCTGAACCGACTGCCCTGCATTCAGCTCCTGTCTTGTTTTGGCCATAGCTTTCTCATCTGTAAAGCAGCAGCAGTGGGAATTACCTGCCTCCGCAAACAGCGGATCCTGATGATGTAGCTATGACTGTCCTGGGAAGATGAGGCCAGTTTCCCTTTGCAGCAGGTGCTGCACAAACACAGGGGAAGAGACGTGATCTGTCCCAGAGAACCTGGGCTCTGCCTGCCCCATCTTGCTAGCCCTTTGCTACCAGCACTGACCAGCTCTAGGGGTGGATGTGTGCCTTTTCCTCAGGCTGACTCTGGCTGAACACAGCGGTACTGCAGGATCATGGACCTCTGTGGTGTGTTCTGACTTGACCCTCACTGCAGGGTAAAGATGCAGCTGGAGCATCGCTGAGGCCTAACTGGCTAGTGCTAACTCAGTACTTCAGACAGGCCAAAGTAGGAGCTTTTCTTTCCACATACAGGCCACATCTGTCTACCCTGTGGATATTCTGTGGCACCTTTATCTCTGGTAGTAAACATCACGGGTAGAAGAGGTGGAAGGTGCAGAGGTAACTACAGCAGAACTAGAAGCCATGTGGTTGCCATCTGGCCTGCAATGGCCCACAGGTACCCCACAGCAAGCAGTGCTATGCCAAGCTCATCCAGTTCCTGAATCGTGCAAATTCAAGGCTTCTTTTGAATT
This sequence comes from Nycticryphes semicollaris, assembly GCA_013400055.1. Classification (NCBI taxonomy): domain Eukaryota; kingdom Metazoa; phylum Chordata; class Aves; order Charadriiformes; family Rostratulidae; genus Nycticryphes; species Nycticryphes semicollaris. The sequence continues at coordinate 16,952 of VXBJ01004337.1, read as the reverse complement.
ACTGTGATTTATTTTGATGAGGGGTTAAAAGTGTGGTTCATGTAAAGAAGTGGAAATAGCAAACACTTAGACAAAGAAGGTGCCACTGTGAGGGGTGCTTTCCCGATGGCCCCATGGTGACTGCTCAGAGCTCCCCAGCTCCCTGCGGCAGGACCTTGCTGTGTGAGCTGGTTTATGGGTTCTGGAGTCCCCTCTGGGGTCTGCTGGACATATGGGGCTGGTTTGAGTACCAGTATGTGACCCTGAGACTCTCTGGGAGCTGCAGCTCCAAGGTGCTATAAGCAACAGCCATGGGAAAGGATCCCCTGAAGGCTGGGTGAGAAATGTGGCAGGGACTGCAGTCCAGAGCTGCTGCTCCTTGTGGTGCTCTCGGTTCCTGCCAGAAATGATGCTGGAGCTGAAAGTAAAGTATAGCCTCTTGTCATGACATACATCATCCTTGGACAGTGACTCCTCTGCCTTTTCAGCACAGACACGACTATTCATGTCACCCAGCTGCTGGCTCACATCTTTTATGCTTGAGGACACCTCCTGCCAAAATGGTCCCTGTCCCCAGATGCTCTTAATTACCCTGCCTTGTGATGATGCTGAGTCTTCCAATGGGGCCACACAGCTACTGGGGTGAATGGTTGAGCATTGGCTGATTAGACTGTTTCTGTGTGCTGTGGAGCTCGAGGCTGCATGCAAATTACACATGTTTAAGTGAATAAATGTGTGTTTTTATCTGTGCTCAAGGCTGGTGGCTGTGTAAAAGAAGGTAAAAGCTCCAGACACTAAGGAGTACATGCCTCATGGCTGAGGCTGTTCAGGATTTTGCTGTTGCTGCAGAACCAGGCGAGGTCCTCCTTGCCAGCAGGATGGGAACAGAGTATTTCTGATTCTGTCCTTCTGTAGGACAGAGGGATGCTGCAGTTCTGCCTGCCCAGCAGTCACAGGCACGTGTTCTCGGTCCTGCTGCTGTCTTGCTGCTGGAAATGAAAGATTGGAAGTGGTTTGAGAGTACTTAGGGATTGAAAGGTCAAAGATGGCTTCTATGGTGCTATCTGAATAGGAAGGAAATCTCATCTGAATGAGATCAGGCTGAAATTTCTTGGATTTTTGGGGGCTTCTTTACCTTCCATAGTGAAATAAGTGGGAAATGCTTTCCTTGCCCACACAGCTGACCTTTCTGCAAAGGTGCTGGCTACTGGGGAAAGTCAGTCTTTCATGTGAAGACTGGAATGTGCACTGGAAGGGGAAGGTATCTCTAACCCCCTGGAGACACACAGTGCCTCCTTGTGTATTGCTCAGGATACTTCTTGGTTTATTTGCATTCAATAACTGTTCTCCTCTTTAATGTAAAATGCTGCCTAGGGAACCTGGGATACATTATTATTTTTTTTTTTAGTTGGCTGTCACTGCAAATAAAATAGCTGAAATAAAGTAATTCTGTTTTCTGTAGAGGTTTTCCCAAGAAAAAAATCCTTATCTTAGAAGCTGGTGTTTCTTCACCTATTCCCATTGGTATGCAGCCAGCTCTGCTGCTGTGAACAGTGCTGAACTCTGTTTACTGAAGCAGAGAAGTCCAGAGAACAACGATGAAATTGGAGAAGGCATAGCTTGATTTCCATTTAAAAAGAGTTTTGAGAGATAAGTAGTACTGAGAAGATCAAGAGAACAAATTCTCAGAGGGCAGGTTATAGCAGGGGCCTTCTGGGTGTTTCTGTTTTTCTCTTCCTCCCAGGATACCAGAGCAACTCAGTGAAATAGAAAAGCATTAAACACGCCTAGACAGATTGCTGTAATTGGTAATGTTTTGTTAACTTGTGGGACTTATTACCACAAGATAATAGCTCCCTTTGCCTACATTGTAGTGTAAACTGCCTGGGGAGAAGATTTCCAGGGGAAATGGTGCTGAATGTGCTGGGAGGTTGGAGAGCCATCAGTGCAGGGCTCTCACCCTGGTTGTGCCCACGGAGCTTTTTCTCCAATTTCAGCCAGTTCTGCTGCTTCAAGCCCCCCTTAAAGACCCACTTCTGCTGTGCTGGTATGTTGATCTGGTGTGCAAATCGGGCTTTATTATCTGGATCTTGCTGTGGATTAGCCTGCCCAGGGAAGCTTCTAATTCCTGGACTCTCCTCCTCCACCACCTGGTTGGTATCTAGTAGAATTACTGGTGCTCACTTGTGAAAGAATTTTATCAATCAGTAAACTTGGTTGTAGCAGCCCAGCTCCTAGATGGGAATATTTGGACTATGCCAGGTGTCTCACTGCCCAAATCTCTGATCCTCTTATCTTATTCTACTGCTCAAGGGCAAAAAAAAAAAATATCCTTCAGGCTTTTAAAACAGACAGGAATTATTGACCAAACATTTCTTTTTTTTTTTCCACCTTTCTCTAAGCCAGGATGTCTCACCAACTTTGTTCTGCAGAGACAGCACTTTATTCGTGTTCAGAACCTGTTCCTGTGAGGCATTAAACTGGGGGTTGCTGAGGTCAGGCTGCTTGTCTAAGCGCCCGAGTCACCACCTTGACACAGAATGCTGCTGGGGGGGCCCTCCAAGGAGCAAGGGTCTACACGACTGAAGATCTGATTATGAAATTGGGATGCTGTTAATTAGTAAGGCCACTCCCTGCTAGCATTGGGAAACGCTGAGGGGGAGAGGGGAAGAGGTAAAGAAATGGGATTCTCTGTTTCATTTTCCCTTGACTTTACCACTAGACTCCATAAGGCAGGTCTGCCAGAGCAAGGATAAAATTGGGGCAACTATCAACTTTTGAAATCAAAACCACAGTAAGAGTCAATGGGGTGGAAATTAAAGTGGGAGCTTTGAAAGACAAGCCAATTTCTTTGTGTTAGGCCAGCTCCAGGGGAAGCAGTGGATTTCTGGTTGCCTGGAATCCTTAACATAAGATTAAAGAGCTTTCTAAAAAGCTGGTTTAATCCAATTTCTGTGAACTTCTTGTGTGCTCAACAAGTCAAACACAATGAACCTAGTGGTCCCCCCTGGCCCTGCAGTCAAAGAATCTGGGAAGATGATCTCGGGGTTCAAGGTACTTGGGATGAGCCATTCCCTGTGGTGCTTCTGGAGACCCAGAGGTGTGAGCACACAGACATGGGGCTCCGATGCTCGGGGGGGCAAGTTACTGCAGTCAAACTGGGGTGTATTGTAGAAACTGGGGGTCAGGGCCCTGAATGATTTTCTTTTTTTAATGTATTCTTCCACGTGTATTGCAGATGCTTACCAGTAACACAGCCAGAAACATCAGTAATCATGACTCTTCCATATGCTGTTGCTGGGGGAGAAGATTTGGGTAGTAAAGAATGTTACTGCACTGAGGGAGGCACAACTGAGCCTTTTGAGCTTGGCGAAGGCATTTTATAGATGCACCCTGAAATTACCATTGCTATCTGCAAATGAAACAATGCCTGACACTGGTAAGTCTAGTGACAGAACTGGAAGTGCTGTCTGAGGAGCTCTCCTTTGGGCCTGCAGTGGGCTGAGAGCAGGGGCTCGGTGCCCCCGTTCGGATGAATGCAGACTTGTGTCCCCAAGTCTTTGTTGAGCTGGGTGCTCGGGGTCCCAGCCAAATTCCTAGGTCTGGTGAAGGCTTCTCCTTTGTCTTTAAATAACACAACCATGCTTTGGTGTGTGGGTGTGCCTTGGGATGGTGCTCCAGGACAGCTACTCACAGGAGCTGGTGGTTTCCCTTGGCTCTGAATACTCTACTATTTAAAGCTATTTTGATGAGATCCCTTTCCATGCCTTGGTCCAAGCAAGTGAATCTGTTCTGTCTCTTGTCGGGATGCACCTTTATTTGGTTGTGCTGGCTGTGAATGCCCCCAAAGTGCCCAAGGGTCTGAGAGCTGCCCAGGAGGGAAGAGCTGGCTCTGCCTTGGGGAGGGTTAAAGCCCGGGGATGGTGTGTGTCAGAGGCCTCTGCTGTGGTTTGGTTGAAGCAGTTACTAAGCAATTTGTGCAGCCTCCTCGGGGAGAGCGTCAGCTCTGTGGTGCACCGTTGGTTAGATCCAGCACTGCTTCCACAGAAGGCTCCATCCCTCCCCTCTGCCCCCCTGAGCTCATCACCACAGCGGGACTGCTGAGGAGCCAGCCTGCGGCACCAGGGAGGGCACGTGCTTGTGAGTGTGGGGGGGGTCTAAAACACTTGCAGTGCGTTTCTGTTGCTCTCTCTGAGGGACATCTGATCTGCGATGGTGGTGGCAGCTTGGAGAAGGCTGCCAGAGGGTTGGCTGGGTCTCCTCGGGCAGAGAGGTGGGCAGTGAGCGGTATCTGTGCTGTTACTGAGGTATCTCCAGTGTGCTGCTGGGGCTCACTGGGTATCTCCAGTGGCAGTGACTGGGGAAATGTTTGAGTTAACTGGCCTCTCTTCAGGAGTGAGCAAGAAAACTCTCCCTCAACTCCTGAACCCAGTGGTCCCTCAAAAATTACATGAATAGGCTCTAAAATGATGTTGCCAGATGCAGTGGTTCAGAGCAGAGCCAGCGGCTGGAATCTCTCTGAGCTGTGAAAGTGTCTGCTGGCGGGCTCCGGGGAGGGAGGCAGGGGGGGATGAAGTCTGCCATACAGCCTGCACTGCCTCTTGATCAGATCAGTGTCCCAGCCCTGCAGTGAATGGATTTCAGCTTGGCAGTTGGCCACATGTGGGTTTTGTTATTCATGATGGATTTTAACAGGACGGTGTGGAAATGTGAAACCTTCTCTTGTGGTGGTCTGCTCTCTGAGCACTGTTTGTTGTGAAGCACAGATTTTGGGAAGAAATAATACTAACTTTTCTCTGGCAAAAATGAGAAACCATCAGGAAGTGTTTGCTACTGAGGAACCAGAGAAGGGGCTGTGCCCTCCTGCTGGAAATCTGGATTAAAGATGTTGTGGAGATTAAACCTTGACCTTTAATGCCTTTTATTAGGGAAGTTTCTGTTTTGTGGAGAGCAGGATGTAACATCCCCCCATAACATCCCAGTGTGTGCTCTCTGAAATCCTAGATTCATGGAACGGTTTGGGTTAGAAGGGACCTGAAAGATCATCAGGTTCCAACCAAGCAGTGTTTGTCTCCAAAAAACCAGTATTTTGCTGAGCAAATTATATGGAATGGTTTCTTTAGCTCTTTGCTGATTATGGGTAGTTCAGAAGGTATAGAGAAGATTTATTAGTAATTTATCTATCTCGGAAGATTTCACAGAATTATTATAAGAAGTGTCTTCATAACAGCATGGGATATGAAGTCACCTAAACTGAGCAGTGAGAGTATATGCTTTCAGAATTAAATATTTGTCTGTACAATGTAGCTTTTATGGGGATTATTAATCAAGGATTCTTAGATGTGTGCATAAATGTATGGTGCATTCTGACAAAAAGTAGTTGTCAAAATCCTTGAAGTGTGACTATTACTTTGCAGACACCAATGTATTTTTGTAGAATGTACCAACAGCAAATCAAAACACTGGCTTGTTTTCACCTTCTTTCCAGTTTACTCATGTGGGAGAAAGATATATATATTTTTTTAATATATTTTTTTTATTCACCCATCATTTTTAAGACACTTTCCTTAAAAACAAACAAAACAAAAATCCCAGCCAAACCAGAATATTGCAAGACTGGCTTTCAGAAGTGGCTAAATAGAAAAAGTGGTAAAATCTGTTTCTTCACCCAAGGAAATCTGTACCAAAACCTTTTGAGGTCGAAATAACTGAGTAGTTGAAAAAGCTGAACTAAGCCCTAGAGGGCGCAGGGTGGTGGCACCAGCCCTGCACAGAACAGAGCCCGGACTGTTTGCATGGGCACAGGAGCCAGTATTTTCATATTATCCATTTTCAAACTACAGATAGGTCTGACTGAGAACTGTCAACATCATTACTTCTGAGTCTTGGGGTGCCCAGGCTCAGGCTGTTGTTCTGTACCTGAACTTCCTGGCCATCTGCTGGCGTTTTAGATTCTTACAGTAACTGGGGGAACGTGATTTCAGTTCCTTGATACAAAAAGCTCTGCTTTCACCCCCTTCTAAGTCAGCCACAGTGACCTCCTTAATGCGCACCGTGCCTGGCTGTAAAACCAGCTTGTTCAGCTCTGTCCAAAAACACAGCCCCTAACCAGGGCCTTCCAGTCTGTGACCTCTTCACTCCTGTAATTTTATGTTAAAAGTGAATGCCAACTTTAGCCAACGAGATGAACTGAAAAATGCAGTGATCCAAAGGAACTCGAGCAATCTTTGCTGAAAAACATTTATTCTGATTTTTAAGTCCAATGTGCCCACAGAGCAAGGTAAAGCTGTGTGTCCTACTGTGCAGGATGCTTTGGAAATACCGACTGGACTGGGCTGCCCAGGGCAGGGGTTGAGGCCCCATCCCTGGAGGGGTTTAGAAGACGGATTGACACAGTGCTCAGTGACATGGGTTAGTGATGGGTTGTTGCTTGTCAGAGTTAGGTTGATGGTTGGACCAGATGATCTCAAAGGTCCCTTCCAACCTGGACAATTCTGTCATTCTGTGAAGTGGTGTGGTGCAGCAGGTTAAGTTGCCCTGATGCCAGGGCAGACATGAGCCAGATCCCACTCTTAATTCCTGCCCTGTGAAGTCTGGAGAGAAAAGCAAGTGCTGAGCTGGTGTCAGAGTGTATTTGTAACTGGCAGAATGACCAGGATCCCTTCTCTTACAAACTATGTCAGTCAGCCCAGAGCAACAGGGCTTTTGAGGTTTCTTGCCACCCCATGTAAAGGCAGACTCTCGTGGTTTTGACAGGGACATCTGTGGAGATTGTTGTGAGACTGGGTGTGAGATGCTGTTGTGAAGCTGTGTTGGGATGCAGTGTTCATTGCTGTGGTTCTGGAGCCTTGGGGTGGGGAGAAAATACAATGTTTTTCCCAGAAATGCTGTATCTGTCTCCTGATGTGTTGTCATCTCTACTGCATATTCAGGTTTTGACTGAGAATAAACCACAAATCTAAGTTGTCTCATTGTGCTTTTTGAAACAAATTGTTCTCCTTCCCCACCAATTCAGGAGATCTTGAGTCTCCCTGGTCTCTCATATATCAGACTGTACCTGACACAGCCAGACTCACATCTTGGACAGCTCATGAGCTCCATTCAGGTGTTGAGGTGGGTAGCAGAAAATACATTTGGAGCCTAGGAATCACACTGAAAGAGGTGAGGGTGGCTCTGATGCTGACACGCTCCTGGTCTGTACCTGCGTGGCTCGGTGCTCTGCAGGCACCCGGCTCCATTACTTGGAGCTGTTTATTTCTGCTTGGAGTGAATATAAGCTCTTCTGGGTCCAAAGCTGAGCCTTGGCTCTGCTAACTGTGCAACAGTCCAAGTACATGGTACAGCAGGGATTGAAATTACAGTCAGTTCTGTGAACATTGCTGAAACCAAGCTGGTTGGCTGTGATTCATTCGGCTGCTCTTTGGGCTCTTACCCACCTGCAGTGTTGAGAATCAGAGAAGCTGACAGTGGGCTGTGTAAGCAGGATGGAAACCAAGTCCTGCATCAAAAACACCACTCGTTCTAGTGTGACTCTTCCCCTTTTCAGTTCAAAGGGAGGATTTGCAGAATCAGCTCCCTTGAGATTTGGGGTTTTTTTATTATTCCAATTGCTTGGAATTATTGCCTTGTTTTGTGCATCAGCCAAAATCTGTGCAGCTTCTTTCCATATTGCATGTCACTGTCTGGGAGAGGCTGATGACTCAAGACCTTCCATTACTTTCTTTCCAGGCATTACTGAAGTGTTCGAAAATGAATAGAAAAGTTCCCAAGCAACACTGTGTAACTGAAAACCTAGAATGCCTGGTTCTGGCAGGGATCAGGGTGGATGTCAAAGCAAGACAGAGGTGGTATGATGGTGGTGTCTGTTAACTGTAACTATGAGGAGGGTGACAAGAAATGAGGAGTCAGAGTTAATGGATAACATCACCACCAGTAGATCAAATAGTGTTGTGATTTGGGCTGGACTGGCCACTAAAATGAACAACAGATTCTCTCTAACTTCTCTCCCAAGTAAGAGAAGAATGAGAGAGGGGGAGGGACTTAGGAGTGGAAAAGAAACTAAGCTACTGTAATGAAGTATTAAAAAAATAAGAGAAAGATAATACTACAAGTAAGAAAAGAATGAAATATATACAGGGTATACTCAACCAGGATGATGATCATGTCACCAGTAGGCACTGGGGAAAGACCCAGCCTGGACTCAGTGTCAGATGGGAGCTGGATTCCAGCTCTGGAGTCAGGAACACACCGATTGGGATCAAAGGCAGCTGAATGGACAGGCACTGAAGAAAGAAGGCTGACCCTTTGATCCCTCAGCTTTTATACGGAGAATGATGCAGACGGGATGTTGGTCAGTTTGGGGTCACCTGCCCTGTCCTGTGATAGGGCATTTTGGGCAGCAGAGTAGGCCGCAGGAGAAAGCAGCTAGTTCCCAACCTCTCTGACCTCCCTCTCTGCTCCTGGAGAGTTTGTTTAAAACCAAGGCACGCTGAAGTGTTTCTGTGCCTGCACAGTCTGGACATCAGTGAACATCTGGGTGCTTAAACAGGGCAACTGCCTGCCCATAGTCCCAGGGGTGGTCAGTGTGAGCCAGCTGTGCCCGGCCAGGGCTGGGGGGGTTCTGTAGCCCCTCAAGGCCTGATTGTAGTAGGTGCTGCTGTAACCTCAGCCTGGATCCTGCCAGTCCAGCTGGCACTACTTCCCAGTAAATGTTACTGGTCTGGAGTGGGGTGAAGACTGGGGAGAATGGGGTGCACCTGCTATGGAAAGAGATCAAATCAGCTCAATGGGAGACTGGAGTTCTGGTCACTAAATAGATCGCACATGAAAAGTGTGGTGAATTTTCCTCAGCTGCTTGCCAAGTTATTTTTTAACTTTTTAGTGTTTATTTCAAAAGAGCAGGCTTTGTTTTCATGAGAAGAAAGCCTCACAGCCCCTCATTTCCTCCTTTAACTATGTATTTGCTCGCAGCGGAAAAAGCATCAGCAAAGGAAACTGTTCTGGATTGGTTGGTGACACAGAGTCCTCAAGCAGAGACCAGGGGGTTGAGGGTGGAACATGGCACTGTCTCAGAAATAGACTTCACTCTTCCAAAGGCTGAAAAGCTGCTTTATGTGGGAGGCCAAATGCAGTGGCTTAAACTAGAACATGAAGTAGTAAGGAACAGGCTGTCAGCTTGAGCAAACCTGTGACAGGCTCTGGCAAATCTACTGGAGCTGGTTGATGAACAGCTCTCTCTGCAATCACAAGGTGATAAAGTAAGTAGGCTGAGGATGAGGCTCTATCATTAACTCCTCCATGGTAGTCGTGCAACATCTGAACCAATGGCCAAGCCAGGCTCTTTTCCTCTGAGCACCATCTTTGTTTTGCTGGGTTCTTAAAGGCTGGGAGAATTGTCATTTACTCATTGAAGGTTTCTGTTTCCATTGCACAGATGAAATCATGCAGCAGGAGATACGGCCGCTGGTTGCAGTGGACATAATAGAGCAGCTCCACAGGCAGTTTGCTATCTTGTCAGGTAAGAACTTGCTGGTAATCACACTCTGGGACTCTCTTGGAAATGTACTGGGATGTGACACACTGACTGTCACCCTTCCAGCAGTTCCAGTAGTGCTTTTCCATTGCTAATGAAATGTGCTGTCACCATCAGACACTCACAGTGTGTGGAGCTGATAAATGCCAACTTGCTGTGCTTGTTTTTCTTAAGGCAAGTTAATTTTCCATGCTCTCCACAATGGGGTGAGGGGGACAGATTCAGAGGGTAAGAAATTAAACAAATCTTTCTGTATGTATTTTTGCACAATGTCCAAGTATCTTGTTTATGGGAAAAGATTTTGGTCTATCAGGGAAGCTGTTCATGACCCTCCCCCTCTTCCTTCTTTGCCTTTGTTTTAGAAATGATTAATTTCTAAAGTTTACAGTTCTAATCTTTTAAAGATTTGATTATTACATATTCCTTTGTTTCCCCGAAGTTTGCAATCACACCAAGTGACGCAGTTCCTTCCCTGAATAAATAGCTGATACTGAAATATTTGCCAAATTATTTAATACGGGGTTTTTTTGAAACTATAGAAGACAAATCCTTATCTGGGTCCTAAAATGGTCTCTGTTGTTGACTGTCTGGCCTCTAGCAATTCCTTTTGTCTCTGTCTCCACCCGCTCTGCCAGTAAGTTGAGGTACTGGGGGTCAGTCTGTCCCTCTGCCCGGTGCAGGGCAGCTCTGGGGACACAGAGCACAGCCCAGACTGCCAATGCTCATCTCAGCAGGCCCAGTCCATCTTCACATTCCCAAGTACACTCCAAGCTGCCAAATGAAATCCAGGTCTTCAGTTACTCAGAATTCTTTATGGGGCTCCGAGTTTTGGAGGTTTCTCGGTTTCTTGTGGCAGCTTCATAAGCTCAGTAACTAACTGTTTGGCATTTGGCAGAGGGTATTGGCTGAGCAGGGCTGGAATTGGCTGCCTTCTCACCTGCAGCGAAGGGTCTCAGGGTCACATCTTCCTAGAATTCCTAATAAACACAAACCTTCCCGCAGGACAGTGTCAGCAACTGCAGAAAATCGCTCTACCCTTTTGCACCCCACATTGTGCTCAGTGCAGGGTAGGTAAGAGCTGCTGCTGTCTGTCCTAAGGCAGGTTGTGAGGTAGTGTTGCACTGTTCTCCTTGGCCATCCATGCTGAGTAACGTGGTATTATTGTTAAGTGCCACTTAACACCCGCCAGCTGGGGATTTCAATGCCCAAGTGCTACAGCAAGGTCCCAGAAGCATTCAGGGGACAGGGAATGCCAGGCACCCTTTGCCCTGAAGGTGCAGGCTGCTTAACAGAAAAAAATAATGACTGATGGGTGGGAATTGACAGTCTCCCAATCTAGGGGCTGCTGTCAAGTTTGAAGCCAATCCTCACTTAAAGAACTGCTTCAGGAATGCTACTTGGGTTCCTTTTATTAGTGTTAAACTGACTTTAAAATATTGTAAATGCAAGGAAGGGAGCAGAGAATCTAGTCACTGTTCTACTCCTTTTGGGTCTTGATGTTGACTTCAGTCAGGTCACAACTGGGACACTTGTCTGCTCTTTGAGAGTAAGAAGACCCGTATCAGCTGGGCTCTCTGGAATGCTCTCCCTGCTTTTCCTGCTCACCTGGCATCAGGGCTGCTGAAACCAATATTGTTTCCAAGGCATTTGATTTAACTGATACACGAATGCCTGAAAACACTCAGTCTAAAGGTCATGATGCATGTTGAGAATTCAGTGACTCACACACAAGGCCTATCAGGTGAAACAGGACTGTTTTTCTTAAACCCCATTGCCTTGCAATGTAGGAGCCCATTAATAACAGCTCTAGGTGTTCTGGAATGAGCTATTTGTGAAAGCAGTTTGCTAAATGGGAAGAAACCCCCATTTCCAGCTGCAGCTAGAACATTAAACATGGCACAGAAATGTCAAAGCATTTTCATATTTCTTTATGGACCCATCATACAGCAGTGCCTGCAGCATCATCTGCTATTTTAGCAAATTCAACTCTTCACATTTGATCCAGTTCTTTTATTCTCGAAACCAATGAGAAAGAAGTTTAAATAGTCTATATTAAACCTAAGGTACTTAAAGACGTTGGAAATATCCCTTCATGGAAAGTAGGGCTGAGGGGTGTGTTTGTTAGGGATCAGCACATACCTGGTTCATCAGCATACAAGAACTGTCAGCAAATACCAAAAGTGTCCTTCATGCCCCATCTACATAAACCCTCGGTACAGTTCAGAAATATTATCCTAATAAGGAAGAGGGCAGGGTAGTTCATCGTGTCTGAGCTGAGTTCAGTCTGAAGGTTACAGCTCCACTTGGAAACCTGGGGACTTCTGCTCAGAAACTCCTGTGGCAGCCTGAGAGGGACATCACGGACATACATTCATCTGGGTCACCCAGAGGTGCCTTTAGCCCAGTATCTTGTTTTGTTGGTCACTGCTGGGTTGTGGGTAAAATATAAGAGGGATCTTCCTTACTGGTCCTTTAGTGCCACCTGCAAGCTGAGGGGCAGGTACAAACCAGAAATGACTATGCTTTTTCAAAAATGCATTTCTCTAAATAAGTGTAACATTATTTTTCCTCTAGCAAAAGATTTGGGTTTTTTCATCCAATGAGAACAGATCTGGGCACTCTTCTGCCTCATTTCACTTACAGAATCACAGAATATCAGGTGTTGGAAGGGACCTTGAAAGCTCACCCAGTCCCATCCCCTGCCGGAGCAGGAACACCCAGAGCAGGTCACACAGGAACGTGTCCAGGCAGGTTTTGAATGTCCCCAGAGAAGGAGACTCCACAACCTCTCTGGGCAGCCCCTTCCAGTGTTCCCTCACCCTCACCCTGAAGAAGCCTTTCCTCCTATTTCAGTGGAACCTCCTCTGTTCCAGTTTGCACCCATTGCCCCTTATCCTATCACTGCCTGTCACTGAGAAGAGCCTGGCTCCATCCTCCTGACACTCACCCTTTACATATTTATAAAGATCCATGAGGTCACCCCTCAGTCTCCTCCAAGCTCAAGAGACCCAGCTCCCTCAGCCTTTCCTCCTCTGGGAGATGCTCCACTCCCTTCAGCATCTTTGTAGCCCTGCCCTGGACTCTCTCCAGCAGTTCCCTGTCATTCTGGAACTGAGGGGCCCAGAACTGGACACACTATTCCAGATGGGGTCTCACCAGGGCAGAGTAGAGGGGGAGGAGAACCTCTCTCCACCTACTGACCACCCCTCTTCTCATACACCCCAGGATAATCACACATAAATTACCTCATTTGATTATGACTGCTGCTTTTTTTATCCCAGACTGTTCTGCAGCTTTTCCTGACAGTGTGCTGCTTTTCATTAGGCACAAGCAGCCACAAATATTCTGGTGCTTCAGTGCCTGCCTTTGTGGAGACTGAAAATCTCCTGATACGTGGCCTGTTTCTCTGTTTTCCATGCCAGTAGGTGTCCACTCAGCAGCCACTGGCTGACAAAACCCCCTCTGCTCTTTGGTCCCATCACTGTGGGCAGTAAAAGACATTCCCAACTTACTTGTAGAGTGTCTGGGGCATGTCACATGTTTGTCTGAACAACTTCATAGAAATGGTATGTGCTGATTTACCCTGGCAGGGGTTATTTCTTTCACTCCCCAGGGCAGCTCTGGCCTCCTCTCCCCTGTGGGCACATGCAGTGGGTCTGGCTTGTGCCCACCCCACAGCCTCGGGCTCGGTGGAGCTCTCCTGTTCTGGCCTGTGGACCCCAAATCCATTGGCCCAGCGATAATGAGTAACCGTTTGACTGTTGCAGAGTTTGTTATAAATGAGTATTTATTTGGTTAATAACAGCTGGTGGCTGAGGCAGATGTAGTGAAGCCATAATATTCCCTTGCAGTAAAGCAGAGAAGAAAGAGTAGAAAGATTGAAGTCAAAGGCTCTTTGTTTTCTCTGCTCGTGACTCACTAGAAACACTTTCCTCTACTAGTGCTGAGTACAAGCATCTCAAGAGGATCTGACTGTCTTGTGGTCTCTGAGCAGATGGTAGGAATTATGTGCCAAGCCTAATGAGTTGGGTGTTTGATTGTGTCAGGGACTAGCTATATAGATATTGCCAGCCTCTTCTTTGTCCTGGCCCTTGGCTACAGGACTAACCAAGCCTGTGCTGTCCGTGCCAAGGGCAGGGAAACTCTCCGCAGCCTTCATGGGTCTGCTGTGCTCATGGAAAAGGCTGCAGTGTGATGTGAAGTCCTTAATCACGTAGTTTTCTTTGGTCATCTCTTTTTCCATGTGCTGATCTAGCCCTTAGCTTGTGAGATCCAGTGGGTGTGCTGGTTCTTGTGGTTAAATTCTGGTTTTCAAACCGCTGCTGCCTCTTTCCTTTCCCGGGAATCTGAACTCCCAATTATGGAACTACAGCTGAGACAACACAGGAGGGCACAACTACCAGTGTGTGTTTCCTGTAGCTGCCGAGGGAATTAGATGACACAGCTGGAGAGTGCTGAAAACCTGGCTATTCTCACAAACTCCAGTTTTTCCCAGAGCACTGCTGATGAAATACTGTTCCTGTCCAGCTGGCACCACTAGCTGCACCAGTCTGCTCTGGGAGCTGCTACTACCCCTTCTTTTTTATCTGCAGCTTCACAACCTGTTCTTATCTGTAATTACTCTGTTAGAGAGCCCAATCTGCCACTTGCAGCAATAATGGATCCTGTTACTAAATCACAAATTTATTAGACAAACTGTCAGGACATGTTTTAGCAGAGATTCATTTCCTTTGTGTTCTGCTGCTGCTAAGTCAATGCACTCCAGTGGCACTGGATGGCATCTGAAAATGGGAACTGACTCCACGGCCAGTTTATTTAATTTCCAAAGCCTGGAGGGCGTTGGGCCATCTGCTTCCTCTTCAGCTGAGCCTTCTGGAAAACCTGGCCTGACCTTGCTGAAAGGACACTTTGGAGTTTGTGTCCAACCCTGTAGGTGTGCTGTACACCTGCAGACAGATGTTTGGCACTTTTCCTGCCCATAGCTGGGGAGGGGGGGTGTTTGCAGGTTGAGGGGTTCTGTCCAAGGAATTCGACATATTTGGTAAGCTCTGGTGAGATGGTACTTTTTGAGTCTTGCTGTTGGTGTTATGAGAAGAGCTGCTGGCTATGGGATAGGAGTTAAATGTAGCCCCTGAGTGTCTCATTCCTGGACATTGGTGGTCCCTGGACAGGAGGCATAGGTGGACTAGAACTGGGGAGGGGGAGATTTCCTAGGATCCCTGTCATGTCCTGCAATTGTCATCGCTTGCTGCTTTTACACCAATCATACCAGTGTGCAGCTGGGAGAGTTCAGTGCTCACATCTCATTTCTCAATCACACCCTTCATGCTGCAAAGCAAAATTAAATTTTTCTCTGCTGCCATATCCCCTTCTCCCCTGTACATATTCCTCCCCCAAATACTTGAGCTGTTTTGTTGCCACAGCTGAGTTCTGGCCCCATCATCACAGCAGCAGTGAGCCAGGCCATACTGGGAGCTGGGAAGTCTGTCTGACAGGAGTGACTGAATGCTGCTTTGTGTCCTGGGACAGGGAATGGGCACGTGTAAGAGTGAGTGATGGTCCCGTTGTCATCCCTTGTGCTGCTCAGCTTGTGCACCATCTCTCCTGCTCTTCTTTCCCTTCCATGTTTGCTCTGTACTTCTGTCTTGTCGCTCCCGTTCTTCCTGTCCCTTTGCCCACAAGAGAAGAGAAAAAGCTCAGCAAGAAGCTGGGGTGGAAAATAAGGGAAGCACCCAGGGAGAGAAGGAAAGTGCTGGTGTCAGTCTGAGTGGCAAAGCAGGCAGAAGAAGGTCAGGCTGACTCATTTTTTCCTCTTCAGTCCAGTCTTGCCTCTTTCCAAGCAGTTCAGCCTTCTGCTGCTCCAGCTCCTGCCAATGCTGCTGTCTCCCTTGTGCTGCAGGTTGTGGAGTTTGATGCACTCTGTGTCTCACCCTGAATGCAAACCATTTAACTGCTCACTGATCACTCACACATTGAGAGTGCCCTTCCCCAGTGAGCAGTGTGTCCATCCCTTTGGCGTGATGAGGTTGGTTTGGGTGCAAGGCAGGTTGCTCCCTCAGGGGGAAGGAGCAGAGAGACCTCTTGAAGGGAGTTGATGGAGCTGAATCAGGGTGGCAGTGTGTGCTACAGGTCTGCATTAGGGGATGGCAGACAAAACCTGGTTGAGTCTCCTGTGCAGGCAAAACCCCAGGGCTGGCTTTGCCAGAGGGTCTGGCTGAGGAGCAGTGACCCGCGGGAGGCCACCAGAGGTGGTGGGGCTCCCCTAAGGCAGAGGCAGGAGTGACCTCCCAGTAGTTCAGTAGAGGATGGCCCTGAGCCTGCTCCCAGCAGCTGAACCTCCAGCTCTTGTGGCTGCTGCTGACAACAGCCACTGCCACCAGCATTTGGAACTGCCAGAAGGTGTGGGAGGTGGCCTGGCTGCTGGAAGGGTAATGCAGGGTGGCATCTAACGGCGCTTGGAGAAGCTGCAGTCAGTGAGACAGGGGTCTGCACATTGCATGAAGACTGACTGCACTAAACTCAAGTTATGGCTGGTTTCTGCCATGGGGCTGTCTCGCTCAGCTCCTGCCTCCTGTTGCTCTGCTTTTTCATCAAGCTCCTTGCTCCTGGCAGCCCTTGGCCCCCCTTATCTTCCTGCACAGACACTGCTGACCAGGACAGACACGCTCAGGTAGCTGTAAGGTAACCCTCTCAGCTCTGTGCTGTCTTTGTGGGGCTCACTCTCTTCAGCACTTCTGTCTCCCTCTTTCTGCTNTTTTTTTTTTTTTCCCTTGAGCAAACATTCTTTTTCTTGTGCCCTTCCATGGAGCTGCTGAGGTTTGTTCTGCCCCTGTGCTCCTTACTCGTGATGGGTTGTAGAGGTTTCTGTTCAGCAATCAGACTCTTTTCACAAGCAATGAGTGGGGGTTATCACAGTCCCAGCAAGTGCAAGGATTGTGTACAAAGAGTCCTTGGGGCCA
This sequence comes from Nycticryphes semicollaris, assembly GCA_013400055.1. Lineage (NCBI taxonomy): Eukaryota > Metazoa > Chordata > Aves > Charadriiformes > Rostratulidae > Nycticryphes > Nycticryphes semicollaris. The sequence continues at coordinate 482 of VXBJ01004337.1, read as the reverse complement.
AATTCCGTGCACTCGGCTCTGATGGCCGTGGAACTGACTGAAGACTGTCCCTCTTGGCTTTTAGCTTGTTCTCTTCTGAGACATTGAATAGCCAGTTAAAGTATTTCCAGGACTGGAAGAAATCTAGTGGCAGCTCCCTAGAAAGCCAGGTTGATGGCCCAGAATAAAGGGCTGCAGGTTGTCAGTTCACATTCTGCAGAAATTTGCATACTGCAGCAACTCTTGGTTTAGTGTCAGGGAAAAAATGGCATTAACAGATGTATGGAACTGCTCTGTCATCCTGAGGAGAGAGTTCTTCAGACACCCTTGGTAACAAGGAGCTTCCCTTGTATTCCCTCACATCCACTCTTGTTACCTTGCTAGATACGTGGATAAATGGATAATGGGTCATTTTCCCTTGTAACTCAGCTGCTGCTCAAGGTTCAGATATAGGTGGGAACAACCCATTCCTAACATATTTGTGTTATATATATAAATATATA
>VXBJ01004336.1:13820-27452 GCA_013400055.1 Nycticryphes semicollaris | reverse complement strand
TTTTTATTTTAGAAGGGAGGAGCTCTATATTTCTTCCCCATCATTTAGGAAGGGTGTAAGGGCTGGGAGGAGGGGGGGGGGGCTCTGTGTGTGTGACATGAGATCTAGCAGCGTCACCCATCACAGACATCTCCCACGGGGTTTTGTACAGACGCTCAGCCGATGAGGAGATGCGTTCCCCACCTAAAATTTGGATTAATCCAACTCTGCGCTGGAGTCGGAATGCCTGCCCCCGTACCTGGGATGGTTTTTAAGTCTAAAAGACTCTTTAATGTTAATCCCAAGGCCTTGAGTTGTGCTAATATCCTCGGGAGAGATCATTTTGGTGCTTTGGGAAGAGAGACGTGCGTTGAGGCCTTCCATCTCCAGTGAAGTCTTTGCTCTGATGCTAAAGGAGCTGCCGACGGGGTATTTCCCGCTGAAATCTGTGGTTGCCTTATTTTTTTCCCCGCTGCGGATCAAGACAAACCAAAGTCTAGCTTGTCTGGGAGCCAGATGTCTTCCTGTAGTTCCTTTTCCAAAGGAGCTGGAGCTGGGTTCAAAGGAGCTTTTTCAAAGGAGGCTGCTAGCAAGACATCAAGATTCGTCAGTGGCTTAAAGAGAGGGGAGGGAGCGAACTCACCGTCCTCCTGGTAAAATTAATTTTGCTGATACGAAGGTGCCCGAGAAGGGCTCACAGCTGAATTCCTGTGATTTATTGTGAACTTCATCTCAGGAGCCTGTAACTGGTAATCCCTGGGTCTACTCTACGTGGCTTAAATGAGGTCATTAACTGTCCTAATAAGAGAAGCAGAAATGCCATGGTCTCCTGTAACCTGCAGGTCTGAGGGAACAAGAGAGGGGAGATGTGGCCAGTTGGCCAAGAGCCCAGAGCTCCATAACTTCCAGCTGAGTAGAAGGTGGGTGAAGAGATGCAGGAAGATCAAATTGGGTTAAATCTGGTGCTTTGCTGGGAGGGCCCCGCCGTTGGGTGCCGTGGGACTTGCCCCATGAGACAAGGATGGGTTGGAGAGTCGGGAAATCATTTAGTTTGGGGGGGAGGGGAAAAAAGACCCTTAAAATCGAGCCCAAGCTTAAAAGGAGAGGGAGACTTTTGAGGTCTGGACTCTTGAAGGTTGTCCAAAAGCTGACCCACCTTGCATTTCATGAGGGATTTTCCTGACAGCCGTGATGGTGAGCGTGTGGTTGGTGGGGGTGTGGGGTTTATTTTAGTTTGGACAATTTTTTTATTAGTATTTTTTTATTGGTTTTTTTTGCTGCTGCCCTGCTGGGACAGGAGCCACTTTCTACCCCGGTTGCACAACCACAAAATGGATTTTATGGTTAGTCCTAGGCAGCTGCTGCAGCTGTTAAATTCAACAGCGGTGCTGGGCGTAATTTTGACCAGCTTTACGAAGATTAATGAAGAAGTACTTACACTAACGAACCTGGCAACGTAAGAGCAGTGAGATGCTTGGATGGCAAGGCTGGCTTTTTATTCTGATTTAAAAAAGAAAAAAGAAAAATACCCTCTGCCTCATTTTTCCTCCCCTATATTGGGCATTTTGGACCCGTGATTGTGCATTTTAACTCCGAGTGGCAGGATGGCATCATCTCCAAGCAGGAACACAAGGCTTAGACCTGAGGGTTGAGAAGCTTCTCCTACTAGTTGTAGGACTTCCAGATGTTTTAGAGAACGTAGTTGAATCCCAAATCCTGTCCAAAATAATTTAAAAAAAATAATTTTATGGAATGTCTGGCTTCTGAAAAATGAGAAAACGATGTCTGCTCACGCGTGATCAGTTTGATGTTGGACCCTCCTGGGTGTGTTGTGTGAGGGCAGAGCCGCTTCGGAGCGTGGTGTCGATGATCGTAGATCTGGTGTGTGTTTGTTTTGCAGAGCTGCTCCTCTACTCTTTAATATTAAAAAAAAAAAAGCAGCTGGTAAAATCTGGGACAATCCCAGCAGCCTGTCTGTACGTCGCTCTATCTTTAGAACTGTGGTTTTCCAACACTTGCAAGCTGCCTTATTGCCTGTGGTTGTGGTATCTACAACTCATCTCTCAATTAGGACTCCCAAGTCTCCAAAATTCTCAAGCTGGTCCTGGCAGGATTGTGGAATCATTGAATGGTTTGGGTTGGAAGGGACCTTAAAGATCATCCAGTTTCAACCCCCCTGCCGTGGTCAGGGACACCTCCCCCTAGACCAGGTTGCTCAAACCCACGTCCAACCTGGCCTTGATGACCTCCAAGGAAGGATAAGAGATGTCCAGGCTGCGATGTGCAGGAAATGATGTGGTCTAGTTAGTGGAAATATTTCAGCTTAGACTGGAGAAATCATCATAAATATCTGTCACGTGGACCAACGTGACCCTTCTTTGGTAGGAAGGCGGAGGAGGCCTCTTGCATCATGTAGGTCCTAAGGCTAAGCCTCAAGTAGACTTGATGTCCTCAGGTAGAGCTCCAGGGAAGGAGCTGTCTCAACTGAGTGCTTATTTAAAGCTTTGTGAGGAGCTACCCCAGAGAATTCGGTGAATCCACAGTTCTGTGCCTGGTTTTGAAGGTCTTCAGCTTGATCAAGTACTTGAGCTGCCTGGGCCATCAGGTCCTGGTGCCACGTGGAGGTTGTCACCTGGGAAATGTTTGTGGGGTTGAAGTCTTGAGCTGTAGAAATGTGCAGCAAGTTGGTGTAGATGACTCCCCTCCACAAATTAATTGCTTTAGGTAGGAGCAGCAGTTCCTAAATCCTGTTCCAGCAGCGTCCTGTTGCGGCTTCTCCTTTGGGTCAACTGACCTGACCGTTCTCTTTCCTGGGTCAATCTGCTGGGATTACTCAATCTGTATTTAGGCTGGTGAAGCTTCCAGGGCAAGTTTTTCTGGGTAAGTTTGTAGGTAAACTATAATCTAGATGGCAGACACGGTGTCTCGTGAGTCGGTATCTTGGTTTAAGACTGGTTGGGGCAAGGCTCGAGTCTTCAAACCATCCTGGTGATCCTATTAAGACCAAAACCTTGTGGTGCAGTGTTGAAGATGAAGATTTTTATTTATTTTTTTTAGAAGCTCACCCCTAGTAACTCGTGAAGATACAGGGTTTCAAAAAACAAACAAACAAAATCCCTACCCAACAACCTTTTAAACAAAAAACCACTCAACTCAACTCAACCCGAAACCGCTAAATACGACCGAGGAGTCTCCGGGGACTGGGCTGATTCCAGAAGTGAAATATTTCGGTCTAATTGGGTAAAGCTGCAAGTTCCCCCTCGGTGCAGCCGAGGTGTGGAGGGGAGTGGAGGGTAAATCATCAGGTGGGGGATTTTTTTTTAGGCTTGATCGTGGGCCATGTCACCGTACGGAGGTGTTTTTTATGGCATGATTATTTGGAAGTGTTTGCCCCCGGAGAGTAAATATCGGTGAGGAGTTCGTTTTGGCTCCTGATTAGGATCACTACGAGTGTTACAGTGACTTCTTCCCTCTAGTACTTTTATTTTTATTATTGTTTTTTTAATTTCTTGTCTTCAGCAACCATCCTCTCCCTCCTGCATTTTTGCTTCAGTGATTATTTCCTTACATGCTCTAGATAACGCATTGAACCCAGACTTTTCCTCTTCCTCCTCCATCTCTTCTCAAAAAGAAACATTTCTGCTCGTAATACTTTTTGTTTGTTTGTTTGGGGGGTTTTTTGGGTTTTTTTTTTTCCCCCCATGTTTGTGTGTTGGTGTTTTGCGGTTTTTTTTTCCCCACTTTGAGACTAATCTGGGCTGGCTGGTTTTAATTCCAAGAAGCAAGGGAGGGATGAACGTGCTCCAGGTGCTGGAGGGGAAGAAGTGAAACCCTTGGAATCAACCGTTTGCTCCTTAAATTGCTCGTGGGACCCCCCCAAAGTTGTTTTTCTCCATTTCCCCGGCTCCTGGTGAGTGCTGAAAGAACCACATCGTGCCGTGACAGTGGGAGGTGCCTCATTTCTCAAACTCTTCAATCCCTCACTGTTTCTCTGGCCTTAATAGGTCTGGGGGATTGTATTTATTTTCCCTCCTCTCGCTGCTGGGGTTGCTCCTGCCCTTTAAATCGTCCTCCATCAACAGCCCCAGCCAGAAGCCTGATGGATGCTTAATTTTTGGGAGAGCTAAATGCACGGCTCTGATATTCTTCAGTACTGACCCAGCTCATTGGCGGGCAACTGAATATCCTCGACTCTTCCCTCTCAAATGGGGGGGGTGGGAAAATAATACATATACAATACTGTTTTCAAATTACTAAAGTATTTTTAAACAGTAAATGGGAAGGGGGTGGAAATGGGCAGAGAGGGCTCGTTACGTGTGACGTGTAGTAACCCAGCGGTGTCGTTCAGAGAGCAGAAACCCCTGCTCCTGCAGTGAAAGATGTGGAAATTTTTGATTGTTGATTAACATCTCATAAAACTGGCGGCAAATGAGGCCTGAAATAGACTGTCAGAGGGAGAAGGCTTTGCTTATTGTATTTTATACAGGGTCCTAGAAGGTTTTGTTCCTGGACTGAACATGGATTGGAAGCTGTGTTACGGGTACGGAGCAGAGCTTTTCTGACTTGGGGTTGGTGTTATAGTTTTGCTCGTTAGTGCTGACTTGTTCTTAAAAACACAGTTTGATTGAGAGGAAGGCCCTAGGAGGGAGGGAGGCAGGGGTGTAAAGGAGCAAGGGGATGGTTTAGATGGAACAGACCTTCAATATCATCTTAAAGTCCACCCTTCTGTCCTGGGTAGGGCCACCTCCCACCAGCCCAGGTGGCTCCAAGCCCCCTCCATCCTGGCCTTGAACCCCTCCAGGGATGGGGCAGCCACAGCTTCTCTGGGCAACCTGGGCCAGGCTCTCACCACCCTCACCCCAAACAAGTTCCTCCCCACAGCTCACCTCAATCTCCCCTTTTTCACCTCAAAACCCTTCCCCCTCCTCCTATGGCTCCCCTTCCTCATCAAGAGTCCCTTCCCAGCTTTTAGGAGCAACTTGAGGGACTGGAAGGGGCTTGAAGATCTCCGTGGAGCCTTCTCTTCTCCAGGCTGAACAATCCCATCGCTGATCCCAGTTTACAGATGGGAAAGAAGAGGCTTCAGTGTGTCGAGAGTCACACACAATACTAATACTGTAGTCATGGATCTCAGCTTTCTGGGCCACTACTGGTTTTGACCATGGAGACCCCTTCCTCTCTGCTACCATGAGGTATAGAAAACACCTCTGGATCGTAGCTGGCGCCTTCCTTTTGGTGTAGCCCCTGCAGAAAACCCACGTGCCTGGTCCATTTGTGCTCTTGTCAGATGCACGCGGTTTCTGGGCTGCCTCTTCCCGAGGTGGTGACATTTCTCTGTCTGCCTCGTTGCATTTTTATTGATCTTCCCTCTCCGCTCTGCTTGAATGTAAATGACTTCCACGGGCGACGTGTTTGGAAAACCCAAGCTTTATACCATCCAGAAACGTTACTTCACTCGGGGAGCTGAAGCTATAGTATTATGATTTTTATTGATCTCTCTTCCAGGCCTGAGAGCACTTTGCAGGCAGTTGAGAGAGATCATTGCGTTAGATGGGAAAGCGCAATCGCTTATTGACTGCGACGTAGAAGCTGCAGAAGAGAAGGACAGACGATGGGGTGCGTTTTAAATAACAGTGGAATTTAGGTTACTAGAGTCAGCCCATGGTCTGTCCAGGATATTTAGAGAAATAGTCCCTCTCTGAAGTCAAAATCATGGAAGGGTTTGGGTGGGAAGGGATCTTTGAAGTGCAGCTAGTCCAACCCTGGCCGTGGGCAGGGACATTTTAGAACCATAGAATGGTTTAGGTTGGAAGGAACCTTAAAGATCACCTTGTTCCACACCCCCCTGTCCTGGGCAGGGCCACCTCCCACCAGCCCAGGTGGCTCCAAGCCCCCTCCAACCTGGCCTTGAACCCCTCCAGGGATGGGGCAGCCACAGCTTCTCTGGGCAACCTGGGCCAGGCTCTCACCACCCTCGGAGTGAAAAATTCCTTCCTAATATTTAATCTAAATCTCCCCTTTTCCAGTTTGAAGCTATAGCCCCTCATCTTGTCACTTCATGTCCTTGCAAGAAGTCCCTCTCCAGCTTTCTTGTAGGCCCCCTTCAGACACTGGAAAGCTCCTATAAGGTTTCCCTGGAGCATCCTCTTCTCCAAGCTCAATATTCAACCAGACCAGGATTCACATGAGGGTTTAAGTGGGAAGGGACACTTAAAAGCCATCGAGTCCAACCCCCTGCCATGAGCAGGGACATCTTCAATTAGGCCAGGTTGCTCAGAGCCCCATCCCACCTCACCTGAAACCTTTCCAGGGATGAGACATGCACCACCTCCCTGGGCAACCTGGGCCAGTGTCTCAGCACCGTCACCTATACAATAAATTTCTTCCTTAGCCTTTAAAAGTGAAAAATTCTGCTTCTTGAAGAGCCTCTCTTGCTTCTTTTCGCTGTGCTGGGAGGGTTGGTGGGGTTTTTTTGGTGTCCATCTGCTGGATTACTCAGGTTGAGGAACGCATCTCGAGGTGGCCAAGTCGCACGCTGAGCCACACGCACAAGGCTTTAGAGGATAGACTGGATGTATCATCAGTTTTATTAGTAATTAAGCTGCCTCTTAAGTACTTTCTGAACTCTGCTGCCGACCTGAAGTTGGCTTCCTGGATGCTGTTGTTTCTGCTTCCTAAGCTGCTTTGCTGCCTTTAATCTAAGGCGTGCATCTGTGAGTCTGCCTCAACGGAGGAATCCTGTAGAGCCTTCTCCGTGGTGGCAGAGACTTTAAAATAATAAAAATCAGAATAACAAAACCACAAAAGCCTCTTGCTCAGGCAACATTTAATGTGGTCAGGAACATTTGGGAAGAATTAGAAATAAAAATTAAAAAACCACCAGGCAGGGGGGGGAAAAAAAAAAATCAGTGTTTGGAGGAGCTGAGGGATTTATATCCACGTGTCTCTGACCAGATCAGGAGGCTCTTCGCCCAGGCGTGAGGTTTTCATCCATTTCCCAGAAAAGTGGTGGGATTTGGGTGAAATGTTTTCTTTTCCCAGGGAGGAAGGAGCCTGAGGTCTGAATGAGTTGAAACCCATCCCCTGCCGTAGAACCTTCGACTGCTTTGGGTTGGAAGGGACCTTAAAGATCATCAAGTCCTACCCCCTGCCCTGGACAGGGACACCCTCCCATAGACCAAGTTGCTCAAAGCCCTGTCCCCGCTGGTTTTTCTTGCTGTTTTCCTTCATGGCAATGTATCTCCATGATTATTTGAAAGGTGGTGCTTCCTCTACCTCTCTAGTTCTTGAGAAACCTTCCTTTCAAGTTTCAGACCTCTACCCAAGCCCTCCTCTGGGAGATAAGACCTGGCATATCTCAGTGTGCCAGTCTACCTCAGGGTTTAATATCACTTTTAGGTAATTAATGTCATTTTTAGAGCTCTTTTGTTCCCACTGCCTGGCTTTGGGGGAAAGCCAGGAAGATGCTTCTTTGCTTCCTTGAACAAGGTGGGACTTGCCATTTAGAAGGATCTCCACTCAGAGTTACGCCTTGGGACTTGTCATTTAAAATCATCGAATAGTTTGGGTTTGAAGGGACCTTAAAGACCATTGAGTCCCACCCTGTGCCATGGGCAGGGACACCTCCCACCAGACCAGGTTGCTCAAAGCTCTGTCTGACCTAACCTGGAATGTTTCCAGGGATGGGACATCTCCAACCTCTCTGGTCAACCTGGGCCAGGGTCTCACCACCCTCAGAGTGAAAAACTTCTTTAAATCTAGACTGAATCTTCTCTCTTGTAGTTTAAAGCTGTTACCCCTTGTCCTGTTGCTACAGGCACAACTAAAGTCGATCCCCATCTTTCTTAGAAGCTTCTTTTAGGTATTGAAAGGCCTCAACTTCAAAAGATCTCCATCCCAGAGCATTGGGACTCATTGAGAAGTGGCCACCAAAGTTTCTGGAGGAGGCAGCAACGTGTGCTCTCCTTGTGCTCTCCTTGTGCCTTGAAGATGCTCCATCAGTCCTGGACTGGTGTAGCAAAGTGCTGGAGCACCCTGGGGTCTCCTGAAACATTCTGTGCCCTACGTGGATGAGGACCTCTCCCCTTGCTGGTTCCTGGCAGGGGTGAAGATCTCACCTTGCTCCACTCGCAGCCTCCTGTGCCGATGGCGCCGGGATGGGTGTTGTTGCATCATAATTAGCCCGACCCTTGATGAAATTGAGCAGCAGGGTGGCAAAAAGCACACAGGAAGCTCTTTATTGCTTTGAATTTCAGATTTTAAAGGACTTTCATTGCGCTTCCCCCCCCAACCCCACCTCACCCAGGGCTGTGGAGATGGTTTCCCCCCCTTCGTTTCCAAGAGATGCTGTGGAATCAGTCAGAGCTCCCGGCAGCGCTGCTGCTGCGAGGGGAGAAATTGCAAATGAGCACGTCGGCGCCGCTTTCATTTTAGGAGGCTTTTTCTTTTTCCCCTTTCCAGTTCTGCATATCTCCCATCTCCTCCTTCATGTCACCTTGAGGAATCTCTTGTTGTAGGCTGGCTCCTCCGTGCAGTTGGATTGTGTCTGCGTTGGAAGTAGGTGGAGCATCTGCTTAAATTAAAAAAAAACCAAACCACCCAATAAATAATACAGTGGTTTGGAGAACAGCTCAGTACATTTTCTATTTAAGACTATTTTTTTTGTTTCCTCTTTGTAGGAAATTTCTCTGGGTTTTTGCTCAAGATCAGTAATGTGCCTGGAACTTCAAACCCTGTGACAAGTGCCTCTGCAGTAATTATTTTTGCTGTCAAACTTGAGCTCGACCTCAGCAAGGCAGCTTTTCTTTTTTTCCTGTTTTTTTTTTGTTTTGTTTTTCAGCTGGGAGGGAGAAGGTTCTGGGTGGAGAGGTTTCCTCATTAAAAAGAGAAGTGGGAATAGGCCCTGGTAGAAAAGGAGGTTTATTCTGAATGTAACGATCGGGGATTTTAAAGCCACCTGCCTTGAGAAGATGCGATCTCTGCCTTCCTCAAAATCCGTTCTAGAAATTCAAGGTCTTGATTGTTGTAGCTGTTCCTTAAAAATCACAGAACGTTTTTGGGTGGGAAGGGACCTTTAAAGGCGATTGAGTCGTGTGTCCCCCCCCCTGCCCTGGGCAGGGCCACCTCCCACCAGCCCAGGTTGCTCTAAGCCCCCTCCAAACCTGACCTTGAACCCCTCCAGGGATGGGGCAGCCACAGCTTCTCTGGGCAACCTGGGCCAGGCTCTCACCACCCTCACACCAAAGTTCTTCCTCAGATCTCGCCTCAATCTCTCATTTTTCACCTTAAAACCCTTCCCTCTTGTCCTATGGCTCCCCTACCTCAACCAGAGTCCCTCCCCAGCTTTTCTGGAGTCCCTTGAGGGACTGGAAGAGGCCACAATAAGGTCACGGGGAGATTTCTGGGTGCCAGTGCACATTGCCAGCCCATGGTCAGCCTTTTTTAACACCCCAGCACCTCCAAGCTCTTCTCAGCAGGGCTGTTCTCTATCCCCAGCCTGGGCTGGGGCTGGGGGTTGTATCCCCTACCCCCAACCAGGGGCAGGACCCTGCCCTTGGCCTGGTTGATCCTCATGAGGTTCACATGGGCCTACTGCTCAAGCTTGTTTAAGTCCCTCCCCATGGCATCCTGTCCTTCAGGTGTGTTGACTGTCCCACACACCTTGGCATTGTCAAGAATAAAGAATAAATCACAAATAAGTGAATTCTCAGCAAATCCTCTGCTTCTGGTGCTGATGTTCTCCCCCTGCTCCTTTTCACTGCCATGGGATGGATTTCTATGCTTGAGACCAGACAAAAGTCTCTTCTATGAGTTGTTTTAAGTGTCTACAAAGTAGAGTCTTGTACTGGAGTATGAAAAGTCAGGTCTGGGGACAGGGTTGGCTCTTCACTACTAAAAGCAGAGCACAGAATGAGGTTGAGGAGTTGTGTGGAGAAGACTGTAGGAGGAACAAGGGATAATGCAGTGAGGGGAAAACCAGGGCTTGTTTTGTCATCTCCCAGAATTCCCTGGGTTATCTTCTGGAAAGATGACGCTCTGAATGGGAGAGTAATCCAAACCCATGGGAGAAACCAAGCTTGGTGTGCAGGAGGAACAGGTTTGGCAGGAGAACCTTCTGTTGCCTGATGCTCCTCTATGTAGGAAGCATCAGATCCAGACCTGTAAAGCCACAGGTAATATTTGTCTCCTACCCATAGGCCTTAATGGTGAACCTTCCTGTCTTATTAATTGGGAATTTGTTAAAAGTTGCTCCAAGAAGGGATCAAAAACGTTCTCCAAAACATGAAGGCAGGTTTGCCTGGAGTTTAAGGGCAGTGGCTATCCATTTGGGATGCCATGTTCTCCTAAACGGTCATGCATATGAATCTTGAGGTGCCTCTTCCTTTTAGCAAAGAAGGAAAATATTAAATATATGTACTTTTGGATACTCCTGGCATATGTCTCTCCATCTGCACTTAGAGCACGTGGATAATGCGGCTAAAAACACATTTGCAGATAACACTGTATAAATTTTCCCCCCGTGCAGTGCAGCTATCTTTCATCAAGGCTTTTAAAAAGGGAGAAAGCAACCTTTTTGGGGTATGATTTTTGCAGGGAAACCTACATATATAGCAAGTCTGCTCAGATAAGTCCTGTGTCTCGGGGTGTATTTAACGTGCCGGTGGCGTGAATACATGTCCCGGCGTTGGTTTTGTTCTGGAGAACTTATGAGCTTGGAAAAAGGACCTAAAGAGGCTACTGGGAAAGGCTGAAAATTGGCACATGGAGGTAATTAAAGGTTATCAAGACTCATGTATCTCCATCCACCCACATGACTGGGATAGGAGTGCTTGCTTTCTCTCTTTGGGTGCATTTCAGACTGTTGTAGAATCATGGAATGGTTTGGGTTGGAATGGACACTTAAAGATCATCCAGTTCCAACCCCCGCTTCCCAGGGCAGGGCCACCTCCCACCAGCCCAGGTGGCTCCAAGCCCCTTCCAACCTGGCCTTGAATCCCTCCAGGGATGGGGCAGCCACAGCTTCTCTGGGCAACCTCTTCCAGGCTCTCACCACCCTCACCCCAAACAAGTTCCTCCCCACAGCTCACCTCAATCTCCCCTTTTTCACCTCAAAACCCTTCCCCCCCCTCCTAGGGCTCCCCTCCCTCACCCAGAGTCCCTCCCCAGCTTTCCTGGAGGGACTGGAAGGTCTCCCCGGAGCCTTCTCTTCTCCAGGCTGAACCCCCCCAACTCTCCCAGCCTGTCCCCACAGCAGAGGGGCTCCAGCCCCCCCAGCATCTCCCTGTGGCCTCCTCTGGCCCCATCCAACAGCTCCATGTCTCTCCTGTGCTGAAGTTCAGAGCTGGAGGCAGGGGAAGGGGCAGGGGGAGATCTTCCCCAGAGCAACTCTATCCCAGGTGGTAGAAATTATTTAATCCTCAGGATTATCTGGGGTTTTTCATCTCCCATCCCAAGGTGGGCCTTTGGCTTTAGAGTCCGTGTGACAGGAAAGCGACTGTCACGTCACTTCTTTCATCTTATCTCCAGTCCTTCAGCTCGATTCCACGTGGCTTCTTGCCCGGCAGCAGAATCTGTTATTTTTTTTTAACAAATTGCTGCCTTAGCTCGAGAATACTTGGGTTTTGCTTTGTTTGTTGGGGTTTTTTTTTCCCCCCTTGATTCTTCTCTATGTTGACAACTTGAAGCCGGCGTTCAAAGTGCTGACCCACAGTTCTGAGTACAGGGGCAGGATTTATCCCAAAGCTCTGAGAGACACGTGAGGGTCCATCCTGAGGACACGGCTCTTAAATGAAGAGTATTTGGGGTAAGTTCTCCTTCAAGTCTCCCTGCGCCGATGGCTTTACAAATTAGATGCCGCATTATTTGTAGCCAGAGATTTGAAAGGCAAGAGGTTTCCTGGTGTTCTCTGGATTGAAATGACTAACAGAGACCTTGATACCTGAAATTGTCTCCCAAGTATGTGAGTGTGCTCCTCCGGTGCGTGTGTGTGACAGTGGCACACGGATTGCTCCGATTGCAGTGTATCGTGGCTAAAAACCTTGAAGTTTGGTGCCCTGAAGGCCAGCTACCTGTCTTAGATGGCTTCTGCCCCCCCTGAAATGGGGAATAAAGTGGGTTTTTGGGGGTACTATCAGCAGCACTGCTTTTTAGCTGCGGGTTTCCACACGTTTCCGTGGGGTGGGAAGGTATGAGGGACCAGGAATATCAGTGCTGAGCTGCACTGGAGATGGACTTCAACTGGGAATCTGGACTGGTGTAAAACCACTTTCTTTCTTTTGAGGGAATTGTCTGAGATGCCCAGAGAAGCTGTGGATGTCCCATCCTTGAAGGTCTTCGTGGCCAGGTTTGGATGGATGGGGCTTTGAGCAAGGTGGTCTAGTGGGACATCTCCCTGCCCATGGTAGAGGGTTGGAACCAGATGATCTTTAAAGGTCCCTTCCCACCCATCTTGACTCTGTTGGGAACCTACGAACTTAAATATCTTTGAGGTGAATATCTCCTAACGGTTTAAATATCTGGGTCTTAAGTATTGCTGAGTATCCTTTATATTCCCATTCCCTAAGTGATACTTTAATCCTGGAGTTTGCTGAAATATAATTGCCACGCTCTTCTGCCAGTAGACTCCTGGAAGATCTTTTATCCCGGAGCTACGCAAAGCCTGGGTTTTTCTCAGCAGCTTTTGTGGGAGGCAAAGGCTCAGCTCCCTGCAGGAGGTAGAAGGTGACCTTCCCTTCCTCGTTAGCAATAAATAGCAGCTGTAATGAAGTTATGGCCAAGGTACCAAGTGGTCCATAGCGTTCAAAAGTCCATCCAGTGAGTGTTTTGTACTATTAAGTATCTCAGGGATGTTGGAAAACGATCCCTCTTGCCAGGAAGGTGAGGAGTTAGCTACTGGAAGACGAGATCCAAATTAACTGCAGTGATTAATGGCAATCAATTAAAAACTGCACTCCCTGGGCTATGAAACTACAAACATCTGTCCATAGCACCCTTTAAAGGCAGGACGTGGTGCTTTGAGCTAGTTTGATGTTGCCTTTCAACTTAACTGGTAAGAACTTATGGCTGCCTGAAGTTTTAAACCTCTTTTGACCCCAGGAGCGCCCTTGCTGAGTGACCAACCCACTGGAGGGTCCTCTAATCATATTTTCTTTGCGATACATCCCTAAAAGGTGTTTAGACTGGGAATAGAAAGGTGCAAATGTCCGAGAAGGGCTACAAAAAACTGGGGAAAAAAAAAAATAGGGGTCAGCAGGCAGAAGCCAAGAAAGGACTGAGCAATAAATGGCTGAAGTCATAGGATCGTAGAACGGTTGGAGTTGGAAGGGACCTCAAAGATCATCTGGTTCCAACCCCATGGGCAGGGACACCTCCCACCAGCCCAGGTGGCTCAAAGCCACATCCAGCCTGGCCTTGAACCCCTCCAGGGATGGGGCAGCCACAGATGCTCTGGGCAACCTCTTCCAGGCTCTCACCACCCTCACACCAAAGAATTTCATTCCGGTACCTCATCTAAATCTCCATCTTCCAATTTAAAGCCGTTACCCCTTGTCCTGTCACTACACGTAGGGAGAAGGGTGGTGGGAAGACAACACAGGATTGATTGGCAAAGTAGAAATGTTGGGGGGGGTGGGGGGGGGGGGGGAAAGCCACCCG
>VXBJ01004335.1:0-18301 GCA_013400055.1 Nycticryphes semicollaris | reverse complement strand
TAGATTATTTGTTGGCTGAGGAAAGAGGAATGTGTGGACAATTTAATATATCAGATTATTGTCTCAAAATTGATGATAACAAATAAGCTGTACTAATTATAGCCACCAACTTTAGAAAAATTGCTCATGTCCCAGTACAAAAGTGGAGAACAATGTTAGATGTCAGTTGGTGGGATGGTTTGTGGAGTATAACCTCATGGAAGAAAGTGGGCTTCTTTTTATTATGTGCTATGGCCCGGCTGCTCTTCATACCTTGTTTTATTCCCTGTTTTATGAGGTTAATATCCAGTGTAATGGAAGGGATGCAGATAGCCAGTGTGTTGGTGAATCCAAAAATGGCTACCTCCAATCAAAACATAGGAATCCACAAAATTATGGTCCTGAAAAAGAGAAATTGGAAAAAGGAGGAGCAAGAAGAAAAATTACAACTGATTCTACATAAACTTGAACAAAGCTTTGGGCTTCAGCAAAAAGATAATAATTAGAAAAGGGTTGGATTGTAAGAGATAGGCAAAGGTTTTGGTTCAGCCATGATGAATTTGCTTGTGATGTAAATAACTTTTTGGAGCTGTAGTTTTGTAAAGAGTGTCAGAGGAACTTCTATAAGAATAAAAGAGAATGACACAAAAGGTGCATTACTCAGCAAATGGGAAAAGGGGACAGGGAATTAGACAATCAGGAAAGGGTATAAAAGCTCTGAACACCAAGAGCGAGGTGTGTCTTTTCTTTGAGGGGCACCTGAACCAGCTGGGTTATGTATTTTTAATGAACACTTATATCTTTTTTTATAGCTTTGCTTCAAAGACTTTGTCCTCTTTTACATTCTATTTGTGAGCTGCCGTTTCTTACAAAGGTATTGACCCTACTTGCAGAAATATCATGTCTTTCATCATGGCAAGTATGAGTAATGCACCTCCGTGTCTCCCAACTGAGAAAGTGTTGAGAATTGCACTTGCTATTATCATATCTCATTATTTAAAATTGCAGTGAAGAAACTGTCTAGTTTTTCAAATACTATTTGTGAAGCAGTTTTGTTTGCCTTGTAAAATCAAATGGTACTTAAGACACTCTTTTTTATTTCCTGTTTGAAGTGTGAGAGCACACACATGTAGGCATATGTGTACATGCATACAAAACTCAAAGCCCAGTTTTAATAAGTACTAGTTATATTTTAACAAATCCTATCTAGTTGCATAGATGATAAAGAGACTGCCAACTGCTTGTGAATTGTTGTTATCCAGAAATTATCCAAAAGTTAACTGTAGAAGAAAGCATGCTTGTGTTTCACCTTTAACAAAAAAAATTGAAATCAGAAGTATGTCACAGAGATACATGGCTAGGAACAGAACATTAAAATTGCAGCAGTTATCGACTAGAAATTGTTCATTCTGTAGCTCTCATTTTGAATTAGAATGCTACTGAATTTGAACTTTGAATTTTGATTGCTTGACTAACCACCAGTAGCAAAACCAGATTAATGGCTTGTTTTGAATAGTAGCATATCATACTTGCTACTAGACAGAGAAATTTGAAACTACATGCAGAGTAGAGTAGGATGAAGTGCTTTGAAGATAATTTAA
This sequence comes from Nycticryphes semicollaris, assembly GCA_013400055.1. NCBI lineage: Eukaryota > Metazoa > Chordata > Aves > Charadriiformes > Rostratulidae > Nycticryphes > Nycticryphes semicollaris. Next base: position 16,721 of record VXBJ01004335.1, on the reverse strand, counting down.
AGTAGGTCTGAATCCATGTTTGTATATCCAAAATGAACAATTATTAATCTTCCTGTAGAAATGTATATCCCTCTCAGCTCTTTTTTTTTTTCTTGCCTTTGGCAGTCACACTTGTTTGCACTTCCATTAAGGGAACATAAGCAACAATCACAGGCTGCCACATGGCTAGCTTTCCTAAGGATATACTTGTTTTCTGAGCACATACCACTACCTCAGAATGATTTGCAATTCTTTATAATTTGAGAACACTGATAAAAGCCAGCTTTCTAGTGTAAGATGTTGGGGGGGGGAGGTAAACTAGACACAAATCAACAGCTCTTTCTATAACTGAAGGAGAACAAAATTGTCTTTGCTTATTCTTCCCTGAAGTTAGTGCTAGTTTTTAGAAATAAACAATAGTATCCTGGACTAGAAAGGAAGATCATATGCTGATCATCAAGTTGCAAGCCCTTAGAAAAGGCATCAGATCATGGAAAATGAGATTCCTGAGCTTGATTCAGACAAGTGCATAATCATTTTTAAATCTGTCAGGAAATGCTTTTATTTAAATTTTGATTTTTGTCTGCCAGTCTCAGAACCAAATTTAAAAAGGGCATGAATGCATGTCAGGCTGCAAATAGGCTAGGTCTCTGAATCACCCTGATAGCATACAAAATCCAAGCAATTTTAAATACGCATGCTGTGCTTTTCATCCTGGGTTGGCTACTGTTTGGTTTTGGTGGCCAGAGTTGGTCTAGGATCTCCAGCTTACCTTTTTCATTTTTTAATCTTGGTAAAACAATAAATTAATTTATGAACAATTTTTTTGTTAACCTCTCTGCTGTTTAACTGGAAAACTTGCGTTTGAAACTGCAAATTTGTAAATGCTGTGATGATCTGAAACTCTTTTGTTGGAGTTGAGGGACAATATTTGCACTGAACATAAAAAAGTAAAAAGGTGTTTGGAGAATATCAATGCTTTGTAACATCAGCAATTGTTGATAGCGCATTCTGAGGTTCTGTCTCCATTGCTTTTTTCCAGAAATAATTATGCCCGTAACTTTTTGTGTCTTAGAGCTTACGACACTAACTTGGTCTTTAGTGGAAAGTGTATGAGGAAACTTTGATTTTGGAATCATCACAAAATACAGCATTTATCACAGCTAATGGAACTCTTGGTTTCTGAGGACAGGAAGAGACCCCAGATTATGCTGAATATACTACTAATAGCAATTAAAAAACCCCATTTTTTTCATCTCTGGTAGTATCCTTATAGCCAAAGATGTACCACTTAAGCCAAAGTTGGCTTTTCCTGCTTAGTAGGAGTCCAACCATCCGCCCTACTCTACAAATTCCTCCCCTACACCGCATCTCCCAACACCACATCTAAATGATTTTTAAATACTTTCAGGGATGGGGACTCAACCACCTCCCTGGGCAGCCTATTCCAATGTATTGTGATGGTATTAAAACGTTTAATGCTTCCATGACCTATTCAGCATCAGTGTCTTAAATTGTATTCTCAAGCCAGTAACTTGTATCAGTGCTACTTCTGTTCATGGAGCAAGCTCGTTTGAGAGGCTGTTTGTTGTGTAATGAGTTTACATGTGAAAATGCAGTATAGTGAAAATGCAGTATAATGAAAATGCAGTTGCAGTACACATTGCACCTGACAGATGACTCATTTTAATACAAAATACTTATGCATCTGTGTATTATACAACACAGTACTGAAAGGTTTCTTTTACACAACCTGAAACCTTTGCATTTCATTTCACACTCCCTGTAGATAAAATGTATGTTAGTATTTTGCCAGAGATTTTTCTGATGTATTGTCATGCTCTTGTGATGGAAATACTGTGAAAATGGATATAGCGTGCCCTTCACTTCCCTAGATCTAGAATGGCTGTGAGCTCTCTGCTTCAGTGTGTTTTCAACTGTTCACTCTTAAGATAACAATATTTGTTTTTCATGTACTTCTTTTTTTGCATTCCAGGTGCTCAATTAACATTGTGTTAAATTGCATCTTTTGAGCTTTGGTTTGTAGTAATTTACAGATGCCTAATCTACACCGTCATTATTCTGGACACTTAAGGGGAAAAACTTGAGTACAAATAAAAGGAACCGAGAATTTTCTTGATAGAATGTTTACATGTAAATTAACTTCTCAGTATTAGACAAAATCTTACCTTTTCAAGTGTGTTTGATTTCAAAGGGATTTAATGACACTAGGATGGTTCTGTATAAGAGTGATACTACAGAGTGTGGTCCTTGCCTTCCCATCTGCAGTGGAAGCTGTCCTGTATAACTTTATTTTCTTCCAAATAGACTAAATGGTACCTGAGAGTACAGATGTGATGCACGGCACACAAGAGCAATATTTAATGTACTTCACCTTTTATCGGAAAAACAACAAACACCTCTTTCTCCCACCTACACTCTTTTTCCTTAAGTTTTTAGTACTGTATTTAATTAATACAGTTAATAGTACGAGGCTTTAATTATATATTCCCTTAGGTTCAGTGAGACTTTGGGGTTTTAATACAGAGTAAATCTGGCTATGGAATGCAGATTCTCTCTGCAGGACCCATACTTTATAATGATAATATTCTTGCCTCTGGTTTTAAGGAATGCTACATTTTTCTTTAAAAATGTCCTTACAGCAGGAATCCAAAAATGATACAATTTCTGACATTATAAATAAAGTTTCCAGGTTGGAAGGGACCTTTAAGATCATCTAGTCCAACCAGCAACCTAACTCTGATAAAAAAAAAAACCCAAACCATCACTAAGCACTATGTCAACCCGTCTTTTGAACACCTCCAGGGATGGTACCTCAACCACTTCCCTGGGCAGCCCATTCCAGTGCTTAATAACCCTTTCAGTGTAGATTTTTTTTTACCTAATATCCAATCTGAATCTCCCCTGTCGCAGGCTGTTTCCTCTTGTCCTGTCACCTGTGTCTTGGGAGAAAGAGACCGACCCCCACCTTGCCACAACCTCCTTTCAGGTAGTTGTAGAGATAGCCTCCTCTTCTCCAGGCTGAACAACTCTAGCTCCCTTAGTCTCTCCTCATAAGGTTTACTCTCCAGACCCCTCACCAGCTTTGTTGCCCTTCTCTGGACCCACTCCAGCATCTCAATGTCTTTTTTTGTGGTAAGGGGCACAGTACTCAAGGTGGAGCCTCACCAGTTCTGAGTAAAGGGGGGTGATCACCTCCTGAGTCCTACTCACCATGCTGTTCCTGATACAGGCCAGGTTGCTGTTGGCCTCCTTGGCCACCTGGGCATACTCCTGGCTCATGTTCAGCCGACAGTCGACCGACACACCCAGGTCCTTTTCTGCCAGGTAGCACTGCGTGGGGTGGTTTTGACCCCAAGTGCAGGACCCGGCACTTGGCCTTATTGAACCTCATCCCACTGGCCTCGGCCCATTGATCCAGCCTGTCCAGATCACTCTGCAAAGCCTTTCTAACCTCCAGCAGGTCAACACTCCTCCTAACTTGGTGTTTGCTGTAAGCTTACTGAGGGTGCACTCAGCCCCCTCATCTAGATCATTGATAAAGATGTTAAAGAGAATCAGCCCCAGTACTGAGCCCCAGGGGACACCACTTGTGACCGGCCGCCAACTGGATTTAAGTCCATTCACCACCACTCTCTGGGCATGGCCCTCCAGACAGTTTTTAGCCCAGTGGAGAGTACTCCCATCCAAGCTATTGGCAGCCAGTTTTTCCAGGATAATACCGTGGGAAGTATCCTTATCTCAAGGTGAATTATATTTGTGGACCTATATTTGAATATATACTCATTAACTCTGAAAAATCTATTTAGTCCTAGTCTATTAATTCCCTCTTACTGCAAAATATGAAGTCCGATTTCCTAGTTATTTTTAATTTCTGTGACACGATGTATAAATATATATATTACTTAGCATATAAGGAGTGGAAAAATAAACATTAATTAATGTCATTAAATCTGTCTTCGTACCATCTTCTTTCCCCTAGAACACAAAAGTCCTAGCTAAGACTGAATTTTATGAGCCCAGTTAAATGCTGATTATTCTTTTCTTGGTACCCAAGGCATCAACAGCACACTCATCTGACTCTCTAAGCACCATTAAGTCAAATCCCCATTGCTACTATGGAGTGTTACTAGTGCATATAATTATATCTGCTCTGTGTTTATCAGCAGGGTTCGCTCTCAAAATGGCTATGTTCAAAAGTGATGTTTCCTGTGGGCTATCTTGTGAAGATACAGTACAACGTCAGTAAAGCTCCTCTCCATCTGTTAGAGGGTGCTCTTAACTACATATCTTGTTTCACTCTGGAGAGTTACTGTATTTTAAATCACATGCCATTTAGAAATGTAGCATTCCAAGCAGCAAGAAATAAACCATTGACTTTGAGCTGAGCAGTAGAGTAATAAAGAGGACGATGTAATGTGGTAAGTACTCACAAAGGAAAAGAAATAAATTAATTGCTGAATTTGACTGGCATCTTCTTTTCTGACTGAGATCATAAAAAATATTTCTTTCCTGTGAGAAGTTGTGAATGTTTTGCTCACAAAAATAACAGCTAACACATGTACTTAGTGTGTTTTGATACTGTCCTGATTTAAAAATCTCATTGCCCTTTGGCATTTCCTTTATTTCTACTAGACTTTAAGCATCTGGATCACACTTTTCTGAAGTTGATATTTATTTCATTCTGATAAGTTTGAGGTGTATTACATACGTATCACATTACAGTGAATGCTATAGAGGTAAGGTAATGAAAACAGTATAATTTCTGAAAGTGATATGAAACATTCAACTTTTTTAATAACAGAATTCTTTCAGAGTAATTTACTGCTACATCTGTTACTGCTTTCTCCAACGCCCAACTCAGAGTAGGTGCTACACCAACTAAAACCGGCATAACTAATTTTGGCCACAGGCTAAAAGAGGTGCAACATATGTCAGCTCTTCGGAATACGAACATTAGTTTACGTGACATCTGTTGAGAATCAAGATAATAACTGGCTTCTTGTTGGGTAACAGCCAAATTATAACATAATAATTATTGCTAATTATCTTGGCTGAACTACTTGGTAATATAACAGTACTTTAACAGCAGTTTTAATTCAGTAATGCATTTCACTTTATATACCGCTTTATGTGGAACACTTTCTTCATCAGATTTAATTATGGCCCAAATTTGGGGTAGTACCTGGGGACTTCAGGAAGTTAACACAGGCAACTGTCATTAGTTAATTTTCAAGAGGACTTAAAAATTACAATTTGTATTGAATATTGTACGTATATAGTTGATCTCTGTTGACTACCTGTGAAAGAAATGGTAAAGTTTCATAGCCAAATTTGCTGTCCCTTGCAGATTTTCCACTTGATAATCATTAGGCAAGATCAAGTTAATAAAGAGTGCCTGAAGATAACTACGTAGAACAAACATGCTCACTTCCATCTTTGAGAACTCTTTGGGACAAAAAGAACCAACTCAACCAACACATCAATCCCCCAGTCTAACAATGTGTTCAGTTTTTCTCCAATTTTGCTCTTACTTATGTTAAAAGTTTTTTCTCCAAAACTTTTGTACAACACTACCCTTTGTGAAGTACAAAACACATGCTCATTGAGGCTGCTAGAGACTTTCCCTGAAGACCACTGCTCTCAGCTTTTTCTCAGTTAGTAGGTTAAGCAAGTAAAATTGCTGCTATTTTAGGTGTACAGGCAGGGGCCTAGAGTCATACCAAGATGTGTTAAGGTCAGAATTGGATAGAGAACCCAAGAGATATAACATGCAGATCCCTGTTTAAATACCAGGGTTCATTCCCTTTTATCAGCAGCTATAATATCACTTGATAAGCAGTGCATATAATTGGTCTTATAAATTAATAATGTCACTTGACCCAACTTTCATCTTGCCCTCTGTCATGATGCAGGGAATGCCACTGATTTATCCCCCATGGCATAAATGTCTCCAACACCAGTTTCTGGATTTCAGTGCCTTAAACTTGCTTGCCTGCAATGATTTGATAAGTGGAAATAAATGCTGTGATATGCGAGTTGTAAAGCTAAAGCATCTGTGTACAATTATGTTATGCTTTATACCTAAAACAGTTGCATATGCACTGCAGTGTCTACAAAGCTAACTGTAGATAAAACTGGTATGGCTTGGAAGGCCAGGAGTGGTTTTCGTTGAAACCGAATTCTATAAATAACAGTGGAACTGTAACAGTTCACAGAACTGATCTCCCTCAGAGAGGGTCTTCCATGTGGTTTAATGTATGGGCATGTTAACGTGCGTGTGGGTCTGATGAGAAATTGTCTAGTACAACGGAAATGCTAGCTATTAACAGTTCTTCCTCTGTGTGATTTTATTCTTTTTAAATAAGAAGTAGTAAAACCAGAATGGGTCTTTATATTCTATTGTCTGGGCAGTGCAGGGCCTTTTGGCATAAATAAAGGGCTATGTGTGGCAGTGTGTGTGGGGGGGGTTATTTGTTTTGTTTAAATAAGGAACCCTGGCATCAAATACTTGGTGAAAAAAGTATGATGAAACAGTATTACTATCTCTGCTTCTTCCACCAATAGTGGAAGTAGACGTGAAAAACCACGTGCAGTTTAACTACACACCTGTTGGACCAACATGTTAAAATTTTCACTGAAACCTTGATGAGACCTTCTATAAAAGGATAAAAATCTTAGTCCAAAAGCTGCATGTATGTGTATAGAACTTGGATCACACTGCAGAGTAGTGTCTGCACCATAAACTAGCTTAATATGTAGAGTCAACAGCTTTGAGTTTCAACCTGTGACTGTCACCCATTCAATACAAAGAATCGGGCCTTAGGCTGAACATGCAGTGTAGATACCAAAGTTAAATGGCCAGCATAAGCCAATTAGTTCATTACAAAGTGAATTAATTTCAAGTTACTGTTGTTTAATATACTGTTGTTTAATTAATTTTTGGCTACTGTTGTTATAGCTCTAGAATACTTTTGCGTGTTTGTAATAGTTTCCCTGCTGTAGAGATGTAGTTGACCAAAAGTAGATAGGAAGACTTGCCTTCTGAGTTTCATAAACTCTGTGGGCTTCAGCTGCATAGTGTAGTTTAGGCACCAGACTAGAGAGCGTGTGATAGTCAAAATTTCTTCTTTTTCTGCAGAGATGGGAGCTGCAGGGGACAGGATCAAGCCAACAAAAAAACCCAACCAACCAAAAACAAAAAACAAAATAAACAAAACCCAGAAAAAGTTACCCAGTGTGTTTGCCAATTAAAGTCTATTCTGGCATTTTTTCTGCAGTTTGAGTGAATTATAGTTTGTTATCTCAGAATTGTACATTTTCCTTCATAGCAGTTCCACTCGAGGAAGCTTATTCTTTTTAATGTCCAAGTGACATAATGGGAGAGCAATGGGTTTGCATTTATATAGTACTTTTGTGCACATCAGCGTACCTGTATTTTCTATGGAGATGTTCTAGTGTGCTGTATAGCATAATGCGGTTCTAAAGTATGAGCAGGAGTTTTCCAGGTAAATTAGGATTTAATTTCAGTTTTAAATAAAGATCTCTTTGGATACAAACAAACTCCACTTGTCTTTAGCTTATATCTAGATGTAAAAACAATTACTAAAGGCATACTTAGAGCTGGCAGAGATAGTCTAGGGCTAACCAATTTAGTTGGTAAGCTGTCAGAAGCATATTTCATTATATTTTATCTACAGGCCTACTCACAATCTTGCAGAGTTTAATGAGATCTAGCTTTTCCTAACTTTCAATAAATGCTTATTTAATGAAATAAAAATTTGAAAAGGTTAAGAATAATATGTTATTAAAAGCTTGCATAATACCTGCTTAGAGTATAAGCAAGGTGAGCTCTGTGTCCATGGCAGGATATTTATGGAAGAGAAGTCGTCCTTATCTGCAGCTTCCACAGTGTAGAGGTCATTAATATGAACCACAAAGTTTACAGCAAGCTGGTTGTTTGTTCAGTTGTGGGTTTTTTTTGTTGTTTTGTTTTGTTTTTAAATAAAACATTCCTGGCTTCATTTCTAAGGTTTCTGATAAGATTAGTGAAATAATTCAAGTACTGAGGAGGAAGAAATACTGTTGACTGTCAATTATACAGGGTTCCACAATCGCTACCTACGTTTTGAGACACTGTCTGTTTTACTTTGCTAAGTAAAAGAGATGATAGATATCAGAGTATTTCTTTGCCAGTGCCTGTCCTCAGATAAGATAAAACAATATGGAGTAAAAACACCGATAAAATGCTGGAAGATGACTCAGAATATCCAAGTGGAATTCAAATGGACTCCACCATGCAATTCTTTTCTCAATCACCTATTAAAACTGTTGTTACTTCTAAGAATGTGAATCCAACTCTTGTAAATTTTACCATAGAAATTATTCAAAATGAGTAAACTAAGAATGCACAGTTGCTTCTTTTCGAGGCACCTTTGAAGAAGGATCCTGGATCCTAAATCTACCTGAGAATTTTTGTTGTCATTGGGAATATTTCATAAGTGAAACTAAGAGAAGTCTCGGCTGTATACTGCATGCATTTTAAATTTGGCATATTCAGGAAGGAAAATTAAGGAGACTTCCTGTCTAGCACCGGTTTTAAGTAGACTTGTATTGCTCTGTGATCTCAGTCTCTAACTTGAAGCCAATATAAATCAATTGTGGTTTGGAAGAGAAAGTGGTGGTACTGAGATGGGTTTCCCTAACCCTCTTATTTTGTAATGTTAGCTTTGATTTCCAGCAGCTGGCTTCAATAAGCTGCCTAAGAAAACAAACATATCCCAAACCAAAAGGCTTTGTCACAAACGTGGTACTACTATATCTAGAGAAGAGCTAAATCTTGCAGGCTGTACTGCCATATTTCTTGAAAAGGGTTTAATAAACAAGGCTAACTCCTCCAGCATGCATTTCAGTCTTCCCACACATGTTGACAAATGTGAAAGAAGCACTCAGCCCCTTCAACTGTTTAACTGAAAACAAAGGAAAACCCCTAAAATATTTACTCGGTGGTTTTATGTGACAATAGCCCCTTTTTCCATGATTTGAAACGGTTAGGCTTCTTTTCTATATTTGCAGTACTGAGCATCTCCCCAGTTAACTTGGCAGGTGTGGAACTACCTAGACTAAGAGGTACAGCTGTGTTTCATCTAAGACTGTAGCACCTGCTTTCTCAAAACAAGGGAGAACTACCTCTAGTTGATTAGGGCTTCTTTGTTTTGGGGAAGGAAAAACTTCTATGATGAGTTTAATAGCCTATACATAAATTTGCTTTTTTTTTTTTTTTAACATTTTTTAATATTATGTAACTATTTTATCATTAAAGATTACTGTATGCAGAATTTTATTGCTCTGGGAAGAAAGACATGTTAATATCCACAGATTCTATTAATTTGGTTTATTGGTGCTTTAATTGGGGCATTATAAATCAAACTCACCAAATAGTGTTAAACCACCTACTCAATTACTTAGTCTACTGTAATGTTGCAGCTGCTGCACTGCTGACCTGTAAATTTCTAAGTTTAATATGTAAGTGTAGGATCAGACTTAAGTAAAATATTAAGTTGATATATATATGCTTTTTATATGCTTAGCCATTTAAAGTACCTACACATGTGCATGCATGGATGCTTTACACAATGCAAGGTTTATAATTTTGAGGAGAAAAACCAGTTACTTCAGCACAGGTTTTTAAAATCATAACATATATTCATCCAGGTTTTTTTTTTGTTTGTTTGGTTTTTTTAATGCCAGTATAGTGTACAATGTATACTGGAATCTGAANTTTTTTTAGCTTGATCTCTGTTTGTTTGTTAAATTGCTTTGGAATTGAAAGGAAGGTTCCTCTTGGAATTTGGTGGGATTTGTTTATTTTGTAGTCACTTTAGCAGCATGTATGATCATTGTACTAAAGTAGCAAACTCCAAATTGCCAATAGTGGTTGTGTTTGTAATGCTGTAGTCTTGAAAGTCATGACTGTTATGGAAGTAGTAACTTAAGTTTAAAGTTATAACTGTAATCTTAATGCATTCTCTAATGTCAATGGTTTTTTGCAAGCAGAAATTCATGTAAGTATGTAGTCATAGATTCAATATTTTGAAAAAATGTGGAGAAAAAAGGAATGGAAAAGTGAAGAATACTGATGATCTCGGTAAAATTAACAAGTATTGTTGCTTTAAAGTTCTGTAACTTTCCAGGAGGTGCCTGGAACACATTTATTAGAGAGCAGCAGACCTTTTACCTTCAAGCTGGTCTGTGCCATTCTTTCTGCAGGAAGCTGAAGTGATGGTGCCTTTTACCTGGAGAGGAGCTTCTGTACCTGACACTTACTTTCTAGAATTCAGTGGACTTCAGCTTCTGTAGGATTTTAAGGACTCTTTAGATAACTATTAAAGCAGTATTTAATAATGCCTTGGTTTTGCTGCATGGTGCTTAGGGTACAGCTGCTTTGTAAAAGGCAATTCTGTAAAACAACGAAGTCCTTCAAAGTCCTGGAGAGCTTCAGTGAAACATATTCTCCATCTCTTACAATGTAACTCCTGAAATGTAGTTCTTAAGAATTGCATGGGGTAAGTACTCCCTAGCCCGAAGTAGTGCTACATACTATTTGGTGATGAAGTCTGAGTCAGTTGCAGGATGTTTTGAAGTTAACTGACTCTTCCCATGTGGAAATGTAGTGCCTCTGCTGCAAATGTCATGTCTTTTCACCTTGCAAGTGTAATGTCTTGTTGGCTCTACAAGACCAAAAGAAAAAAACTCCTTTGCAATAACCTGTTACATTTTCATAAGTCATCTTAGAATGTAAACTTGGTGGGTGATAAAACAGAAGTTGGTTGTTGCTCATTGAACTTAAAGAACTGATGGTATATTTTTCAATGAAAATGCATGTTGGGAACAGGACAAGTCTTGAACTTGGACTGTAAAGGTAAAAGGATTGAATATATGTTGCTTATGATTTGTATTAAGCAAGTTATATTTTAAACTGGCTGCTACAGAAATGTCCAGCATATTTGCTTGTAATAAATAACTTATTTTAGCCAGAAGGCTGAACATTGCAGAATGGCAGGATCAGTGGGACCTGCCAACTGAAGTGTCAACTGGTCAGAGAAAACTAAAAATCAATTTTTAGCTTTGCCAAAACTTTGTCTTTTATACTGGAAAGTTGTGTGCTGCAATGTGTGGCTAAAGTATATTTGCTTAGAAGGACAAGATGAATAAAGCTTACTGTGCTGAAAAACAGCTTGTATTATTCAATGCAAATAGGTAACTCACAACAAGATCTGGGGAAAATTCAGTGAGGATTTGAAGTTAGAATTTGATTCAGAAGCTTACAGTACCTGATAGCTTATTTCTTTATTCCTGGGAGACTGTTGATTTTTTGCACTCAGCAAAAAAACCAAACCAAAACAAAAAAGTACTTCTTATTGTTTCTTGAAAATAAATATCAAATATTCCCATTAATCTTGATGACCTTTACAGAAGCCAGAGTTTCACCAATGATTTTATTTTTTTTTCCTTCAGGACTAGTAAGTTCCAAGGGAGGGGACTTTTAAATTAATTGAGAGAGAGTTTAAACTTTTTTCTTTTTCTTTTTTTCTCCTTTGTATTGTAGAAATTAAAAACATCTGCTTGCTTTGATCACCAATTTTAACTTTTACAGATGTTGGATGTTGCTGGAAGAACATCTTCTGTTGCAGAAATAGATGTTTTTTTTTTTTTTCATCCAGTCTAGTATAGCTCATGTATCATCAGAATGATCAGTTTTCATGATACTTAGTTTTGGAGGTGATAGAATACAGATATGAAAACACATGATGATCCTGATACTTTCCTAATGAATACTGACCTAATTTCTGGTATGCAAAACATTGCTTTTAAGTACAATTCATAAACGTTTCCCCAACTTCCATCTTTCTGACACAACACTACAAAATCTGGGAGAAACTGACAAGTGCAAATTGTCTTTTGCATTTATCTCTTTTGGGGATTTACAGCATGGTGCTACTGAGTATGTTAAAGCACTACCTGAACTGTATTCATTAGTTTAATCTTGTATGGTATAAATCTCCCAACCTTAATAGCAAAAGGGACTTTGGCCGGACAGTAATTGCATTTAACATTAATGTGGTCAATACTTACAGCTGTTTAAAGAGTGCACATCCATTCAATATATTCTGATAATTGTAATGGCTAAAAATCTAGTATGTGGAAGAAACTAAATGTGTGTGTGGGAGGGGGAATCTCGCTTGTACTGGTAGAAGTAGAATAAAGAGCAAATAAGTGATACTTTTTTACGTTTGTTTGCAACTTTCAAGATTCTACTATTGGATTTCTTTGATTGAATTAGGTCTCCCAATATGAAGTTCAGTCCTACTGTCTTCTTGTTCTGTTTCAGACATAGATAGCTGATCTTAGGTAGATGGTTTATTGGTAATTTCAAGTTTTTCCATAAGTTTCATTGTATTGTTTCAGATATGTATTCAATTGTATGAGATAATACCTATGAAATTTATTTGCTTGAGGCTTGGTTGTTCCTGAGTTTGCTTTCTAATCCCAACTAACCTGAAGGTAGTTAGGGAGCTCTTACTAAAAGCAGCAACTGCTCTTTTGTACTTTGGAGTGACAGAGACTGAACCTTTGACAGAAAACGTAATGAAATAGAAGCATTAAAGCATGGAAAATGATGGGAAGGAATGCAACTTTGCAGACGTTGCTTCTGGCTCTTAGTGTAGTATTGCAGTTGCTGCAATTCTGTAAAGAGAAATTAAAAGGTCTTTTCAGAGCATAGGTTCAGTAATATCTATGGCTTTACACAGAATGGCATTTTTGTGAGAGAGAATTGTTTTTAAGGTGACAGCAAAAGCTCAAATCTTTATTGTTGCTGACCAGGCTGAAGTGTTGGAGGGCTTGAATTGTGCACTTTGGAGAAATGCGATGTTTCTGAGCGTTTCTCTGCTAAGAGTCTGCTGTAGGTGGAATACAGATTTTGCTTGTAGTGCCAACCATTTTTGACCTTTTTCCCTCCAAACTGGCAATTAATGTTTCCAGATTATATTAAATTAATATTTGATTTTATCACAGTCTGTAGATAATCATGTGAGGAAATTGCTGGATTTTTAAGGGAAAATATTGCCAAATGAATTTCAAGACAAGTACTTTTATTTGAGTAAAAACTGTGCAGTGGCTACAGTCAGTTTTAGGTGTGCTGTTGTTTCATTGGTCTTCCTACAAATTTAAGGGGAAATGAAATTTGTAACTGCTCAGCAGTAGTTATGTGTGACCCAGAAATGATCTGGCATGGATGGCAAGAAGGTCCAACTGCAGAAGGGATTAGAGTGGCTGTAAACACAAATGCCAGAGACAGTGCAACTTCTTGTTAAGTGAATGAGTGGTAATCAGGTATGAAACAGCCACAACATTACCATGTAGCCATCCAGGAATTGCAGGGTTTGGGGGCCACCTTTGGAGGGCTGGAGGATGGACCCAATGCCAGGCTGGGATGCCCCCTGCTGTTGCTCACAGGAGTGGTGCTTGTGTAAGTATATATAAGGAATCTGCTTGTGATGCATATTGACAGACTCCTTGTCTAACTGCTTATGGCCATAGGACTCTAACCAACATGTTGTTTTTTGGTGTTTTTTTTTTTTTTTTAAATGTTGAACACAAACATGTTTAATTTGCCTCAAGGGGTACACTAAAAATTCCCCAACAAAATGAACATCTGGAAACTGCTGAATTGCTTGGTCTTTTAGTCAGGGTATACCCCAAAGAGTTCTTAGCATACTGCAAATCTGCAGCTCTAGTTTGGACAAAATAAAATTCATCTGGCTCCAGCAGTGCACTTTTCAATTTGTCTCTAAGAATCACATATTTCCGTTACAGCATTGAGAAAAGATTGAGAGATAAGCCATTCTTTTGTCATACATAGTGTTACAGTTGAAAAGGAGCATAGTATGGGCATGTTTGTTTTATTGATAATGCTTTTTGTTACCTCATTTGCTCTTTCAAATAAGGTTCTTTGTTGTAACATTTTGTATTTACTGGTGTCTGATGGTAAAGCATTTACTATCAAGGGACCTCTGGAGATTGACTCTAGCTTCAACCACACTAGAATCAGCTACAGCAGGTTACCTGAGACCACATCTCAAAAGATGGAGACTCCACAACCCCTCAGGGCTTTTCCAGTGTTCAAGGACCCTCTCAATTAAAGATGTTTTCTTGTGTTCAGGTGGAATTTCATGTGTTTGGGTTTTTAACCATTGCTTCTTTTGCCATTTATGTAACAGTTTAAAACGTTTGAAAAATAGCAGTTAAAGAATCTAATTTCCGTATCTGTACAACACAGATCAAGACACTTCAGGCATTAAATTCTGAGAAAGTCTTTTAAAAAATCTATGCATCCTTTTTCAACTTGATGACAGTTGACTCTTGATAGTATGTGAAATATGGACAACATTCCTAGCAGTAATTGTTCTCTGTATTGTCAGGTCCAGTTAGATTTGATCTATCAAATGCAGAGAAAAAAAAAAAAAACCACAACCAAAAAAACCCCCACCAACCAAAAAAAAAAAAAAACCAACTCAAAACAAATCCCACCCAAAATAAACATAACATTCGTTTACTACTCTACTTTGTAAATACTTTTTCCAGAATTTTATCTTTATTTTTCTTCTTGACTTTGTTTTTACTTGTATGTGGAATAATTTCATTTTAATCTATCTTCTGAGTGCTTCACAAAGAGTAATTTTTTATCACCAAGAATAAAGAGGGTTTATTTTGCCTTTCCAATCTGTGGGGAGATAAGGGAAATCAAAACAAACTCGGCATACTTACAGGAGGAGAAATTGGTGAGAGAAGAAGGAATTATTACTTTCCAGTTATTCTCATGTCAAGACTTAGTGTTTTGATGCTGATTTTCTAGCAAAGGGATTGCTTTATGTTCAGTCACATGCTGTTTAGTATCCATTTTCTAATGGGATGTGTTTGGGAGTGTTATTCTTTGTCTGCTTCATGACTACTTTTTATTTTAATTTTTTTTTTTGCCAATTTAGGGTGCTGTAGAGGAGGCAGAAGCATGTGGCCTACTTGGCATTCAGGCAGTGAGGTTACTATGTCTGGGATGGAAGCCACAAACCACAGTGGTAAACTGCAGCAGGTGATCTTGGAGGCAGAAGAGGAAGATTGTGTTTGGCTTCTTGTTTTAATGTCCAGGGAGCCAGTCTTGGGACTGGTTAAACAGAGGTTCTGCACTTAATGCAGCAGTTGGAAGGGAACAGGGGAGATGTGGCATTGGCATTGCTTGGTACCCTGCAAGAGGCTTTGATTGATACTGTGCAAGATGGCTAGTCTTTGCAGCAGTGGTGGTGGTGGTGCACAAGCATCTTCCATCAACTAGGTTGAACATCAGAGGTGTGTCAGAGGTCTTGAATCAAATGGGGATCCTAATGGGCAATGCTGCTGTCCAGGTCTCTGCAAGGTGTGCCAGGTAATTTACCCGAAGGCTGGAAGTGGAAACAATGGTGGCTTCATATGTGGGAGGAATATCCTCTTCAAGTTACTGAGCTGCCAGGTGATGGAGCTGTGGGAGGATATGAGCAAACTACAAAAGTATCAGAGAAAATAAGCAGGAGATAACTGATTCTTTTTGGAAACCAAGCAGAGGTAAGAGCCAGCGTCCTTCACTACATGGAAGGAGAGACACTCAAAGCCTCACTAAAGCAGGTGTAGGATACAGTGGAGTATCTGAGCTACGTACAGAGTTGCAGAGAGAGAGCTTATGAGAAGAATGATGTCAGGAGTGCTGCAATGGGTTGACACAGAGTCTTCACGAAGATAAGGGAAAAGGGCAGTGCAGTTACTACAACAGAGCTGCTCAAGTGCACAGAGTTTTGCTATAGAGCAGGCTGTGTGTGCCCATAGGTCAGTCAATTAGAGGAGAGGCCAACAAGAGGGATGCAGTAGTTAATACCACCAGTCTATCCAGTCAAGAAGAGGAAGTGAAGGAAGCCTTTTTTGTTGTTGTACTTGAGAGCTGGAAGAAACTTCATGATCATTGATGCTGTTATTTTCATAGGGCCTTTAGTTCCTGGTATTTTCTGGAAGGGCAATGTGGTGGGAGCGCACTGAGGTCATGTTTTGTTGTTGTAGGGGTTGAACAACGTGCCTAAGGGAGGTGCTCTGTGGCAAGGGAGATTTTGATTATGTGTAAGGAGAAAAAAAAATAGTCATAATAAGGGTTAGTTAAACATTAGGACAGAGGCTGGGAAAAGTTGGTAGATCTCTGTCCTTGGAGACACTAAAGATTTCATCTGAGCAACCTAAACTAACTTTGAAATGGGCCCTACATTGATCTTGGGATCGGACTGGGCTAGATGAACTCAAATTGCTTTATGACTTTTGTTATATTTGCCCATCTGGGAAGTTTGACATAGTAGATCAGGAATATGCTGATCTCTGGTGTAGTTTCCACTTCTGGGAAGATCTTAATTTTTATAAATGTAGACTGTGTTTTGAGTTATGTGTGGTGCTTGCCTTTCAGGATTGCAAGTATTTCTCTTTGTGTACATGGAAAGATGGGTGAATGACTTCCCTGTCAAGAGTCCTGTAGATTATTTTTCTCAAGACTGCCACAAATAAAATGAATACTGTTGAATAATACTCTTTTATGGGGCTGTTGCTATGCTTAATTAAATATTTAAGGCTAAAATTGCCACAGAGACCAGCTT
>VXBJ01004334.1:192602-208167 GCA_013400055.1 Nycticryphes semicollaris | reverse complement strand
GATTTTAAAAAAAATTAAAAAAAAAAAAAAAAGTGTCATGAACTGTACAAGCTGTACATAATGACTTCTGCCAGAGGAATTATATATATATTTTCGTCACTTTTAGACCTTTTCAAATATTTCCAGCTTTTTGAACAAAGATGAAGACATTTAACAATTCCCCCGTTTTCAAATCCATGTCTTTGCCTGTAGAGGGACGTAAGGAGCACCTTTCACACCACTCCTTCTTTGGGAGGACTTTGTAAGTGATCAGTTAAATTTATTGATATCTCCAGCATGTAGTTCTCTAAATATCCTGTGCTCTACTCTGCAGCTACATCACTAGGGAAAACACACCCTGGTCTTGTAAAAGTTTGGCAAAATGTCTTGATCTATAAAAAAACATGGACAAGAATTGTCCTAGTCCTCTTTGCAACACTTAAGATTCAGCTGGATGGAGTGCTGAGCCACCTTGTCTAGACGGCGCTTTTTCCAAGAAAGGATAGACCGGTAAACCCTTGAGGTCCCTTCCAACCTGGGATACTATTGTGGAAGGGAGATGCCCTGTACTGGAGTTGGCATTGTCTTAGCACTTGGAAATTTTTTCTTCCACAAGTTTCTATAGAAAATAGGCAAAAGAAAGCAGAAACTCAAGAGGACAGTGGGAGTTGTCCATGTGACTGTTCTTAAACATTTACATCTGATGCCCTAGTCAGGACATTTTTTCCTAGAAAACATACTCAGAGGGTGGCTCAGTATGCAAAGTCTAGGTTCCTCTCTTGAATTGTTCTCTGAGGGATTTGTTCTTGTCTCATACTGGGACTTTCATTTGAATGTTTAACATTTTGCAACATAAATAATAATTTTTTTTGCATAAATCATCAAAGCAAATCTAGTAAAAGAGAAATAGATCCTTGAATTTAAACCTTAAATTCAGGGAACACAAGATTTTCCTCCTCTGTGTTTTTCCTTGGAAGAGCCTATGCTTCCAATCATGTCTAGGATCTGTGCAATGACACCTAGATCCATTTGGTCAACAAGATTTATAGAAATGCAAAGTCATTGTCACAGAGTTAATGCAATACTGAAGAACAATGGGAATGTATTGGGGGAATATTTTGCCTTGTACAAAGCTCAAGGAAATACGTCCCTTTGTAAATTGTTTCTTTTTAATTTCTTAGCTCTCACTGACTGTCTCACTTTTCTATCTCTATATGCTTCTATTTATTTTTTTTATTAGATGGTTTTTAAATCCTGTTTCTAAAGTGTCCTTGAATAGATTCCTATAATTAGCAATTATAAACAGAGATATAGTCTTGGGTTATGAAGTTTACTTTTATTGACCGCAACAGAAGGTTTAAGTTCAACTTCCCCTTATCAGATTATATTTACCAGAACTGTGGGAATTCATGTGCTATAAAAATGGACCTTGCTGCTAGCTGGCATACCCCAGAACATTTAAATAAAAATAGCAATGAAAACTCAACCAAATATTATTTATGTCAGTTAGATGCCAATGAAAACTAAGGCTTTCAGGGGTAGACAGGATCGATTTTTAAATTTTTTTTCTCTCTTTTTTTTTTATATGACAGAATGACACACTCTTCACTCAGGCACTCAAGCTGAAGAATGACTGAAGAACCCTCTGAAGGTCAAACACATTTTCACCCAACTGATGCTCTTTTAAAACTGACTTAACCCTCCTTGTGCATTTCTGCACAGCATGGAAGTTAGCTTTGCAGCTCCAAATTAGGGGAAAGTGCAGTGAGACCTTCCTTTTTTAAAGCTCTTTTGTATTAAGCAGAACAAATTCCCTATAAGCAGAACTGTAATTTGCACATTGGAATGCATTCTGCCTATAATGATCTTCCCGGCAGAAAGCAGTGTCATTTCACAAATGGTCCCACAGTGCTCCCCAAAGCTAAGCAAAAGTATACAGATAAAAACTGAGAAGGAAATAATACAGGCCCTGATCCTGCAATGGACATCTAGGGTACAATGAGGACAGCATTACTGAATTGGAGAGATGGCACTTTGCTCACAGTATGCAACAGTAGACACGGAAATTTGAGACAGAAGGAAAAGGAGACTTGGATACATTGTGGGTCAGCAGAGAAATGTGTCACTTATATAAGTACCTAAATATGCTTCAATAAGTGAACTTAAACCACAGAATCCCACTTTTGCAGGGGAAAAAGAAAACAAAAAACTAGACACAGTATGTTCAGACCTGAGAAGTCTCCAGATCCCCTGATTCCCCACCTCACCTTATGTTTTTTGACTTCCCTATGCTTTCAGAGGAAAACAGAGATGGAATTTCTGCTGCTCACAGACAAGAGAAGCTGGCCATAACCAGACAACAGGTCTTTGCACTGATGACCTATGTCCTGAGTAGGAGAATTGAAATGCCAAGGTGCTTATATGTGTGGATACATACTAAATAAAAATTGCTTAAAAAGGAAAAAACGAATTGGATGAGCTGTGAGGTTTGGCTACAGGATCCTGTGGTAGGTTTCAACACACCAGACCTTGAGATATGTGAAAAGCATGGACATTTTGTTCAGTGCATTTTTTCCTAACATTAGAGACATTTCAGCTTACCTATTCTGGTCCAGCAGGCTAGATCATGAGCAAGAAGCTCATACCCAAGGAGGGTATGAGCCATTTGTTCCCACCTTGCCTCAGTTTCTCAGTTTTAAAATGACTGGGATTGTCCCAAATATGTTTGGACATTTAACTGCTATGAGTTTAGGAACTTATTCCTTATTGTTACAGTGAACGGATTGAGAGTGGGACACCTTCCATAGATAATTGAATCCTTTGATTACCCCATTTAATGAATGTTCTTCAGCAACCTGTCAAAATTTTGTGGACTGTGTCCATTTCCACTAGCTTTAGCTGAGCTCAGCAAATTCAGACACAGTGACCCTAGCTGCTATAATACTAAGAATCCCCTTCTCTCTTATTCCTCTTCCTATAGAAAAAAAAATGAAGAACACTTGTACCTCCCCATACTGCCCAGCAGCTAAAATGTGTCATGCTCACTGCCTCATTTCCTTCAGCATACTCATCCTTCTCCTGGCTGTATCCCTCCACAGTACTCCTTTGCATGAAGAAAAATCAAAGAATGTAGAAGACAAAATGTTGTATGATGTTTTATGCACATTAAGCCTTGTAATGTTAAGGACCTTCCACCTATAACCTGCCTGTCTCTTGCAATCCAGTAATGTGTCATCAACACAACCCAAGGCTTCTGCAACAGTGCTTTTACCATGTCATCCTAAGTACCCTTACCCACCATGTCCTGCAGTATTCTGACCTTTTAATGTCCAGTTTCTTCTCCAGAGTCATTGTCCTTGATGTTTAAATGATGCTTTTCCTCTGCCTCTTCACAATTTTGCCTTGTAGGTGCCAGTCTTAATGGCCAATTAGTGTGCAACACCTGCACCTAATCAGACATGCTCCAACCAGCACCAGTAGTGTCGTAAACAGTAACTACCAATGGGGAGATTGAGCAAGTCTTGATGAAAAATATAATTGTACTGGGAAGAAAACATTTTTTTGTCATTTTCAACTTTTTCATTGTCACCACCTGCTGCCCTGGAGAGGATGCTCAGAGGAGGAGGTTTGCTTGGGTAGTTCATCACTTTTCTTCCCACCTGGATGCAAGGGAAAGGATTTCCCTTTTTTTGCTCTCTTTTTTATTCTTTGTTTCATTCCTGATCCTAAGGCAACTTTGAAATATGATTGGCGTCAGCTATGATCTCTACTAATAAGCTGTGTATGTGTAAACGTACTTGAACTTTCCCTATGCAGCAAAGGAGTGTGTATTACAAGGTGGGGCCAGGGAGAGAGCAGGTAGGAGAGAAGCCAGGAGTGAAGCTGGATCTCTCTGCAGGCCATTGCATGTCCTTGGCTTAACTTGGGTCATTAAATTCATGCCAGAGTCAGGTACCTACTGGGGAAAGAAGAGCCATATAATAAATGGTTTATCCAAAAATAAGGAACTTCTCTTCTCCCTTCTTACTCACAATCAGTATCAGTAATGTGACATCTCCAGTCAGACTGTTTTGCTGATAATACTCTCTCAGTCTTTATGTCCTTAAACTCCTAGTCACCTCTTGGAAGAAGCATTTTAGAGGCATTAAGTTGGAAGTCCAGGTGTAATTGTACCTCTGAAAGGTATAAACGGTGCTGTTGACAAGTATTTTGGAATTACACTAGGAACACATGTAAAGGCAGAACACCTTTAATGTGGGACTTGTTCAGAGATAGGACTGGGGAAGACACTTTCCCCTAAGTCTCTTCACAAATTTTACAAAAGTACATGTTTATCCACTAGAAATGCTGATATCCAAAAGTCTGTTCAATGCAAGTATGTCGATTATGTCAAAATTCATTAAAAAAAGCAAGCAAGTAAGTGAAATTAAATGGAAACAGTTTATACATTGGAGTTGGGTTTTTTTGGTTGTTTAGTTTGGGTTTTTTTAGAGAATTTTTTAGTTTAGAAATAGATTATCTGTACTTAATAATAATCTTAAAATCTAGCTATAGAAAGAAATTAAATATAAAAATTCATTGGCTGCAAAAAATATTCCCTAACTCCTAAAATTAGTTTCAGGCTATATATCAGAACAAAATCTGACTTCAAAATATTTTATTTTATTCCAGCGTCTGTTTTATGTGATGAGTTGTTCCAGTCATTGTTTTAAAAGTATCACATAACAAATGCAACAGAAGTAAACATACTCTTGTTTGTTCAAACACGGAGGGAAAAAGGGATGCCCACAGTCTCAAGGAGCTCATGACTAAAACAGGCAGAAATGCAGAAGAAAACACTCAGTTTGGACAGACAGAGCAGTTCACCCCAGTCCACACCACACCTGAGAGCAGCAAATAGTCGTATGCAGTCCCCAAAATGTACTGTATCCTCTTGCTTTTTCAACTGCTAGTCATCATTCAAAGATATAACTGGGTTGATGCAAATTAACATAGGGAGAAAGCGGTTTGATTTGCGGCGGAGTAGCCCATGTTGCTTTCACACTGAAGAAGCATTCATAGCTGTAAACCAAAGACTTCTTCCCATTCATTGCAAGGCCCTGTGGATGTAAGTACCAGACATTTCACAGGTTTAAAAAGTTACTGCACCTCAGCCAACTTTTGCTTTCCCTTCGGGTGCAATATGATAACAACTAACAGGATCTCATCTAGGCTGACGCCATGCAAAGTTAACAGCTAACTTAAAACACCAGCTTTGTTAGTAATCTTAAACCCTTCACAAAAGTAGCACTTTGATAGCACTTCTTTAACTATATCTCATGTTGTCAGAAAAAAAGTGGCTGAAATGAGGACAGCCCCCGTCATGACAAGACCACAGTTTATATTTTCTATTTTTCTCTCAGGTACATTGTGGAGAATGAGGAAATGATGGATGCAAACAATATTCAGGTAAACATATTTTATATTTACAGTCCCAGAATGGCTTTTGAAAGGAAAGAGAAAGGGTAGTTTACAGGAAACTCAATGTTATTCAATACAGTTTACTCACAGGAATATATTCAGCTGAAAAACAAAAATTCTAAAGCTGTAGAGCAAGATTCCTACCTATGTTTTAAAATCCTTTACAAATATGTATGAGACTGATTTTACTTACTAATGTACAGAGCAGACTGAAGCCTAATAATATTTTAGGATCAAATATTATTTCAGAATAGATTTTACTTACATGGTTAGAAAGGTGGGAGACCAATACTGGAGAAGGATACCTCCATGTCTTATGGATCAGAGGACTGCTCAAATTGATAGGTTACTGTGAAAAATAAGACACTCAGGAGAAAGCTTTTCATCTGCTCTGGGTGTTTTCCTGTGAGAAAGGACAAACCAAGCTCAGCTCCTCACTTCCTGAAGAAAATATGCAAGTGTGCCTCCACAGAAGACAGAAAAACCCAAAAATACCCCGTTCCTCTCTAGGAACAGGCACATCTACACTCCACTCTTTCTCTATCATTCCTATTTTATTAAGCAGCATGCATATCTAACTCCCCCTCTTCCAACATCAGAGGGCTTTGCTCAGATATTGTCACCTCACATCTATGTCTAGCTTATGGTCTAACTGATGTGCTGAGAATTACACATGCTTGTCTGTTTCTACACAGATATTGGGATGTAAAATAACTTGAAAGTAGGAGGAGGCTGTGCGAGCAGAACAATAGCCAGCCCTGGTTGCTGTTCAGCTTGGCATTAACTGGAGTGTGAGGTGTATTGTCAGCTGAAGAATACAGACTTTCCTGAACCCTCACATGCAGGACTTTCTGTCGACCCAGAACAAAGTTTTAAGAAGGCTATTTTGTTCTTTCATTTTGTTTTATTTGGGGTTTTTGTCCAATTCATGGACTCCCCCTTAGCTTTCCAATGAAAGGTGCAATTAACAATGAATATATATATATATATATATATATATATACATAATTATGTGACATTTAAAAGTTTAGATGTTACTCTTGAGGAGTTCAAATGTTAGTTGCATGGCAGAGCTGTATAATGTGAGAAGCTGCAGGGAGATGGTGGTAAGATTTTTTAGTCAGCCTGACTTCATATCTAGAAGCAAGACCAAATCACCTGGTTTCAAATGCTGGAACCTTACTGCATTTCCAGCAGTTAATGGGGAAAGAAATCTTGGACTGGAGAATTAAAAACTATCACTTCATGGGATACTTTGGGTGAAGATAAACCTTCTGTGAATTAGTTTCAGCAATGAATTCGTTTAAGAACAGGCTGTCTCAGGAGATTTCTCTTAAGTTTTGTTTCTAGCTGTGACTAAAATACTGGAAGAAAAAAATACCATCTTTCTACACAGCTGTTTTTACACTTTCTCTTCGAGTCCCAACCAATGCCAGGGATTGCAGATGAGAGTGGATGTGGAAATGTGTATCAGAAGTACATTACAGAACTTTAATGAGGTTTTATCAGTATGAATTTGGAGGAGCTGGAGTGCTTAGGATGCAGCAGAGCTGTGGGGATAGGACAACATGTATTTCTGTTCCAGTAACATTAAAGCTGGGATCTCTGAACAAAAACCCATGGGGTGAATTCAGCTTTATGTACAAATGATTTTCATTACACCAAAGAATGCTGAAGTTGCTACTTTGGCCTTTAGGTTATCCAGGTTTAAAGGCTTCCTTGCGACTTGAGGCTAGATCACAAGGGTTACATCCATATTACTAGGTTTAAGAAGACCAGAAATATTTTCTGGACAGTGAAACTTAATCAACTACAGCATTAAATTGGTACGAAGGTCTCTGGCTTCTTTTAGACACATGAGGTTATTTTCATCCCATGTACATCCAGTAGCCAAGAGCCAGAACAGGAGAGTCAGTGCCAGACTTCTAAGGCTGTATTAAATTATTCAGTGTCTGCTTTTTTGTTTGTCATCTTTTCATGTAATTTATAATCTTTACACTGCTGGTTTTACTTTTTTTTTAAGATACATCTGTCTGACCTCTTTCTAGTCTTGTTCCTAGGTTATTATGGACCCTACCTACTTCCATGACTTCTTTGCCTTCTCGTTTTTTATCTTAACCTCTGTCTTGGTCTGAGGAGGTTACACTGGGGCACTCTGGGATCTCTATCTATGCCTTTGTACAGTTGCTGAGAACTGTTTCCCTTTCTTTCAATATTCTTCATCTTTACTCCTCCCTATCTATAGAAAAAGTTACCCTGGGCTTGACAATTCAACATTTCCTTGTAATTTTGCCCCACTAGTTTCTAATTAAATTCCATAAATTACTGAACATACTAAAGATTTGCATGGCAAGGTTTTGGTGGCAGGGGATCTACAGGGGTGGCTACTGTGAGAAGCTGCTAGAAGCTTCTCCCAGGTCTAATACAGCAATGCCAGCCAAGACGTACTCATTACTGGCCAAACTAGGTCCATCACAACAGTGGCAGCACTTCTGGAATAACATTTTTTAGAAGGGGAAAAAGTTGCTGCACAACAGAAAACTGCAGCTGGAGAGACAAATGAGAATATGTGAGAGAAACAGCTCTCAGACACCAAGGCCAGTGCAGAAGGAGGGGGAGGATGTGCTCCTGGCATCAGAGCAGAGGTTGTCCTGCAGCCCATCATGAAGACCGTGGTGAGACAGGCTGTCCCACTGCAGCCCATAGAGGACCCCACACCAGAGCAAGTGGGTGCCCAAAGAAGGCTATGAGTCTCTGGAGAGTATTCACTGGAGCAGGCTTCTGGCAGGACCCATGGAGAGAGGAGTGCATGCTGGAGCAGGTTTGCTGGCAAAAGCTAAGGCCCTGATCCCCTCCATGAGGGATCCATGCTGGAGCAGCCTGTTCCTGAAGGATTGCACCCCTTGGAAGGGACCCATGCTGGAGCAGTTCATGAAGAACTACAGCCTGGAGGAAGAACTCATGTTGGAGAAGTTAATGGAGGACTGTGTTCTGTGGGAGGGATCTCACAGTAGAGCAGGGAAAGAGAATGAGGAGTCATTCCCCTGAGAAGGAAAGAGCAGCAGAGACAGCAAGCGATGAACTGAGTAAACCATTCATTCCCTGTTCCACTGTGCCACTTGATGGGGGGCGGGGGGTGGAGTGGNTTGATGGGGGGTGGGGGGTGGAGTGGGAAGGCAGAGAATTTGGGATAGAAATTGAGCCTGGGAAGAAGCATGGGCAGAAGGAAGGTGGCTTTTAAGATTTGGTTTTATTTCTCATGATTTTACTCTTGTTTGATTGGTAAAAAGTTAATCTTTCCCCCCTTCCTCCTGCCCCCCCAAGCTGATTCTGTTTTACCAGTGACACAATTGGTGATTAATCTCTCCCTGTCCTTACCTTGACCCACAAGTTTTTCATTATATTTTTGTCTCCCCTGTTCAGCTGAGGAGGGGAGTGATAGAGGCACACTAGTGGGCACCTGGCATCCATACAAACCCTACTCTTTTTTCACTTGCAAATGTAGTTTCTGCAGTACCCTTTCTTACACCTATAAAATGCCCTTGACATTCGATGCTTATCAATGCCTGATCAGGATTTGAGGTGCTGCTTGCTGTTATTTGAAGAAACTCATCTGATTGGCTACCACATGCTGACCAGATCTGATCCATCACAAAAACTGAGGTATTGTGACTCTCCCTTTCACAATCACTGCTGCCAGGACAGAGCTATTTCTGTCATGTTCATGACTGACTGCCCCTTGAAAACTGCTCTAGTGATGAGACACTTCATCGAGGATGTGGAAAACATGTTCTGGGTTTATGCCAAGAAAAGGCTTTCCACTCCAGCTCCTGTTGTCCTGGATCATATCATAACCCTCAGGTTTATGAGGGGTGAGGTGGAGATGTCATCTTTTCAGCTGGAGATGGGCCACGACAAGGAAAATCATGAAAGATTCAGGAGGTGAGAAAGCAAGAGTGGCAAAGGTAGCTCAGTGATTAAAAGAAACCTGTGGAGGAGAGAATCTCTTCTGTGTCTCTAGGTCCTTTTCCTCAGCTACCCTCATTTTAAGAGGGAAAAATGAGTCTTAATAAATTCACAGAAGTGACTCCTTATGGGAGGATTCTCATGTGAGGATCTTGAGAAGACAGAGTAGCCCCTCCTATGGGGTCTTGAAGTCCCTGTTTCCTTGGTCCAGCTCGTCAATAGACAAATAGTGACAGAATTATCAACCATGCCTGGAAGAGCTCATGTACAACGTCAGCTCGTGGTATAAGGGAGCAGGATGAGACTGCATACTAGTGGGGGGGAGGGATGCACACTGCAATAGCAAGACAATTATGATTAGTGTAGACAATTATGATTATGATTTAGCCGTAGGATCCCCAATAGCCATTAGCATGGTACCACATTTTCCTGACAAAAAAAAATTAAAAGGCAAAATTCAGTGGCTAAGCAACAGTGCTGAAACCCAGGGGTAAATGTTTGCCTTGAACAGAGCTGTAAGCCACACGAGAGAGACTAATTAAATGAGTCTCTGGCCCTTAGTTATGTCAGAAACGAGAGAAAGGGGCTATAGTTTTTAGTTTTTAATTCCCTAACTAATATGAGCAGTGGGGGGAGGCATGAGTAGAAGGCAGGGGAGAAAGATACTCCAGGTTGAAATAAGATTTCCAAGGTTTCTTTGTTTGCCAATTGAGCTAAAGGAAAGAACACATTTCCCCTTCTCTCTCCCAAAGATGGAGCTGTTGCAAAAGGAGAAGAGAGGCTGTTTGAGCGCTCAGGCACAGACACACACACAAAGTTCTGCATTCTGCAGCAGGACTTCAAAGCTTCTCTGAAAACACAACTGCTTCCTTTCTGTAAGGAGAAATAAAAATCCGTATTATTATAGCAGCTGCGTTATTGCAAAATTCTACCAAAACACAACGACTGATATTAAGTGTCTAACCCCTCTTAATTGTCTATTTCATGGGCTTTAGATTTCTGGATTGCTAAAATAACCATCTGAAGACAAGACGTCGATTCATTTTGTTTTATTAGTATTATTATTTCCTTACAATAATAATAACACTTTACATTTATACAGCACTGTTCATCTGCAGATACAGACAATAAGGACTGGATTGCTGCTATTATGCTATCACACCCCACAAATGAGAGGGGATGGAAAATTCTCCAGGAAGCTGAGGCTGGGGAAGAGATTTCCTGAAAGCTTGAGGCCTGGGGGTGAGTGAAAGGGATGGGTAGCTAACTCCATGTCACCAAGGTCAGCTGCCTCAGTCAATTTCTTCATTGACAGACCTTTTCAAAACCTATTTGAATTATAAGTTCCATTGGAATGTTAATAATGGAAAATCTTCAACAGTGTCACCTGAGCAATCTTGAAGCCAAGAATTTGGACATATGGTTTAATTTCTTCAGAAATTTATGTTCTAATTGAAGGGCACCTGGGCAAGTGTGAAATTTGTGTTATTTAGGACGCCAGACTTCACAGTGAAAATGGCTCCTGTACTCTTAAAATCTGTTGATAAATGAGTATGTGGTGCTCCTTAAGCCACTTCCTCATGGGTTTGGTGGGAGCTTTCTAGAAGTGTTTTCAATTGCATTTCAGTTCAGAAATACACCTTGTAGTTGGGAGCAATGCCAGGGAGAGCAGCTAATTCAGCCCCATCTGCTCCTTGCCTTGCAGCTGAGACAGGGAGAAGAAATTCAGTGACTTCAGTAAAGAAAAGGGAAAGGGGCAGCAGATAATGTGGGGGTAAGACTTCACTTTTGGTGTGTGTTCATATGGGTTCTTCTGCCCAAGCAAGCTACAACTTACTCACATAAAGAAGAGGGTGACAGCAAGCTGATTAAGTATGATATTACTCATGGATGTTCCATTATCATGTTCCCCACAATATAGGGGAAAACTGAGGTACAGTTTAATGCTATCTAGCTCCACGTTTCTATAATGTGGACAACTGAACTTATCAACTTTGGATCCTTTTAATAAAATCAGTGATTTTTAAGTCACAGTTTATTTGCAATATTAGCCAAGAAGTGCTTACTCCTCTCCTCTAACAGCTGGGGAAAACTAGACAGCTCAGATGAGCCCCAGCTTCTTGGGTTCTGGGTGCTTCTGGGTTGCGAGATGCAGAGGGACCATGTCTATAAACCCTGTCACATGAGGCACAGGCAGCGTCATGTGCCACCCCTTTTGGATTGTCCTTCAGACAGCAACAAGGTGAAAGCCAAAGTCAGTCTGGGAAGGCAGTGGTAGTCAACAAGAAACGACCTTCTGGAGGACATGAACACCTTTGTGCTAGGTGGCGTCTTCTCAGCTCCAAGTAAGCTGAGCACACAACAGATCCATGGTGAAGTCAGAAAGGGAAGCCAGGGCTTGACTCCCAGGCTCCTCCTCTAACCCTCAGTCACGTTTGCTTTCTTTAATGGCTTGACTCAATAGCTCCATATGCTGGCTCCTGCCCCTGACACAAAGAAAGCAAATCTTACTTCAGGGATGGAAGCAGATAACGCAAACCATCCTGCTTATTTTTTAAAATAATAATAAAAAAAAAACATGTTGATTTGACCTGGCACATGGCTCTCCCCTTCAGTGCTACTATTATTCCCATCTTAGACTCTTTCCACTTTCTCTCTTGCCAGCAGGAAAGAAGTAGCACAGAGATGTTTTATGCCACTGAGACAAAGAGGTATTGATCCTTTTTGCCTCTGGAAAAGGTTTCTAATAATTTCCAGATATATCGTAGATTGTGATGCTGCTATCTTTAATTAAAACATGACACAGAATAGAAAGCAATTATTTGGGGTTTNGGTTTTTTTTTGTTTTTTTTTTTTTTTTTTTTTAAGTGTAGATTCTTTTTTGTTTTGTTTTAATGGGCTGTGGTACCAGACCAAATGCCTTGCAAGTTGAGTACCCAAAAAATGGAAAGGGAGAGGAAGAACATTTGTTTGGTTTTGTTATTCTTGATATTTAAATATGATGTTTTGCACTTCATATTTAAAATATATCATCATCTGCGGCTTGTTAACCCTCTTGTCCAGGAAAGCTGCAGAGAAAAATAAAATCCTTTGTCCAAGGGAAGTCCATGCTCAGATCTTCAAAACACATTACTCTGCCAGCATTTCCCCTCTTTGCAGTAACTGCAGTAACACCCTCATGCACAGGCTTGGCCCTGTGGAATTGGGGAGTAGCTGTTGGAACACATGGGTTACATGAACTAAGAGTGATCCTCTTTCTACAGAAACTTTTTCAGGGAGAAACAGAAGTGAAGAATTGACCTCCCTACTGCTGCAGTTGGATCTGGGCTTCATTCTGGACAAAATGATGTATAAGACCCCCAGCTTAGCCTCTCTTCTGGTAATAGCTACATACAAGTGAAATTTGGTAATGGGTATTATCTTCTTTGCTGTTATACTTTTGTATGATAGCGGCAAGTACTCTTGATTTTGTTTTACCAATTGATTGCTATAGCTTCACAACATCCACTATGGAGGACTAGGTAGAGAAAGGATCTGCCACATCTTTGATTGAAATAACTTTTCTAGAAACTCACCCAGCTGTTACTTTGGAGTTCAATATGCTGAATTCAGGTGGGTTTAAGATTTTAACATTGGAAAAAAAAAAGGACACGGGTTCAAGGTACTTAGGGTACACCAAGGGTTTAATATTCTGTCTTCTTTATAGAACAAACATCCTCCATTAAATGCATCAGGCCTGAGTTTTGCTTTGTCCAGAACATTAATTACACTCCTTTCCAGAACTCCAGCCTCACAGGCATTTTAATTTATGATTAATCTTTTCAAGAACACGTAGAAATTGAATCAAAGAAGCACTTTGCAAAACAAATCTGTACGAAACGTGGCTCTCTCATTAGCAGTACAAAAGAATTGCACTGAGTGTTTAGCAAGGAGAGCTATCTCCTTGTCATCCTGCCCACTTCTTAGGGAGTCCATGGGGCCTCTTCGAGCAGTTTTAACCTGCTACAGATTCAATGAGACCCATAGGGACTCCCTCTTCGTCACACTCATGCAAGTTTGGTGGTGACCTAGAGGGAGAGAGAAATACCTTTCCGGCTTTTTTGTGAAGCACTTACCACTCTTGTCCAGGTTCTCACACCCATGGCATCTTCACTCCCTACCACCTTATCTTTGACATGGCTGTAAGCCGAGATAGCAGACTCCTTTTTCATTTGAAGCTCCCCTGTTTGCATAGAAGATGCAGGAGTTTATTATCACAGACTCTCCTATTGTAGTGGCCACAGAAATGTTGTCCAGAAATAAAAATATTTTTGTTCCAAACTGTCCCAAAGTATAAACACAAGGCAGTTAAGTGATTTTGCTAATCTCAGTGGGAAGTTGATGACTTTAAATGCTGAGGTTAGAGCATAGGAGTTGCTATTTATTAGCCCAGCATTACTTGACTATAAGATGTTGGTTGTCATGCTTTCAAACTACCCATTGTGGGATCTGAGTAAGATTTTCACTTTATTGTGGTGAAGGTAGGGAAAAAAATGCAGTGATTTGTGCCTCTATTTACTTATACCTATAACATCAACTTGGATATTCTCCTGGAAACCTCTCTGTATCTATTTCCCTCTCACAAAAATGCACACCCTTTCTTTTGTACCATATTACCATGTATATAACATTTAATAATAAAATTAAATATAGCAAAGGTTTCAGATCATGTCTTTCTCTAGTCTTTGGAAAGAATGACAATTTTATATGCCACAATGATTAGTCAAGTGATGAGTGAACTTTCATATACTTTTGATTCAGAGAAATGTTGATAAACACACAGAGGATGTTTACCTGAGCTAATAGGATCTCTTGAGCCTGAGAGTTTGGTCTGCAAATGTCTCAGGAGCAGAGCTGTCTCTTGAGAGTGCCACTACTACTTTCTGCTTCTTAAATCAATAGGAATTCAAACAAAAATAAAGGTAATAAGAGCATAATTTTTGTGAACGTTCATGAATGAGCAGTTTGGGTCAAGGTCACGACTTGGATATATGTTAGAATGGAATAGGCTCTTATTTTACGTGAATTCATTCAACCGTCCCTTGTCTGAAACAAAACCGTAAGAGACACACAAAGAAATCCTACCAATAACCCAAAGAATAAGAAACAATACACAAGCAAATAAATAAAACATTTGCTTAACACAAATGGGAGATTCTGGGCAAAAGGAAACACACAAACTACCCTTGTTGCTTTGAGATTTACAGATCCGTATTTCACAGATGCCCTATTGCTTTATTCATACTGTTAAGGGAAACAGAAGCAGGCTCTAACCATCAACACCCATCATTAAATCATTACAAAACCTCTCTTGTTAAAGAGACAGAGTATATACATATATAAAAATATATACGCAGCTATATATATGTTTATATTTATAAAGTTCTGTATATAGCTGTGTGGAAATACTAAAAGCTCCTTGCGACTGCTTAACTTTATAGTGTATCCACTGCTACCACTTGAAAGAAGTAAATGTTTTGCAGCTGCCACATGAAAAGCAACCTTAGTACAGTTGAAATGGCCAAACAAAAAAGAAAACAAAGCTTGAGGATTTTTTTGAGCAGTGGCGAAACAGAAAGGAAAGTTGAGTGACAAACATTGGACACTGAACTAAAATGCCAAGGAAGGAGCTACAGGAACCAGAGGAAACTGCAGCATGAAATGCCTGTGAAAGAAAAATGTATTTTAGATGGCATAGGGTAGAATATTGTATATCTATGTGCTAGAAGAGATCTAAGTATGGCCCGTATACCTTGTGTGCCACAGCTAAGCAGGCCTGAATATGTGGTCTGAAGGAAAAAAGAATCACCAAAACACAAAGGGAAAAAAAGTGGAAATAAGGACACTGAAAAACCTGGCTAGTACAGATACAAAAACTTACCTAAGGATCTTAATCCTGAAGTCACCAGTACAACAAGTCCCATTAGCTTGAGAGGGCCTACAGATTTGGCCCAGCTGACCTTTGGAGGGTTCTTAACTCTCTCCTCTGCTAGTCATACCTGTCCAGGGATGTCTAGTGTGACTCAGCGTAAGTTCACAGAGTACAAGGAAGTTGAAAGTTTCAGGGATGAAATAATAACCCCCACAAAAGAAAAGGAGGTAAGAAAAAAAAAAAAAAAAA
>VXBJ01004334.1:176299-188647 GCA_013400055.1 Nycticryphes semicollaris | reverse complement strand
CACTCTAATCTGGTGCTGTGATGAGGTCTGGTGTAAAATATATATAAACCTCTCCACTAGAGCAAATTTTTGCTGTTCTTGTTTTCTAAACCAGCATTTTTACAGCAGTAGTTTAAATAACCCAGGTAACGTCTTCCGAAAATGTAGAAATAAGCTAAAAGAGAGACATGAGCAAAACCATAATGAATTAGTTTTTCCATCCCCTGATTTGTACTATGGGACTGCATTGTTTTGTGGTGGTTTTTTTGCTTGTTTTTTTTTTTTTTTTTCCAAATTTTTATTAGAGAGAAGNNNTATATCAAATCTTTAATAGAGAGAAGCTACTGGAACATATGGGCATGCTAAAGTCCCACCAAATTTCTGTAACGTTTGAGGATTGGAGGACACAGCATGGCACAGTATAAGGTCTACAGCATTACAACTGTAACCCATTTGGTGCAAAAATAGTTTTAAAACATTTCTCCATGGTGCAGTTGTCCTTTGATGGGTTGGAACCAAGCCCTAGTCTATGGATGAAGAAGCAAGAGAAGCCTTTTGAACTTCTGAGTATTTTGTCTGGCAGAAAAGTGGTTTTCACGGATTCACACTGTCTGCAGTGTGCATACAAGGGATTGCTACATAAACATAGATATGTACACGCATGTCTCTATATAAAAACATATCTATATTTAGATAGTGAGGCTATTTACCAATACATATACATAAGCGTGTGCAGTTTTAGGGCTTTACTGTATACCAGACTAGTGAAAAGGGAAGTAATTTTTGAAGGCCATGTTTTTTCAATTCCATCTCTCTCTTGTTTGCTTCACAGTTCTATATATTGTCACATCTTGACCTTTTGTATGAAGGCAGGAGAAAACAAGTAATCATGAAAAAGAGCAGGAAAGCTGTCTATTAACTTGCTTTGCTACTGGAAGAAATGTAATATCAAATTGCATCCTGAAAAAACACCAGTGGTTTAGTATTCTTGCAGTGCTCAGCAATACCCATATATGCCTTTCTCCTACTACAATTATTCTGCTATGCCATAATTTGCCATTTTTTTTGTACCAGGGCAATGTAGGTCTCCTTGCATCTGGACTCTACTTCACAGAATCACAGAATTGTCAGGGTTGGAGGGACCTCTAGAGATCATCTTGTCCAAGTCCCCTGCCAAAGCAGGATTGCGTAGAGCACGTTACTCAGGACATCATCCAGTCAGGGCCTGAAAATCTCAAGAGAAGGGGATTCCACACCCTCCCTGGGCAGCCTGTCCCAAGGCTCTGTCACCCTCACCGGCAAGATGTTTTTCCTCATATCTGAGAGGAACTTCCTANCCACACTCTTCTTTATACAGCCCAGGATTCCATCGGCCCTCTTGGTAACAAAGGTACATTGCTGGTTCATGGAAAGTTTGCTATCCACCAAGACTCCCAGATCCTTCTCCTCAGAAGTGCTTTCCAGGAGATCCACCCCTAACCTATATCAGTGCTTGGAGTTCTTCCTCCTCAGGTGCAGGACCCTACATTTGCTCCTTTTCTAGGGGAATTCGCTTCCTCCCATTTGAGGAGCTCTTGTCTCTCACCACAGCAGTCACTAGGGACCCATTTGCCATTCTGGTTTAGAGCCCAGGCAATCATGCCAGAAAGAGATACTTGCTTATATCACCAGGTTAGGGCAGGAAAACACTGAAATTGGAAAGTTCTGCTGCACACAGTACATAACCACAGGAGCTCTCCCCTGGGTGGCTAAGCTGCCTAGAGTTATTTTAAGTGTGCCTAAGCCAACCTGTAGTAGAGACTGGGCTGCTAGAGAAATTCGTATGGAGGCAAACTGGAGGAGACTATGCCAATCTCTAGCTCCAAAGCCTTTTTCTTTTACTGGAAGAATGTAAGTAAGAGGCAGCATACCATCCAGTAATGAACTGGGGAAAATCTCTGTTATCATTCCGAGACTTGTCTGAATAAAGAGACTATGAAAAGCATTTAAGCAAAATGCCTTTTTTTTTTTTTTTTCAAGCATGTTGTTCAGTGTATCTTCAGCTTGCTCATGTCAGTAACGCAGAAAGCATTTGGCTGGCAAAAATTTGAAGGACAGTAAAAGATTCAGCCGGTACCAATGCCCTGATTTAGAAATTATTGCTAGTATAATAGATTTGTCATAATAATTCCTAGTGTTCAACATTTTTCTGCACCATCAAAAACTCCCGACTTAATCACTTTCTAATTTCATCAACTGGCACAAGTGACATCAGTAAATAACAACCAGGAAGGATATAGAATAACAAGCAAAGATGGTTCTTGGGATCAAATTAATGGCTGAAGCAATCAGCCACAATATGGAAAGAGTGAGGAGCTATGGAAAGAGCAAGTGAAAAGTTTTGTGAAGGCTGACAAAGATTTAGTGCCAATTCATCTGGGGTTTTTTGAGTTTTTTTGTTGGCTTTCCCCCCCAGGTGCACTGCAGCAGAATTCTTTCTGCATGAATGTAATGCACCAGGACCTACCTCATCATGAGATGAGTTTTCTTTAAGGATGATGCATCTCAATTGGCTGAGCAGTGACTGAGTATATGGATGCTAGGATTTAAGAAATGTAGTAAATACTTTCAAGTACGTAGTCTGGGTATAGCTTGATGAAATTAAATTTACGTATCATTATGAGTATCACCAGGAAAATGCTCTTGTACCTTCTCTGTGTACGTAGCTGTGAACATATTGTCACTAGATAACATTTTAGCTTCACAGAGCAAATTTGTTGTCCCAAGCAAAGCAAAAGAAATTGTAATTTTAATTTTTTTTTGCTTTTCATAAGGGGGTGCTGATTTTCATTCTCAAGTTACAGTGATGGTTGTAACACTACAGCACTTTTTTTGAAAAAAGTCACTGTGCTTTAGAATTTCCACTATTCTTTTCAAAGAAAGACTACATTTTTTCACCCTTAAAAGTTATTTTTAGAAGGTAGAATGTATTGCGTAGATAATAAAATGTTATTAAATGTCGTTATATTCTGTAGTTAAAAATGTGACTGAAGTCTAATGATAGATGAAGTCCTATTGAAGTATATGTAAATGTATTCATACATATATATGCCTTCCAAACAGGGTGCATAGCTTACAATACCTCCAACTATAGTCATGGACATACAGCTGACTATTTTTCAAATAGAGGCAAGGTTAGAATAATTAATGCTGTGCTCCTTCATCTCAGAGCTCGCGTGATAGAAGGAGGTATTTGACTTATATCTGTTGTGATTTAGGAACAGAAGACACTGAAGAAATTGCATACACATTAATTTGTAAGGTAAAATAGTGAAATGCAAAATTCTCTCTAACATTTCTGATATAGAAGTGTGATCAGTTCAACAGTTCAGACATATATTTTATAAGAGGAATGAATAGATGAGTGTTCTTATCATATTCAAAAACCTTCATATAGCACTTTTTATGCATAGAGTTAAAGTGTTTTAAAGTAAAAATATAGGCCATCATCTCAATATTATAGCTGGGTGAACCAAGGCTCAGGGAATGAGGATGTGTGTATGAGAAGTGATTTAGCCAGTATCATGCAGTAGAGCCCCATTTCAAAGTTGGAATTCAGCTATCCCATCTAGTTTCTATCAGATTTATATTCACTCACCAACATGCAGGGGGAGAACAGTAAGTCCTTTTCTTGTTGTTTTTATTTTTTGTTTGTGTCACAGTTTATGGGATTTATTCCATAATAGATCAATTTATTTTGCAATGCATTGTTTTATTTATTTTTATTTTTATTTTAAACTGGTGACTTCTTTTTGCAAAGGTAGCATAAAACTACACAGATATTGTTTTGTCCATCCATCTGTCTAAGCCTCAGGGCCTGATTGTCATTTTCACTGAAACTACTTTATACTGCTCTAACCATGTCAATGAACCTTACAGTCATGGCCATAAATATAATTTACACCAACTTGAAAGCTCCTATTCTTTGCCAAAAAGATGTATCTTAGGAAGAATAAGGCTCTAATACACTTTGAAATCTAAATGTTGATCTTTTTTTGAGGAACATCATGTGTATATTCAAGTACATGATCCAGAGGAACTAGGACATCCGCTTTATTTGTGATGTTCTTGACAGGTATACTTTAACGCATCTCCTCCTCCTAATCCAAAAAAATATAATGGTTATTCATATTAGTTTATAAGGTAATGACAACAAGTGAAGAGCAGTGGAAGAAAAGTAAAAATCAACATCTGGAATGCCTGGAAAACACTTCATTCTCATTAATGTTCATGACTGTGATAATGAAGTAGAAATACACACAAACAATTAAAATCAGCTCCATGACAAAATGCTATGATAAGTTCTAATCAGTAACTATACCCAAACTGGAGTTGTAAGTCTACGTTGTCTTATTTTGCAGTACACTTGGTTCCAAATGGAAGCCTACCATGGACCATCCAGGATATAGCTATGCCCATCTACTCTTCTCACTATGAGAGGGCTGGTGGGTGAAAACATGTTGCTAATCTAAGGCACTATGGTGGAGACTACCTCCACTTACCTGCTGAAATAATTTAGATTAGAGGCTATGTGGGCAACTTCCTTCCATTCAAATTTTCTGACCAACTCTGCTACCAGAATCATTAAACATAGCATTCATCTACAACAAGTCTGATATTTTCAAAATTAAAACCACAAGCTGTAAAAATATTTTTCAAAACAAATATAAAGAAGGCTTTTCCAGACTTCTGGTGTCTACATGTACAAGGAAGAAGTAAACCTACAGACAATTATTATATCTGCAATTCTGTAATGGATGTGTTTGTCTCACCCAGTATCCTATCTTCAGCTCTTGTTAATGAAAACAGGTGCAGAATATTCTCTCCTAGCTACCAAAACAAAACAAAACAAAAAAAAAAAAAAACAAAAACAAAAAAACCCCACACNAAGACAAAAAAAAAAAAAAAAAACCTAAATCCCGTTACATACAAATCTATACCAACAGTCAGACTATGAAAACAAATATTTCTTTCAAGACATCACACTCAGATTTTCTTCTTCATGTCTATAGGCTTTTATTAATCTTTTTCAATATTTATGGTATTTTTTAGCTCAGTGACATTCTGTGTTCAGGAGCTCTACAATCCATTTATGAATAATGTTTTCATGTTGATTAGTCAATAATGTGCTGGCTTTCAGATTCAGTGAATATCTACTTCTACATAGTCTATTCTCTCTGCCAGCCAAAAAGAGACATATTTTTACTTTGTCTTCTGTTTTCTGTCTCACATTTTTCTCCAAATCACAGACAGAATCAAATAGGCCACTGAAAAGGTGGTGGTCTATCCCCTTTTCCCCTGGCTGAGGAAATGTTCTGATGAGAACTAAGAGCAATGACTGTGAAGCTAGTTAGGCTCTTCACTTTAGGGCTTTACACTGGCAACTCTTGTGGGAAGTAGGCAGATTAAAAAGTTGACATCATATTCTTACAAAATTTACAAGTAAAAGAAATCCCTCAGAAATACTGGAGTCTGTGGGTGCATAGGCAAGACCAGTGCAAAATTCTCCCAGACCTGACACAAAGAGTTTTTCCCTGTTCTGAATCTAAGATTCAACTGTTGCTATGAAACTTTTGCCTGTCATACAGAAAGTGGTTTGTCCCTTCATTAAGTAAGTATGTCAGTGGAAAGGCAAAGATTTTAGAAAAGAACTTGAACAGTCTTTCACAAATATTAGGTCTGCTGTTAAAACCATGAGTTTAAGAAAGTGTATCCAAGGAAGTCTATCTTAGTCACGGTTGAGAATTCCTTGTCTGCCACCCAGGGTGGGATATGATTAGGTCTCTACAGAAATGCCAGCGGGGACAGTATTGCAATGCAAACAGCAGCCTGGACTCTTGAAGTCAAGCCTGAATTCCCAGCTTTTTCATTATCAGTGTCATATATTGTGTGACCCTGGGCAAGGCACTTAATTTTTCCGTCTGAACCTGTAAAACGTGGTAATAATGTTTCCTTCCTCACACCTTTTCTCCAGCTCATCTTTTTGAATATCAGTCATGTAATGGGCTCGGTGTTGGAAACGACCTACTGTAAGTTAATTGCAAGATCTCAGCTATAAATTGTAAATTCCTAAAGGGAAGGACTTGTGATCTTTTTTACAGCATCTACCAGACTGGGGCCCTGATCTTGACTGAGGCCTCTAGACCCCAGCCTAGGTTTCAGCTAGTAAAAATAATGATATTACTCCTAGTACTCATGTCATGGGACCAGATATACTGCCTGGCTTTTCCCTTCTCTTCCATAAGTCTCTTCCAGACCACAGAATAGTTTTCAGTCAAGGCTCTTTGTTTGGTTATTGCTTTATTTTTAATTCTTTATGTATGTCTTCTCAAGCCTCAGCGGGCTAAATTCTTAATGGAGACTGACCAAATTATAATTTGCATTGATTAATATAATTACTTATTATTTATCGGTTCTTTTTATTATTACTTAATGTTAGGTAATTGATTATTCCATTCAGAATAGAGGATCCAGCAAGTAATGAACTAATATCAGAGATGGCTTTGAATATCATGCTTTTCTAATATCTCTCTCTATTATTTCCCTCCAAAGCATGATTTTGTGCCAATAAATCACTTTCCCAGCAGTAGAACTACCCAACAATTTGCAGCAAATTTCCTATCCAACAATTTGTAGCAAATATAACTGTGAACAAGTGAAGGAAAACTTCATTCTTGCTGTAGCATTCTGTCTCTTTCTGATATAAGAGAGATAGACGAGGCAATGATGAAAGAAGGAAAAAAATAACCCCTTAAATCACAACCTCTCCGCGTGTGTAAACCCAGTACTTAGTATACAGCATTGTCACCTTGACATTTATTCAGCTTGCTGGAGACTTGTGTGCCCTCAGTCAAAGCTAATTAACACTTAATTGACTTCATGAGAATTTTGTTCAGCAGTTCTGATTTGCCACTCATCATGAAACATGTAGCTGTAACTTTTGAGAGCTCAGCAGTTGTGGGAGGTTTGGCAGGTGTCAGGGGAGTCAGAGAGTGAAGGGGGAAAGGGGAGTGTAGGAGTTTCTGTCTCCCTCTTTTTTCTTTCTCTGTCTCTCATTGAAACTGATACAAGGGCACAAGAGTAACAAAATAAGGCATTCAATAAATTGTCATTGTGGATACATTTTATTTAGCTAAAAGCAAATTTACAGTAGTTGAAGTTTGATTGATCTGTTGATAAACACTAATGTTTTGCAGTTGACAATTTTTCCATGTTAATTTCCTTAACTTTGGCAGTCCTAGCTGGCAGGACCCTATAAATAGTATCAGT
Organism: Nycticryphes semicollaris; assembly: GCA_013400055.1. Taxonomy (NCBI): domain Eukaryota; kingdom Metazoa; phylum Chordata; class Aves; order Charadriiformes; family Rostratulidae; genus Nycticryphes; species Nycticryphes semicollaris. The sequence continues at coordinate 181,360 of VXBJ01004334.1, read as the reverse complement.
GTCATCATCCTTTTTAAGTTATTAATGAGCCATCGTGTTTATAGAGGTTGGGATTTGGGGACAGGCTGTGCTTGACTGCAGTTTCTGACATTGATGCGTTAGCAGTTGGAACTGGGTCTACATTAGAACAAGTAGGGGAAAAAATGGAAAAGGAAAAAGCAAAAAGAAGCTCGGCTCTCACCAAATGCATTTGGAGTGGACAAGATCTGTTAATAATTAAAAGATAATTAAAAGTATATAGGAAATTACAGGATATCGTGCACAATCTGCTATGATGCTGCTGCCACTTGAAATACACGTCTGACTAATTATCATTTCACCTGTGATGAAAGATCCTTTTCTTTTCTTTTTTTTTTTTTTTTCAGTCCTCCTTCCCACTGTGCAGTGCCTTAGCCTATGTCCAGACTTTCAGGATTGCCAAGGACTGACAAGACACTAGAGAAGGCATGACTAATTAACCAGGCCAAGCTATCTTCTTGCTGGATTCACAGCAACTTCAGTCAAAGCTGCCAAACATGTACTTACATGTTTGGACAAGGATGTCCTTCTCCAATTGTGATGTTCTAATGAGCTGTTAAATATTTGCCTAGTATTAAGTAGAAGGTGCTTTGTGTTAGCAAAAAGCAGGGTATCACTATTTTGTATCCCTCCAAAAGACAGTGCATCTGCCTCTTTTGCATAGGCTCAGATGGGCACATTGCAACCATATTCCTCAGCTGAGTAAACGACAAGCTTGTGATATTGTAATGGCCTCCAGACTCTCTAAGAAAGCTGGCAGTGTCACTAATGCTATAGTAGGATAACACATGCTGGGAGAGGACTGTCTTCTCTTTTCAGAGGGCCATCAGCAACCCTGGGTGCAAATTGCTCTGCTAGATCACTACCACCTCTGATTCTTCCCACGGCAGGATATACAAAATGTGGTCTGCCTCAACCATTTTGCAATCTCTGAAGGCTCCCTTTTCTCCTCTTTCACCTTCATTATAGTTACAGAAAAATATATGTTATTTGTAATTTACAGAATCTTTGCTTTATATATAAATATATGTATGTTCTGTCTGTTTACAGACATACGAATGATTGTATGTTTGTATGTCCATGCTAACACAAATATAGATATGCATCTGTATACACAAGTTCATCATTATTAAAACAAGCCAAAATTTATATGAATAATCAGATGTGACTGTATTTTACATTTTAAAAAGTTATTGAGACCAAGTTATTATTTAGAAAAATTATTTCTAAAATGAAGCATTGAATTTGTAAGCAAAAGTCTAGAAAAGACCACTGATGGCATTCATGTACAATGCATTATATTAGCACAAACATACTTATTCCAGGTGTGAATAACCTTTTCCTGCCAGGAGAATGAGACCTATAACTTAACTATAAGAATACCAAAGTACAACTTTCATATTTTCCATAGTACCAAATGGTCAATGGTAGAAAACTCAATGAAAATCTCCATGAAGAAAGAGAAAATACCAGTCTAGAATCCAATATGGATTCAACTTGAAAGTCCAAGGCTGTAAGAAACATACCAAAGAACAATTGTGAACTTTCTCACATTACTTTTATCAGTTTCATTTATTTATGTTCCATGTAACCAAGCACTAAAACATACATCCAGTTCCTCAGGCAACTTACTTCACCTTACTGCAGTAAAAGATTCATAGAGAGTTCAATTATAGAATGATTGGCTAATTTCAATAGCTTGTTTTAGCTATTAAGCCCTCTGCAAAGACTTTATGAATGTTCTAATGAATACCTTGCAAGTCTTTCAGTGTAATGAAATTTGTATTAAAACACTATAAGGAGTGTCCCATAATGTAAGGTCACTTCCATTTGTTCTCATTACAGCCCTAGAAGGACAAAAGAAAAAAAAAAAAAAGGAGAATATCTAGTTCTTTTTCTTAGGCTGCAGAAGGGATGTTAACTTTGATCATGTAATCTGCAATGTTAACTTGCAAGCAACACCATCACTGGCTTATGGTGACCTAGGAGACTGTTGAATGGTAGCCCTAAATTGGGCTACAGTGAACAAATCCACCCTTTACTTTCTCTTCAGGTAGTAGTTCAAAAGCAATTCCAGAATGTGAGATTAAGTTACAGTAATTAGGGGGTGGTGTGGACAACCTTTAACAGTTCATTCAAAACAATGATAAATGAGGAAGGGCATGATTAGAAACAACTGATATGGTTGATGTGCAAAGAGAGATATGAGAATTTCAAGATTATTTCTACCATTTGAAATGACAGAAACACAAGGTTGGAAAGGACCTACACAATCATCTAGTCCAACCATCCTCCTATCGCCAATACTACCCACTAAGATACTAAATCATGTCCCGTAGCACATTGTCCAGATGCATCTTGAACACTGCCTGGGACAGTTTTTCCTGACCTCTAATCTAAATCTCCCCTGGTGCAACTTGTGGCCATTCCTTCCAGTCCTGTTATTAGTTATCTGGGAGAAGAGGCCGACCCCCTCCTCTTCACAACCTCCCTTCAGGAAGTTGTAGAGTGCGATGAGGTCTCCCCTGAGCCTCCTCTTCTCCAGACTAAACAATCCCAGCTCTTTCAGCCATTGAGGAACAGACTGCAAAGGGATCCTGACTCAGAAGAAATATCAGGAGAGAAATCCACAAATACACTCGTCAGCTTTCCTCAAAATGCAATCCTATGAAAAGAAGACACTGTTCAGACAGCAAAGATGTGAACATTAGCTGTAAAAGTGTAAAAGGCTCCAGTACGGTAAGTCATAGAATCATGGGATCATTGAACTCTTAGAGTTCAAAAGGACCTTAAACATGATCGAGTTTTAACCCCTCTGCCATGAGCAGGAACACCTCCCACCAGACCAGGTTGCTCAAATTCCCCTCCAGCCTGGCCTTGAACACTTCCAGGGATGGTACATGCACAACTTCTCTGGGCAAAGTCCTGCACAGATAAGTGGTCAGATTCAGGCAATGCTTGAGTTAATTTCTGCTTTGTTTCATATAGAATGAAGTTGTGGCAAGAATTGCCAAAGTAGTAAGGGTTTGTCTATACAGAGGCGAGACACATGCAAAATAATCCTGAATTAATTTTTAAACTAGATCATTTCAATCTCATTAAACTGTCATGTGGATCTCTGACTGAGAATGTAATATTTTGATTTTGCTTGATTCACCTCCAATGTTACACTGAATTAAGGCCACTTGAATTTTGAGTAAGTGTCCAAACAGAGACCTTAGGTCATTCCACAATAAATTCACTGTTAAACGCAGACTAAATTACTGAATGGATCTATGTAGATAAAAACAAGTATGGAATATCTCAAGGTTACTATATTTAGACAAGTAAATCATTAGAGTTATTTGTCAAATGCTGTCCTTGTTTGATCATCCAGCAGGGACAACAGGATTACATGCATGTGGTCAGTTATACTAGTTCAGCTGATAAAGACAGACTAGTACATTTTCATGATGGATGTTGCTGTCTAATGACCTAGCAACTTTCAAAGTCACACAAAGTTGTATAAGAATGAGACTGGTTTTCTGAAACCTCTCCTCTCCTCTCCTCTCCTCTCCTCTNTTTTCTATCAGCTGCAGAATCAAATATTCTCCTCTCCTCTCCTCTCCTCTCCTCTCCTCTCCTCTCCACTCAGTGCTGCTGAGGGCGTCTCTTCCCTCTGATAGTTTGCGTTGTTCTGCCATGCACACACTGCTGTACATCTGCCTCTTCCACATGAACTATCTGCAACATCTTAATCTGACTCCATGTCCAGGTTACTGAAGCTGTTAAAGTGATTGGCACTGAAGATCATTTAAGGACTCATTTGATTTTGCTCTGAAATGGATGAGGAGTGTTCAAATGGTTCCATGTTATATCTTTACTGCGGAGCAACCATAAACACCTGAAGACAATAAGTGAAAGGTGAAGAGCAATGGCTTCATACACACCTCAGAGTAGATAGTGAGCACTTGCCAGACATCTATGTCAGTCTTCATGTAAGTAAATGTCAGTATTACAGCTCTGGCATCTGCTTCCAAACTAGTAACTGTAGGCTTCCTTGATATTTAGAGGAGGGAAAGGGGCACTTCAGTGTGAGAATTATCGCATGATAAAATAATTGTCCAAAACGTGTCCCAGAAATGTTTCTTCTCTCTGCTGATTATACAAGAATGCCAGATGCCTGTCTTAGGTACACACAGCTAGTGCAAATGAAATGAAACTTACTCTTTTAGTTTGATTGTCTTGCTTCTATGCTGCACTATTGGGTTATTTTGTCTCTTATGATACATTACAGCCTTGTTCGCTGTAAGTGAGAAATGATCAATGCATGACTGTAAAGTTAATTTTGAAGATGAAAATATTGTTGAAGTTCAGTTTCCCTGTAATATGAAGTGCCATTTGCTAGGCCATCCCTTCCTAGGCATTTACTTATATCACTATGTACCCTGTCAATGATGCCTTTCCTGAAGGGTATTCCTAGAAGGAATGAATAAGTCACAAAATGGTGGAGGAAGTGATTTTAGACAGATTATCGTTACCTGAATAAAAATAGTACTTATTTTTACAGTTGATATTAGCAAAAGGTGGTCACGAGACTTATGTTGACATTCAAATCATTCTGCTGATGTTCATGCTTTGTTCATCAATTACTCAAAACCTAAATGTCTGACTCAAGTCTGATCCATTCACATCTGAAGTCTGACTGCTTGTTAGGGGGAAAAAGAGCTGCAGCGCTAGATCATATGTTACAGCTTCTAGAAAGCAAAAATATTTTAAAACATGTACTTTCCTCTAAAACTGTATTTTTTCACTCAGTTCCACTAAAGCATGATACTTCCTACTGGAATGCAGAGCCATGCTCAGGCTCTATTCCTTTCTTTATTATTTTACCAGTTCACGGGGTTGAAAGCCAACAGAATTTACACTTAATAATATTTACAATTTTTGAACAGTTTTCCATCTTCAAAGAATTTTGCAAACATTGGCTGTGGAGTGTGACAGAAGCTGCTGCAGAGGTCAAAATAACAAGTAAATATTGCCTTAGAGGAAGAAAGAAAAAAA
>VXBJ01004334.1:153309-166768 GCA_013400055.1 Nycticryphes semicollaris | reverse complement strand
AATATGCAGTAACTGAGCTCTGCAGAAAAGCTATTTTTCCAGAGTTCTTAGTAAGAGAAAAAAAAGAAGATTCTGTCACAATTGTTTTCCTTTTGAAAAAACTGACATGAAATATTTAATTTTCAGCTTAGTTTACCCATGGTAAATTGTGTGGTTTTTCAAAGGTATCTGAAACTTTTTGGTTTCAATAAGTTCTTAAAATAATAATAATAATAATAAAGTCGTCATATTACTTTTCATTATTGTGACTTTTCTTATTGAAGGTCTGGTTTTGAGATCCATATCAAGTGGCTTGTGCTTTCACAAGAAAAGTATTTTAAAAAAAATGCTAGTGTGGTGCATAGTTTCCTATTTATAAGCTCACTTTCATCTAAAACTAAAAAGATAGCCCTGTACAAATATTTGAAGATCTGAGAGAAAGGGAGGAGTTAATTAGTCATTATTGTGGGAAAGGATTTTTTTTTCTTGATACACTAGTGAAATACCCATTTTGTTTTATTTTCCCCATCAACTTCATAATGTAAACTGTAAAGATCAATTAATATAGCCTCTCATTAGACCATTTTGCTATATGAATGAGCATGGTGGGGAAGAACACTATCTCAAGTAATGAGATCTAGATAGAGAAAGGACACATTTTAATGAGTTTCGGAAATCAGAAGTCTTAGAAATGTTTCTTCACAGTGAAGTTTGTTGGGCAGTGAAATATCTCTCTAAAGGAGAAAAAGCTTGTCTTCAGACAGTTAGTAGTACAAATTGCACAAGCAGTGCTGTTTGTGTCCAATTCTGGAATTATCATCAATCATTGCAGGGAGGCAACATTTATGAACTGAGAAGACAGACCCAAACTTCACCTGTTTTTGCACCGGACAAAGCTAGTGGGAAAGTTCTGTAACTTCTTTCAGTTAAAATTAAAGTAGATATTTCTGTTTGTGTCTGGTATTTTACCAAAAATCTCAACTTTTTCACTGAAAGTAGGCTCATATATTGGTTTTCCTTCCTAGCCTCCTCATTTTCTTCTTTAAAGGTGAGACAAGGAAAAGAAAAAGGAGAAGTAAAGATACACAGGGAAAAAGATGGNAACAGTAATGTTTTTTAAAAAAAAAAAAAAATAAAATCTGCATATCAAAATAGAAACTCCATTTACTCAGAAGATTAAAAGAGAAATTGTTATCCCAATATAATCTGTATTTTAATTAATTTCAGCAACAAGTTTTCCTGTTAAGCATCCTGCCTTGAACCCTTTTCATTTTCAATCTTATACACTTTTTTCCATGTTGATAACTTCTGTTGGCAACAGAAAAGTTCAGTAAACTTAAATATTCGTTCTGATGCAACAATCGTCTATTCCCTTTTAAATAGTTACTTGCAAGTATGAACAATTGCTGAGTTCAAATCAGGTGAATCACAAGGCACACATTGAGCCCTGAGATTTATTGGAGATATCTTTACTTGTGTCCTGCGCAGCTGGGATGCAGGCACACCAGTATTGATGACATGAGCAGGTGATTGTGCATGCAACCTCCATACATCTCACAATTGCTTCTTAAGGTATGTGTTACCTATTATTTTTTTTTCCTCACTAGCTGCTCAGTGGAGAAATGCTCTCTGCTGACGTTAAGCTCATACAGAGAGTCAGCAGACTCTACAAAAGGCTTCTCCTCTTTGTCAGCAGCATGAGATGGGCTTTATACCCACGTCTTTAGTTTTCAAGGAGGCTTTCTGTCTACTGACAGTCTCACAGACTCCTCCCCTTATTTACTTACCTACATCTAACTTCTCCACATGCAACTTACTTGTTTAAAATGACACACGCCTTCACTTTGGTGAGGTCTACTGGAAGCCTAAGGACTGAGTTCCAATACTGTATTTTTTGACTGCGCTTAAGCGTTACTTTCACAAACTGTTTAAAGAACTCTGGACTGAGGTGAGTTTTTCCTTGATTTCTTGGGCGTCAACCCATTTCAATAGCTAGAAATGCAATGACTTGACAAAACACTGGAACAGTCTGCCCAGAGAGGTTGTGGAGTCTCCTTCTCCGGAGATATTCAAAACCCGCCTGGACACGTTCCTGTGCGACCTGATCTAGATGTTCCTACTCTGGCAGGGGGATTGGACTAGATGTTCCTTTCCAACCCCTGAAATTCTGTGATTCTTTGATTCCGTCAGTATAACAGTTACATCTTTGGATTACATGGAGAATCATCATTAATAGACCTGATTTCCTCCCTCACTGTCTAAGGTTACAGGACTGTTTTGAGGCTTGCCTAATAATTCCTTGGGACTATGAATATTACAGAACTTGCTCATTAGAAAGGGTTGCATTGTACATAAAAACAACAAAGCCTGTACGTGACTGATGAAATTTTATTAACTGATGCTAACTTAATGTTAAGAATATAAACAAGCAGCAAAATTAACCCTTTCAAGGCAACTACAGCAGTTCATTTACCTTTATATCACAGCGTAGTCTCTGTAGAATTGAAAGTCTCAGACTGTTTTACAAGAAAGAATCCCCAGATACTCTCAAAAGATTATAAATGCAGTAGGTGAATATATCACTTTCATGGTTATCATCCAGAAATCTGTAATAATAATGCATGATTTAAGCTCTGAAGACAATTGCTGTTACAGATACTCCAACTGAAAAGCTGGATGCGCATTAACTTCTCTTGCTGTTATCCTCTTACTGTTTCTCTTCTCCTTAAATTTAATTTCAGATATAAACACATTCATTTGATGTGCATATTCTGCTTTTCACTCTTTGACAGTCTTGCAGTTTCTACATTTATTTTTTTTTTTAAATTAAGACCTTTTTCTTTTTTTTTTTTTTTTTTGTTATTTTTTCTTGGTCTGGATCCCAGCTACTAACCAACTTAATTCTAACAGACGATCGGACTTTTTTCTTTAGGGGCATAAGTGGTTCTTTTACAGGAGAAAAAGAAGGAAAATTACTGCATTAATGAAGCAAGTAAATGTGTAGTAAGGGCAGCAGATAGGTAGGAATAAATGAAATATATGTTCATAATTTATGAGACTTGTTAAAAGGATAATGATACAATATTGCATGCTGTATGTCATTATTTTCCATAAAGACAAAGAAGAATAAAGCCAATTGATTTTAATTCTAATCCTTTTTATTGCATTGAGTCTGTTACTCATTCTATAAAGCAGCAAAAAACCACTGTGGTACAGAGCAAGGAATTAGACAATATTTCACAGACACCTTTCAGTGAATAAACAGCCACACGCAGGAGAATGTATGCTACAATCACAGGCAAGGTAGAATCAGTTCTTGAATCTTTTTCATACTCAGAGCCACAAAATATTGGCCTAAGATTTCTTTTTAACAAAAAACAGACTTCTTGTAAAAATACCTAAATTACCTAAGTATTTAAGTAAATGGATGTATGAATTAATGTTCATGCAAATAGATAGAAGATGACAACAGAGACAGTAGAGAAAAAATGAGGGGGGAAAAAAGGTAAAAAAACTAAACATGTTTCAAATAGCCTGTTCTCAGAGAATGTTGCAGATTTATAGAATAATAGAATTCTAGAATGTTTTGGCTGGGAAGGGATCTTAAAGATCATTTGGTTCCAACCCCCTGCTTGGGCAGGGACACCTCCCACTAGATCATTTTTATATCAGACAAACAAGCTACAGACTGGTGTAGATAATGACATTTCAAATGAGAAATTATACCAGAATTCAGTTGGCTTTGATTCTGGAGACTGAGTTAAACCCTCTCTACTGCACAGAAGGAAAGATTTTTCTACTAGGCAACATCTTGCAGAAAGGAGCTTATCAACCATTTGGGCAGGCATTTAGGCAGCTGTGTACAATAATCTGGAAATACAAACAGGAAGGACTGTTCCAATTTCTTGGCTGTTCTGATCTGTGCAGGTAAGGTCAAAGTGTTAACTAATCCAACTACAGATTTCTGTTTATATTAGTGCGGTGATCAGGAAATGCCTGATGTCTCCATTGCCTACTAAGCCTTTGTAGCCTCCATCACTATAGAGGACTCCAACTAACATAGGATAATTCAGTGTTTGCAGGAAAACTGAAACAAAATTAATCCCATTTGTAAAGATTCTGTTTTATTCTTCGTGTGAGACTATATTCTTAGACATATCTATTTGGGAAAAAAAACCCAAACAAACAACAAACAAAAAAACCCAACCCAAAAGAGGTTAGGAGGGGTTTACTAACTTCATATTTACAAAAGTATTATTCACTTTGTTGAATTGATTAAATGTTTCCAATGTTTTCCTATGGATGCTTTTGAAAATGTGCATGGGCAGGTTCTGATATATAGATAGAGGAACAAGGACTGTAGCTATTCATAAAACAGTAACAAATATAAAATAACAATAACAAAGACAATTCCATGGTAATCAAGAAATTAATATCTTGCCATTGATGATAGAAGACTGGACTTAGTGACAGAGAACAGTCCTTGCAGTCATGTTGTTATGATTAATTGCTCTGTGTCAGTAATTTATTTCTGCAGTTGGTTAAAAAAAAGAGAGGGAGATTACATTTTTTTTTAATGTTTTCCCTCTTTTCTCAAACTTTGATTTTATTTTTTTTATTTGTTGGTTAATTAATCAAAATAAGTCATGACAATTTCTTAAATACTTTCCCCCACTATTTTCTCAGCTCTAAAAATGTCAAATTCCCATTATGTCAACATATTGAAATATGAAAGAAAATACAACTCCCGGTCAAACTTTATCCTTTTTACCTCTAAATTTTGATTATTGTTAAAATGGGCTAAAGCAGAATTAGTGTCAGTTCTGGGAATGTACCAAACAGTGAGATTTATGAGGCTATGCAACTTTTTCTTTAGGGAAATAGAATGGTTCTCAGACCATGGATATATGGACTACAGAAAAAAAATAGTGAGAATTCATAGTGGAGAATAAGATGTTAGGACTGGTCTTTCTTTTTCTACCAAAGCAAAACTTAGGGGTAAAAAATGGAGGAGTAACCTCTGGGGAAAATTAAAAAAATGGCTTTATATGCATATTTTCTACAGTTTTATTTTTCACAGTGAGAAATAGATAAACAGACATGTATATAGAACCAGTACAAATACCATAAAGAATATACAGAACAGATAGATCAGGTGACTTTATAAACTTCTTTGGTTCTTTCAGATATTCAGCTGGGCTTTCTGTAAGTTACTGTCATCAGTTTAGACTTTTTTCTCATCAAGGGCCATGGTAAAACTCCCAAGAATTTCCATCTAGGATTGATGTTAGTAACTTCATTGATGCAGTAACTTCGGAAGATATCACAGTATGTCCATTGACTTCAAGAGACATTTCCTAATTTACTAAGGATACTTTAATAAGGATCTTGCCTATGATTTTGTGGTTTGTGAATCAGGTGGTTTTCCAGGAACAGACCTCAGTTGCCTGTTATTGCTTTTCCATTATTCATTATTTTTATGTCTCCATCCAGTGCACACGCACCTGCAATTTTCATGGTGAATTTCCTTGTTCTTTGTATGTAGTTTAGTTCTTGTTTTGTCTAAACATACTTATTTTAAATTTACATTTTTCCTACTTTTCCAAAGCAATTCCTCTCTAAAATCATGTGACTTGTTGAGAAAAAAGAAAAAAAAAAAAATTGTACTATCTTCAGTTTTAGTTTTTGTTTTTTTTTTTGTTTGTTTGTTTGTTTTTTGTTTGCTTGCTTGTTTGCTTGTTTTGTTTGTTTGGGTTTTTTTAATTAACACTGGCTATATGTTATTTTTTAGAGGATATGTAACATTATAGCCTACCTCTGGAACTGGCAATGAAAGAGGCCAGTGAACTTTCTGTTCTCCGTCTACATCCGGTAAATTACAATTATACCTGTGTAGATGTCTAGTATTGGGCCAAAAACTCTTCTTAGCAGCTTAGTTGTGTCCTAAGTGTTAGACACTATTCTTAGGCATCACACGCCTCAGGTGTATTTCAGGAGCTATATAAATTACATCCTGATATCTGCAATCTTCCAAAAAGTATGTTTAAAATAACTACTCCAGATCTAAACTGTGTCATCTTGACATTTCATCTGACCAGAATGTTTCTGTTAGCCTTTTTTTTATTTTATTTTTTCCTCCTCCTGTTTCCTTCTTCTTTTCACTGTTTCTCTTCACAGAGTCTCCCAACTAGTTTCTCTGAAGTTTTTTGTCCAGAGCTCAGCTGGTCCTTAAGAAAACAATTTTGAAGTCCTGGTCTGGGCCCAAAGAAACACTGAAACCTGTTCTGAACATCACTGAACTATTCCTCTAGTTAAACCATGACATTTATTAGATAAATATCTAAGTGATTCATTAATAAGTAGATAGACAGGTCTTGGATTTTTTTAATCAACTTTTCTATATTTTATTTTGCTTCTCAGATTTCAAATACAATTGAGTTATATTTTTCTTATATATTACTCTCTGTGTCCTTTACGGTTATTCATTATTTAACTCTTGTAGCTATGTTGTACACAAGATTTTCTATAAAACTAAATTATATTGTGCTGGAGTAAATCAGTGTACTCAGTGGACTCTTTCTGTGAATGCCAAACACTATATACAATCCTGATAACTTGGAAAGAACCTTAATCCCAAATTAGTCTGTGTACTTCCCCCAAAGAAGCAATCTCTTGTCTTCAAAAGAGCACCACATATATCTATTTATTAGATGACTGTGTTATACAAGTTTAAAAGTGATGTATCATGCATCTTGCTGTATTGTGTTCATTCACATTTGTTAATGTCTTTATCACTCTGTCTGATGTTAATTATAGTTGGTAAAAATTATTCTTTTTGTACTTGATCATTCCTGATATTACCGTGGAAACACACAAACACATACCACTTTTGTAATTTAAGTTTGAGATTTTTTCAACAGTTATATATTTTTCAGTGCCAGGTAAATTAATTTTGTGATATGTTTTTCCACCATTATTCCATCTTTTAATCAGTCACTGTAGTTTATACCTGACCTATTCAAGTAGCTATATGTAGAATTGAAGGAATCTAAAATCACCTTCTAGTTCTGATCAAGTCAGGGCTGAGGAAAACTTAAAGCATGTTATTAAAGGCATTGTCCAAATGTCTCTTAAACACTGACAGGCTTGGCGCATTGGCAACCTCTCTAGGAAGTTCTAGTGTTTGACCACTCTCTCTGCAAAGAAATCCTTCCTTCTTTGGAAGTTTTTAAGGCCAAGCTGGATGAGGCTTTGAACAATCTGGTCTAGTGGGAGGCATCCCTGCTTATGGCAGGGGGGTTGGAACTCGATAATCTTTAAGGTCCCTTCCATTCTATGATTCTATGTTTTTAATGTCCATTCTAAACCTCCCCTGATGCAGCTTTGAACCATTCCCATGTGTCCTATCACCGGATATCACAGGGAGAAGAGCTCAACACCTCCCCCTGCACATCTCCTCGGAAGCTGTACAGAGCAAAGATCTGTATCTTTGCTCTGCATCCCTCAGCCCCCTTTTTTCTAAACTAGACAAACCAAGTCCTTAGCTGTTCCTCATAGGATATTCCTTCTGGTCCTTTCACCAGCTTTGTTGTCTTTCTTGGGAGACACTGAAGGACCTTCACATCCTTCTGAAATTATGAGCTGCATATAGCTTTCAAGGCTGCATCAATACAGAATAGAGGAATAATCGCCTCTTGGAACAGGCTGGTTATACTGTGTTTGATGCATCCCAGAATGTGACTTGCCCTTTTGGCTGCCAGGGCACACTGCTGACTCATATAGATCCTGCTGTCATTCAGCACCTCCAGATCCCTTTCTGCACGGCTGCATTCGAGCCACTCTTGTCCCACCATATACTTGTGCTTGGTGTTACTCTGTCCTAAGTGCAGAATATGGTATTTGAACTTGTTAAATTTCATCCCAATTAATCATTGTCCAATGCCCAATGTTCCAGTATGTCTAGATCCTTCTGTAAGGCATCTTTTTCCTCAAAAGACTCCCTCAAGCATCTCTTATTTTGGCACCATCAGCAAACTTGGTAATGGTGTATTCAACTCCTGCATGCAGATTATTGACAAATATATTGAACACAACTGGCCTTAGTATTGAATCCTGAGGAACACTGCTGGTGACCAATCACCCCATTCACTACAACCCTCTGCCCTTCACCCAATTCTTCACCTAGATTATCATGAGCCTTCTCATCCCACAGCTGGACAACTGTACCAAAAAACCTTCCTAGAATCCAGAAAAAATACATCTTTACTTAATCCTTAAAATTTCTTTAAAACTAGCAATAGTTGCCTTCTAATTTAGGCATGTAGTGTAAGATGGAGTATGCCTCTGCCAGGCTACTAGAGTGCATCTTTCTCTCATGTTCCTCTTGATGCCTGTGGGACACATCTAAGGAGGGTTTGCCATATTATTTCCCTTTCCTTCTTCAAAGACATAGGGAAGCCTTCCTATTTCTTTATGACCATATCTTTCTCTGCTTATACCTGGAGCTCATTTGTGCTTTCTTGTTTCTGATATATTCCCTCTAGCTTCTGCTTTCCTGCTGTGATTTCTGTTGCACATATTTAAGCCCCAAAGGCAATACTTGGATAAAATTATCATTGTCAGGGCGCTAACTTCCATTCCCATATCTGCTCATTATTTACATTCTTTGTCTTGCAAATTACACATCAGCAAAGGAAGCATAGTTCAATTTACCTACCTCAGAGTTATTCTCTGAGGTGTAATATGTTAATAAAGAGAAGCAAGTAATTAACAACTAATAAATTATATGACTAATAAGTTTTGGTGTGTTTTTTTTNGTTTGGTTGTTGTTTTTTTTTTGTTTTTTTTTTTTTTTCTGATGGAACACCTACATCAATTATAATACTTCTACCCACAACACACATTTAATCAGCACACTTCTTAAGTCATTTTGTGGTGTATCCAGCTCATTGAGTTTCAGGCACTAGAAAGTTCAGTGTCTAACACAGGTCACTAATCTTAAGTTCTAGTTCTTTATATGAGAGCTTACCTCAGACTCAGATAACTAGTTTAGATCAGGTGTCTAACTTTGATATGAACAAGGTTGTATAAAATGTACCTATCCATCAAGGACCAATTGGGATGTGTCCTCTGGAAGTACTTATTACTTGACATCTAGCTACTGCTTTGCTGTAGTTTTTCTGTAAATTCATGCTCTGCCATGTCTGTTTGTTGACTGGATGTCTCTTATGATGTCTCCTGTTTTCTCTTTTTCTTTTTTTTTTTTTTTTTTTTTTTTTTTTTTTTTTCTATTTTATTTTTTTTTCCTGGAAGTGGAGTATTTTGGGTGAGAGGATACACTTTGACACAGATATACACATTTATGCATGTATACTGAGTTAATGAGAAAAGCTGTTAGACTGCATCATCACTAACTACCATGACCTGCAAAACCAAAACCCACTTGAGACATTTCTATTAATCTCTTATGTGCCTATTAAAAATAACTATTTTTATTCACTAGCTAGTACAGGCAATCCTGGGATTATTTAGATTTTCTCTTGCAATTCTTAACCAATTTAGATTACTTTTTAATTAGGTCTTTTCTCTCTTCAGTACCCCAGAAACATAGCTGGAGAGAAGTATATGGAAATATCCATAAATGCATAACAGCTAAGGGCCTCTGTTAAATATTCATGGACCATTATATGAGAAAGTCTTCTATTTTCACGTTTTTTAAGTATTTCAGTTTATAAATCCCATTTATGTAATAGCTGATTGAGACTTTTGTTTTTGGAGGTGACTTGAAGACCAAACTGGGAAAGAACACTGGTTCTATCAGGTAAGGGAGAAAAAGAAAATTATAGGTCGGTATTTTAAAATCATAATACTTAGTGTCAGACAACTACATCCAGACAATTAAAATACTAGTCCTTTACACACTTACCTTTACATGCTGTCTTACAACAATGGGTGGAGACATGTTGCTTTATTAAAAACATCCCTTAGATTAGCTTTCATTTCACCGCTATAGGTCTGGTGTCAGTTCATTCTGTAGAGAAAATAGTGATGAGGCAAAACAGCTTTTCTTCTCTATGGAAAACAGTTCCCCTTGACTTTTTCAAAAGCAGCTTGATAAAAAAAAATGAAAATCAAACCCAAAAAACAATGCAAAACAACCCCAAAATGATGCCTAGATTGGCAATTAGGGCATACTGCTCTGATAATGCAGGACACACAATTCAATTCTTTATAAATGCCCTTGGAATTAATTATAATTACCACTGTGTGCATAATGAACTGTTCACAAAGAATTCATAGTGAAGGTTTCTAATTCTGAAGATGAAGTTACAAAAAAGTCTTATAGGAATTTGAAAATGGCTACTAACATTTGAATGATTAAGACAAGCTGGACAAAATGGACTTTATACCATTTCCTAACCTAATAATGAGTTAGAAGAAAGCAAGTTTTCTGAATTCCCTTCTGTTCCCATTTTTTTGCATGCAATTTGTTGGATGGAGCCAGGCACAATAGAAGTGAACATAACACAGTCTGGTCTCAATTGTGTTTATATCTTAGATTAGGGCTTGATCTCATGCTTGATGTAGTTTTTCATTTAGCTTCACTGGACACTGGATTTGGCCATAGGGACTCAATTCACTGATGTACCTGTATGTGCCCCTAACTACAAATTCGTGACAAGCTTCCCTAACTCTTGTGAAACTATGTACATGCTAATAGTTAAATACAAATGAACCAAATTCAGGATTTCAGAGATAAATTGCTGCAAATTCATTAACATATTGTTTCCAGAACAAGATCATGTTTTGGCTTTGCATGCTTAAACTGCTCTTCACTAGCATATCAAACCAGATACCTTTTCTTTGTCCCCTTCTAGAGTTCAACATCTTTCCCTGACAGGAGCCATGTTATTTTTTGTTACATGGAGTACGGAAGAGGTATCTGTGCTGAGCATGGATACTGACAATCTGCTAGTGNTATGAATTAATGTCCACAGTGTGGTGTTGATGCCCTTGTGAATTCTATTCCGTTCAGGACCTGAAAACATCCATCTGATAAAACTACACCTTCCCATAGTTCACCTCTAGCAAACTCCAAAATGTTAAGATGTTGCCTACAGTATTCAGAAAATAATACATGTGGAGCTAAGCAAATAGGATGAAAACCAAGTCTTAAAATCTGTGGATTGTTTCAGGAAGGAAAAGAGGTGTGATAAAAGAACTCAAAGGACAGATGATCTACAGAGAAAACTGGTGGATTTATGGCACTAGTGTATTAATTTGGTATACTGTATGTGAAGATCCCTGCAGTCTTTTGCAAGTACATCATGCACTGCAGTTCCATGGCTGAGCTGTTACCAAGGTGTTGTTGAAAACCCACAAAAATCTCTGGTCAGGGAAGCTTACATGGGAAGAAATGACAAATAGCAACCTCACGGCAAAGAATGTGTTGTTTACCTAGAATTTAATCTAGTGATAACATGAATAAGATTGATGAAGTTTAGAATATCACCACAGATGAAAAGGAGAATGAAGTAAGGGTATGAAAGGTGTAGCTTCCTGTGAAATTGGAAAAACTACAAATTCTGATCTGGGATTATTTTCACTGTAAACCAGTCATATAATAAAAGTTTGAGATGTCATCTGTTCTGAGCAGGAATCTTTATCTCACTTTCTTTCCACATATATTAGTCTTTGAAAAGATCTGGAATGGGGAAATATAAAATAAAACCTTTCTAATTTAAAGACCCTGCACCACTAAGTGCATCATTGAGAATTCACATGCTCTTCCAGATTTACATTTTTCCCTGTGTTTCTGAATTTTAGGTGAGCTCCCCAGGGGCTGTGCAGAACAACATGACTTCTTGCAATTAAATATATACTTTTTGTGTACATTAATATTGTGTGTCATGTGAGAAGTGTTCTATTTCTTTCCTAATGTTGTATAACATGGCAAAAATGCTCAGGAAAAAGTTAAAACTCCTTTAAGCATTCACACAATGATCCGTTTATTGATGTAGAAATCAGGGACACATCTTGTTTTGCTCCTAAAACATTAGCAATAGTTTAATTTCCAGGAGTGCAACTTGGGACATGGAAGGTTGGAAAATCATTTTACTAAATCTGTGAATAAACAATACAACTTGTTGGTATTTTTTTTTAAGAGTCAGACCAGTCGATTAATTTGGGGGTTCTCCAGTTGAAGCTTCAAACTTTTTTTTCTTTTCAGTAATATTTTCAAGTAATTTATTATATTAAATGAAAAAAAAAATTAAAAATGGTGAGCACTTTTCTAATTTCTTCCTTTAATTCAAAAGTATTCATCTGTGGGGAAGCAACTCACTCAGACTTAGTCAATAGTCTAGACACACTCAGTATTTGATAATGAACGATTTATGACCTCTCTGTTTGAGTATTCCTGTCTATAAATGCGGGAAGGAATGCTTGCTTATCTCTCTGAGATGTTCAGAAGGTTGGATAACTCATTAGTCCCAAATTTTGCAAGAAGTGTTCTTGTATCTAGCTTGCAAATTTGACTGTGCAAATCCATAATGGCATATCCAATCCCTTGCCTTGTTGTAATATAGTGTTTCTAAATGATCTGTCTTGCCAGACTAAAAGACTGTATGAAGCAAGGCTTCTCTTCTTAGGTAATTAGTCCAAGAGACTGTAGTGAAACTAGTTGCAGAAATAATGCTAATATGCTTTATCCCTTCGGGTGAAATTCTCCCAGCTATATATTGCCTATGAGCTAAGTTAAGTCCCTCTTAAACCCTATTTTGGGGGCTTTAGTGGGATTGAGGAGGTGCAAAACCCTTGTTCTGGACTCTTACACAAGAAAGAATTTTATTCTTAATTTATATTTAGGGCTTCAAAAACTGCGAAGTCCTATAAGAAAGATAAACCTTTAGTATTTAAAAATTTACATTCACAATTTTGCACTGAAATGCAAATGCTACTTTAAATATTATATGGGTGAATTCACATATTTCCCACGTATCTACTTTTGAAAACTTAGTTCATAACGCTATATTTTCTCCGTTTGCTTCCCCCCACTCCCCCATTTTCTTATTCTCTTTTTTTTTTTTTCCAGCAACTCAAGTTTTACTTCAATTTGCATATTTAATTATGCAGCTTTTCTGCCTGATCTCTGAAAAGAGAAACTCACTAAATTCCTGGCAGGGGGTTTTTATCCTCTTCTTTCTTTCTTTCTTTCTTTCCTTCTTTCTTTTTTCCTTTCTGTTTTTTTCTGGTTTTTTTTTTTTTTTTTTTTTTTAGCTTGAGACTGTGATTTGAATAACAACTAAGAGAGAAAGCAGAAGTTCTACAATGCTTTTACTAAATAAAATTAGCAAGTTTCTACAATTTAAAGGTTCTATTTGTAATTCTAAAAATCTTTTCCATTTGCCTTGCTTAGCTTCGGGCATGAATGTAAGGGGGAGATGCTTGCTTTGCTTCTCGTTAATGGGTAAGAGATAAC
>VXBJ01004334.1:138525-151122 GCA_013400055.1 Nycticryphes semicollaris | reverse complement strand
TCCTGAAGGGAAACTGAAGGTATTTATTCTGCAATATTGAACTGCTATACGAGAACACCATACTTCTTTAACATCTGCAACATTTCTTCCCTGGTAAAGGCAGCCTGGAAACATATGCCCCCATCTGTACTCACATGCATCCGTAAGCAAGCTGCATTCATAAACCAAATATACAAAGTGATCTGATCAAAAAATATGTAAATAGCTGTAAGCTGGAAGGCACCCTCCCAGGCCCCTCCCCCCCCCCCACAAAAAAAAAAAAAAAAAAAAAAAAAAAGTGTCTTACTGTAAGTTGCAGTGTACCTGAGAGTCCCTGATAATGAGACTGAGAACTGGAATAGTACGTTTTCAACCTTAGTGAGTCAGGGGCTATCTCTTTCTCTCAGAGAAACATCTGCATTTTTAGAAAACACAAAATAATTACAAAAGTACTGACTGACTGAGACTGTTTTTTTTTTTTTTTTCTCTCAGTAATCCAGGTATGTATACAAACACTGTGTTTTACTGTTAATATAATACAGAAAGTTAGTAGACTTCAGAAAATCTATTGGATTAATAGTGTATTGCACATTTACAATCCAAAAAGCTTGTATAAATGCATCATCAACACAGAAAATCCAATGGAATTTCCATGGCATCAGCCCATGAGATTACATTGACATTTCCATTTCAACAAATAATAATAAAATCCATAATCTTTATGCAGCCAGTGCCACACTCCATATGTTACCTCTTATTTTATTAGCTCTTTATCTATTTTTTTAATGTGATACACAAAAACTAAAGTCTCATTCCCACTGTGAATCAAAGAAACGACAGCAGTGATTATAAAAAGACTTCAGTTTTGATCAAGAATCACAATCCAGTTATTATAGTCCTCTGTTTGCTAATGGCCTTGCATTTCTATTCCCTGTAGTGGGCCTGCTTATGAAACAGTGATACTGACTTAACTCTACGTTATTCTGAGCTTCCTTTTCTTTCTCTCTGGACAACACTCCCCATATGACTACAGTGCTATTATTTGGAGTTCAGTTGAATTTGGTCTGGAGTGTCTCGGTTGTTTCACTGCCTGTTTCAAAACCTAACCTTAGGCTGTTGAATTAATAATCTGTTTCTTTACTATAACTGAGGCTGTTTTTAGGGTGTTTTTTCTGCATATCAAAGACCTTTTCCTCAGCCTGTATTGCACCCCAGCTTTGGTATTTATGATCAAATGAGAAACATCACTAAAATTTACTTCTTTTCAGCAATATATGTTAAGAATGGAAATAGCAAAAACAGGAAACCAATAAAGGTAGGAAAAAGTAGACAGCCACAGACATGCAGAGAAAGGTAGGAGGAAGAGGGAACAATGGACTAAAGAAATGTAATTCCATTCCACTCTTTCTAGTGGGGTTATGAGTTTTAGCACTTGACCTTACAATCCAACTGTTATAGCCAAATTTATCCTTCCTAATATCCCATTCACTTCCTGGGAGCACTAAATTTAGGCTTCTGTTCAGCTGTGTTCTTTCTCCTGTCAATGGAGGGAAGAAATAAGCACCTCTAAAAGACAATTCAGCTTATTTTAGATCTGACACAGCATCTGCAGGTGCCTTTTTTCTCTCCACTGAATGTAATGGAAAACAAGGATGACTGTTTGCCTCAATTAGATAACTCCGTTAAGTGACAAAGTCAGAATACCTTCATCTATACCATACCTTAATCTATCCTTTAATTGGTAATCAGTTCACTAAAATTGCAACAGCTGTGGCTATGATAAGAGATTGTGAAAAGTGAAAACTGAATCTACAAGAAAACTCAGGCAGAGTTGACAAAGTCACAATCCAAGGTTTCTGAGACATCTCCATGGGAACAGCAGATTTGGTAAAGAAACTGCAGGAACCTTGCACGTTTTGGAATATCAACGGATACTCTAGAATATCTTGAACAGTAATAAATACCTATAATTAGGTGATAGATATTTTTCCAGACACAAAATGTCACATTTTCCTGTGCCATTCTTTACCAGATTACAAGTCATTATGAGTACAGTTCAAAGGGGTAGGGGGAAAACCTTCATAGTCTTCTTAAAACTATGTTGCATTTCTTGAAAACTAAAAACTGCAAAACAGTTATGCTGTTGGTGTGCTGAGCAGACTACCTACTGAATGAGGGACAGTATTTTCTTGTTGATTCATTACATTATTTTGTCTATTGGTTTCAAGACTTTGTGTCTTACATTGTACTTATATTATGAAACCTGAATTCATCCTTTTCAAGAACATTCACTTAAAAAAAAGGAACTGAATTTTGGGTTGTAGTCACACATGGGCACCTTTGTTGTTAATTAATAGGAAAAGGTACCATTACATGGTACATCTGCATGTCCGAGGAGTGTTCAAACTTGCATCTTCATGTGGAAGTGCTTATTTCTTTGCATGAGTAACAGTGCTCCCAAGATAACCCTGGACTTCATTTAGGAACTACATTTAGGTATCTAAGACTAGAGGAAGTTAATCTGAATGTAAGCTTTTAAAAACAAAAAACATCTTTCCTCTATGCCAATATAGTACATAGAAAATGAAGTCTACTTTGTGACTACATGACAGAAATAAAAATAATATAGAATAATAGTAGCCATAAGTTATTTGGAAATGTCCTCTTCATGTATCTGCAGTAATACTACTCAGTTACAAATAGGGAAAGACTTGGGACAATTTCAGTATAGATAATGTACATTTTCCCAGTAAAACAGGCAAAATACTCTGGGTTTTTAAAAAGATGTTTTCTTTAATTGCCAACTCTACAGTCTTACCTGGGGACCTGAATAAAGATTTCCTCATTATACCTGACAGTTTTGCCCTTGCACCAGGTGGAGGAAAAACACAGGAACATAGGAACTGCCACACCAGATCAGACCTGCAGTCCATCTAGTCCGGTCTTCTGTTGCTAATATTGGCCAGCGCCAGATGTTTCAGAGTAAGGTACAATAATCCTTCCATAGACATAGTCAGACTTTCCCCTGTGAAAATCTTGTCCTAACCCTCTATACTTAACGATTTTGGGCATGAGATATGCATTTTGAAGCATTAAGGATATACTTTAGTTAGGTAGAGCATATCTGTCCCCAAATTACCCTGATTGCACTATGGATTCTATAAAAATATGATTTTCCTCTCTCTACAAGCTTCAGTTCACGTCAGAAAACTTTAGAAACTTAACAGTGGTATCTAAGTTAGAAGTTGAATCACTATAAACTATCCCTGAAGTAAATGATGCAGGAAAAGTCCTGTAAGTACTCAAGTAATTCAAGCCTAAAGTGGTCTGAGTTATTGTAAGACCTGACTATCTTTCTCTTCATGAGTGTGGAGGAATATTTGCTTCTCAGTTAGACACATCAGGTAACTGCCTGAAGTCAGGTGAGATTAATTCACCTACAAGGCACTTGAATAAATTATTCAGAGGAATTGCTCTTTGCAAGAAGCAGTGTATTTTGAACCAAATCTATTAGTGCAATGAGGAAGACAGGAAATGTTTTTAAACTAAAGGAGGGTACTTCCAGACTAGATAAGAGGAAGAATTTTTCACAGTGAGGGTGGTGAAACACTGGAACACATTGCCCAGAGAGGGGTAAGTTGTTCAATCCCCAGAAACATTCATCGCCAAGTTGGACAAGGCTCTGAACAACCTCACCTAGTTGAAGATGTCCCTGCTCATTGCAGGGGCATTGGACTAGATGACCTTTAAAGATCCTGTCCAACTCAAAATATTCTATGAATCTACAATTTTCATCTCTCTATGGAAAGTGAGCATCCATAGTTCTAGATTCTGACTAGGTCTTGCATCTACTAGTGAAATATAAATCAGTAAAAACATCAAATTAGGATTTTGATTGCAAAAATGTTTAGAAGAGCTAGGCATAGAAATCAGTGGTCTAAGCACTTGAAAAATAAAATATAAAAAGCCTCTTCTCTGTAGAAACAAGAAAGAAAAACCCTTGTCTTCATTGAATGCTTATTACAGATTTCCTCACGTAAAGATATTTAACCTGTTGAGTTTCCAGGTAAATGACACTGGAAAATCTGAACAGATATTCAAATGAGTACAGTCTTCACTGGGAAGGTAAGCACAGTAAAGGAAGGCAATGAGAAATTGTCCTGTAAGGGATCTCGCATTAGTGAGTTACTCAAGGATCAGTCTGCTGTCAAATGTTAACACTATGTTTATAATATCACACTATAACTCTAAATACTAATACTATATTTATATTTGCAATTTTTATCTCAATAGTATGAATTTGATAATGGAAGTTAAGGTTCAGTTCATCTTTCTTTAAACATTCAGAAGTTGTCTGGAGATTTAGTGTCATACCTACAGTTCCCCTTACAGTCAATGAAAAGTTGAGGAGCAGAGATATTCACATTCATATTAGTCATCTTCCCTTTCAAGCCTTGTATTACTTGTGTGTACAACACATATGTTCTTAAGTATAATTTAAAGCCCATGTTAGGTAGGAAGAGTGGTTAAATTACACGTGCTTGGTTTTTGGATGACTCGAGTTAAATGAGATGATTGTCCCTTGGCTTTCCTGATAAAGCAAAATTTGAGGCATCATCAACTTGAAGGAAGGACTGCAATAAAAACAAGTCAATGATATTGAAAACTTGATGAAAAGTACTGTGAAACTTAGGTCTACAAAATGTACTTGGGGATTAGAATTAATAATTCTATTCTAAAATGGGAGGTTATTAATTAGAAATGACAGAAAAGAGGGAAGACAATATATTAAAAGATTATAAAACATCTAGGAATAACTAGTGCGATGCATCTGTGAAATAGATTCATGTAATCTTGGACTCCCATTTATCAAGAAGATTTTAAGTACTATGTGCTTGTGTAACTTTATTTGGATGTTGGTATCCCATGCTGGTCACCCATTTTGAAGAAAAGTTCAGAGACATTACCAGGAATAGGTTGATGACAAAAAAATAAAAAGGCATTTTACACTAAAAGAATTTGGCCTAACAATTTGAAGATTGAGGAGGGAATATGATTTCAGTCCATAAATCTAATGATAAATGGTGGTACATATGAGAATGGAATTTAAAGAAAATAAACTAATAGATAACATAAAAATGGATTTAATAAAATTCTATTTTAGCTTAAAATTAAAACATAACTGCCAGTTTTCTGAGTTTTGAAGGTGAAAAATAACCTCTTGGTAGAAGCAGAGTGGGTAAAAAATTGGTTTTAGATGTGAATTTTTGTATTTATAAGCAGGGTTGCATGACATGGCTGTATTAAAGGGAGTTTACCTGTTAATTTCAGGTATTATTTTCAGTCATCTGTTTTTACAGTTGAGCTACCTTTATTTATTGAATTTAGGAATTTCTACAATACTTCTATAAGGGTGGTCTGTACATTGCTCACACTTTGTAGATGAAAAAATAAAAACTGAAACATGAATGTATAGAAATACTAGGGCAAAGCAGGTGACTGATTAATAACTGAAAGCTGCAGAGTAGCACCATATTGCTGAGCTTTCCTCGTTCTTAAATTTTCTGAGAGAAAGGGAAGTTTGAAGGGAGATGGGAAGAAATGAAGAAAGGAAGAGAAGAGGAAGAAAAGGGGGAGGAAGGGAAGTTAGCTTTTAGTTAGCCATTACAGAAAAAGGAAATGGACATGAAAGACCAATTGTCAAATTTCAAACATGAGCTAGCAAATAAAGGTCCCAGAAGTTATTGATTTTATTTTGAAATAACATGCCTTTTAATTCAGTCTTATCAATGCTTTTTATTGGTAATATTATATTATTCTTCATGTTTTTTCCAATCCCCCAAAAATAGAGACAGGCATATTCTAGTTTCCTGCATTTATGTCATCAAAATGTTGGGTGAGATTAAGGTCCAGGTACATTAGCCCTGCCAAGGTGCTCAGGATTCTGTTCAGCAGAATGAAGCCAAATACATGGTACTATGGAGAAATCTGGAACCTTAGTCTGCTTTCACACATCCAGTTATGTCTCGGTATAAAACCTTGAGCTGAGACTCCTCAACCACCTCAGCATAAAGAGAAAACTAATTCTTTTCAGACCTTTAATTTTCTGGATAGCTTAAAGTTGGAAGGTAGAACTGACCTTCCAGTGGCAGCTTATTTAGGGTAGCAGCTGCATTGTCTCACAGGGATCATATGGTTGTGAACTAGAGCAGCTACAACCATTCAACTGCCTAAAATATCCTTGTGGGTGTCTCTTGGCCCTCTTTGGCATACGGCAGTTTCAGATGAGGAAAGAAAAGGAGACAGGAGGTAGTGCCGAACCAGACAGAAGTTTTTTATTAAGCAAGAACAGGGACACATCAAGAGAGATAAGGCAGCTGCGAGTATGCCAGCAGCTGCATCTGCTCTCTAAATGGATGAAAACATGAAAATGACAGGGCCCTCCAAAGGAGCAAAAATTTGGGAATGTCTGATTGTTAACGCCTTGGTTACTTTCCTTCTAAGATGAGTTAGGGACTTCATAGCATAAGAATAGGTGATTTTACCCCTGAAGAATCTTTACTTTTCACCCTCAATTTAATGCTGTGGATTTGTTTGTGTGACAAATTTATATTCACTTTCAGAAAAGAAAAAATAATAAGTTGCAATTTTTTTCATTGCCTACAGGGAACTCTTCATTTTGGCTGAGGATTATCAATGCTTTTATATTGCAACCATAAACATTCCAGTGACCTATTTCATTGTGTTACAAACAGACAGATGGATACATTGGATGTGTACCTTTATTTCCTTTGGTGTTTTAGTGGCTGTCCATCTCTTTTTCTTTTTAAATTCCAAAGTATCATTAACATTCAACAACTCCATTAGAAAGTCACAGGCAGTAAGAGCCCATCTGTGCCATGTTAACATTTAAGGAGGAAATAAAAGAGTAAAGTGGACAGGTGGAGTAGACAGCAGGAAAGAACACCAGGCACACAGCAGGTAGGGAGTTCAGCAGAGAAAAATGCCAGACATTTAACAGGTAAATGGAAGGGCAGCTGAATTTCTATGCCAGTCCACAGAGAGTGTAGTGAGGGAGTAGTGGCTGACAGAAATAGGAAGATGTCACATCTTCAAGAAAGAGCACTTGCTTTCATTGAGAATATTAACCCAATTAACCCAACTTCTGAATAATCATGATCGCTAAACAACTTGGCTCTTTTATTTCCTATAAGGTCGTAGAGGCTTTTGTGCATATGCTTTGATCTCCATGAAGCTTGGAGGGAGATGTACATGAGGGACATGTTAAGGAGACATGACAAGGGAGGATGATGACCCACAATCAAAGTGAGGCTGTGGTGGGCTGGCTTGGCAAGGAACCACTGCAGGGAGATTTGGGAAGAACACCTCCTAATGAACAGATCAAAGCAATATGTGGCATACCTCAATGTGGCGTAAATAAGGAAGTGCCATCGGGACAGCATTATGGGGAAAGTTTCTCATACTCTTTCTGGGAAATCATCATGTTTGCGTACTTCTCTGAAATGTGTGTACTCTAAAGCACATAGCATGGGGAACAAGCAGGAGGAATTATAGGGCTGAATGTAGTTGCAGGGCTACAGTCTCATTAGAATCATAAAATAAGGTCAGAGAGCTCACATGCCTAGAATGTTGCCATGGATTGACACAGGCTCTTTATGTTGGACAGGCTGGGATGATGAGGAGTGAGAGTTGCCCTTGATATAAAAGAGCAATGGGAATGCCAGGAGCACTGCCCAGGAACAGATAACGAGAAGGCTGAAAGGGTGTAAGCAGGAAGCAGACCAACATGGGTGATGCTGTAGGTGCCTACTACAGACTTCCCAGTCAGGAAGAAGTAGATGAGGCCTCCTTCAGGTAGGATTCTTCAAACGTGAAGAGTCCTGTTGGCAGGACGTGATCCTTATGAGGAATTTCAACCCCTCCAATACCTGCTGGAGGGAGAGTGTAACAGTACACAAGCAGTCTTTGAGGTGCCTGGAGTGCATTGATGACTATTTTCAAAGACAGATGACTGAGGATCTGATGACAGGAGAAGCTGAAGCTGAAGCTGAAGATGGGCTAGATAAGGGAAGACAGGCTAGATATGTGAAGATGGGTGAGGTAAGGTAGACTGAGAACTTGCTGAACTACCAAGGATCAGTGAAACAAACTCCGCTTGGATGCTGGTTCTATGTTCTGACCAGATGTCATACACAAAAACTTCTCTAGCAACTTAAAAGGGGAGCATACTGGAAGCACATACTTGGGGATTAGACAAACAAGAGGGACAAAAACTCAACACTTTAGTGGATATACCATGATGTCTCTAGGTAACTTTGCGCAAGTCTCTTGAAGTCAGTGGAATTAACTACCCGAACACTATTGAGAGTTAAAGATCGAAGTTAATAAATATGTCAAGTGAACCACAACAAACTGCCTGTTACAACTGGGTGTGTAATCAACAGAGTAATGTTAGGATGCTGTTTTCTGAGAGAAGAGCAACTGTGAGCAGTACACTCCAACATTACATGGGCAAAGGAACAGGGAAGCGGTATGATTCAGTACGATTTCTGATGTTTATCCATCCTAATTGCAGAGAGATCTTCAGGTGTCTCTTAATTTCTCTAATTAGTTCTGAAATTAAGTGAATTACATCCAGACCTTAGTTTTCTCTGCTTTATTGGAAGGTGCTCAGCAGCCTTATATTGCATGTATATATTGCTTTTATGATTTTTGTTTGTTTTAATACAGATATTTCCTAGGTTTTAGATTCTTCCCTGCACTGTGCAGTACTAGACTGTGACTCAAGTCCTGACCTTTGTTTCTGCACCACTCTTAATATCTAGGAAATGGCAGGCATGATGGCTCTTAAAGCTTGGTGTTGCTGCAGACATGTTCTTGTTGATAGATACATGCCAAGTTTGCTGTCACTTGGCTTCACCCCTGGAAACTGGCAGAAACAGAAGAATAAGACTCTGCTAATTTATCCTTTTCAGTGGGGGCAACATTATTTGTCACCTTGCCACTTGGCTGTTCTTGCACTCTGGCATGAAGTCCCCAGCTCTGTGTTTGCAGTGCAACGTGATGGTTGTGTGGTCTAGAGTTTCGCTAGCAGCTGCCGATCACTGGCTGGCTGCTGAGGCAAGGTACCAAAGAGGAGGACAGGAGCTGGAAGGCTGTCATCTGACAAATTATTCCAAGAGAAAAAACATAGGCACAGGCAAGGTTCAGCTTGAGAGATTCTGCAAATAGTCATAGAATGGGAAACAGAAATGTATGAATAACCCAAACAGTGTATTTATTGCCTGTGCTCATCCTTTTCAGTTATCCCTCTGCAGTTATATTAAAAACAATTGTTTGTGTGCTCATGTTTTTAAACTTTCAGTGTCTCCAAAAGAAAGGATCAGTAGTGTATCTGCCCCAAGGAAGCACTTACTGAAACTGGACCCTNAGAAATTAAAAATCTAATATGGCAAATCTTATAGTATTTAATGTAATTTTCTTTTCCTTAAAACCACGATTTGGATTTGTGCAATTGTATGGCAGTATCTATTTTCATTTTGCAAAAAACAAGCTGATAACCCATGATTATACAGGACAATAAATATAAAAGAAAATAATCTGCAACTAGAGTTCATTAAAATATGATATAAACCAACATAAACAAATTCAAAATATAAAGTGTGTTGTTACAAGTATCAGAAACAGCAGAAGGCATCTCCTATTTTTTAAGTTGATAGGTTGAGGTATGGAGCTGATCTTATGGGTTTTGATTGTTAGGTGGGCAGTCCTGAATATCAGAGATGTAACTTCTCATTTAATTAATTTATGGGTAACTATGGGTTCTCTGATGTTCTCAAATATTCTCCACATAAAATATTTTGACCCTAATGCAGAGAGGAGAACTCAGTCTCACAGGGCAGTTTCTACTTGTATTTTCTATTTTTTTCGTCAATGTTGGTCTCAACATGTTATAAAAGATTCATCCCACTTTATCGTAGGCTCTTAATGGCAGTGGCTACATTAGGAAACTACTTACCTTTTTCTTTCTTGTACTGAATTAGAAAACATAGACCACATCAGAGGTCTCAGATGAATTTTCCCTTCCCAGTGGATGTGTAAACAGCACAAGGTTATTAGCTGTGATTTAGGAAAGTCCGTTTGGTACCTAAATTAATTTACATGAATTTGTTTCTATGAGAGCCTGCATTTCATACAATGTCATTACCTCATAGCAGTTAATATAGAGAACAATGCTGATATGCTCCTTCTCCATAGCTAGAATGCAAACTAGCATCGTAATAATGGGAACATTATTACTCAATATCAGCCTCAAGCTGTTAATTTCAATCAGAAGTGACTGAATTTAACAACACAATTTAGGTGCTTCAAAGGATATGTATTTATATGCTTTTTTTAAACAGTGTTTACTGTCTGAGAGACTATGAGGCATAGATGTAGGATCTTCCCCTTTTCTGTATGGTTTGCAACAAGTCTTTTGTATGTCAAAGGAAATCAATAGTACTCATGGACCTCATCAGGTTGCTGTGTCACTTGGTATGTTATTGAACGTTTCTGCAGTGCTCTGAGCCTTTAAGGAGCATGAAAATGTAAATCAGAATAAAAACAAGTTTGGGCAACTCTGATGTTTCCACAACACTTGAAGAGAATTACAAACAATAAAAAAAAAAAAAGTTTACAAAATTTATTTGAGAATATGGTTAACTTGTATTAGGATACAGAAAACATTCATCCATACATTGCTTAAACTGGTATCATGCCTCTTGTCCAGAGAGCAACAAACTTAAACTATGGAGGAAAAAAAAAGCCACTGCTGAAGTCAGAATTTATCTAAAACATCAAAAAGGGAAAGGAAACAGAGATCCTCTTTAGAGATAAAGAAATATAAGGGCATTATTAGCAGCATCTCTATGATGAATTTTATGATTATTAATGCACACTGGCTCATGGAAACTCCAGTAGTAATTGTGGTCTTGCTGTGGTTGGTGATATATGTACTCAGCAGGACATTGTCTTTGCCCAGAAAGTCAGCACTGTAAGTAGACAGGAAAGACATATTATAGCTCCCATTTTGTAGATGGGTAACCAAGGCATGGAGAAATGAGATGACTTTTCCAAGGTCAGTTCTAGAGCCCAGAACTCCTGCAGCACAGANTCAAGTTATTCAGTCAGATCTTATTTCCCTGTTCTCTCCTGGAGGTGTTTTTTTCCCCTTTCTTCTGTCCTTGCACAAGGGTCTTCTGCCAGAGCTATGATGCAAAGTCAAGTATATGTAAGTGAAAAAAAAAGATATAATAGATTACAATATAATAAAAAAATAAAACAGCATCCCTAAGCTATTTCTCACAGTATTTTTCATAATTCAGATAAAGACTGAACAGCCAAATCAGAGCTTGACAACTCAGGAGCTTTCTTTTAAGTTTATTGCTTGCCATACATACTTCTCCTCATATATTAGTCCTATTTTCAATGTCTGGAGAGATTACTAGTGGTTAGGTCTCCAGGCAACACTCTGGAAGACTTTAGGTTTCATATAAATTGTATGTCACATTTTTTCATTCCCATTTTGATATCTCAGACTTCATAGGTCATCTGAATAGATAGCATTGTTCAGACAACATAATCTTGCCTTTAATATATTTCAGAGTTAACACTTTGTTATCATGTAATTGTAGAAGTGGAAAAAGCAACTTAATTATATCAATAATGCTAACAAAAAATTTTTTTCCTGTATCCCTAATAGTGCATTTGGTTTGGTGTATGTCCAAGGAATAACTTATGAAATGTCATTGATAGTTTTTCACTCATAGAGGGAAGAAAAGAGCTTTTCATATCAAAGGAAATGGATTGGTAGAGAATGGTGTGATACCATTTTTTCCATACTAATCTCAGTACGTTGATTTTCATCAGTAGTAGAACAGTTTGGACTTCAAATTTGATAAACATTATTATCACTGTCTTTTGGTCTCAACAATGGGCATGAAAGGTTACTTTATTTCCTCAATACTTTTTTTGACATATGTGCTTTTAAACAGGAAGTTTCTCAGAAGAGACAAACTTACTTTATATGCTGTTAAAAGTAGCCGAACATCTTGAATACTTACGTCAAACCAACACTCTGCCAAGTAGTACTCCCTGAACAAAAGTTTTGTCTAAATTGGCAAGAAATAAATAGAGAAGGCAGGATTTTACTCTTCTTTCCCATAAAAGTTGAATCTGGGTGCTCTTAAAAGGGTTATATTTAGAGAAAAAAAAAAAAAAAAAAGAGGAAAAATAAGATAATGTAAAACTCAGTTGTGCAGATGTCCCTCTCAAAAGGTGGCCCTAGACATCAGGGTAATACAGAAAAGCAGCAAAGGCCCTCCNTTTTTTCCAAGTATGAGGCATAAAATACTTCTAAATGCTGTCCCAATGATCTCTGAAACTATCTGCTATTGTTACAGCACTTAATTGCAGTCAGTGGTTACTTCCAGCTTCAAATTTGAAAGGATTCTGCCTTTCTTTGAAGACCAACCTAGTGCTGAAGTAGCTCTACATTTGGATTTACTTTTTTTTTTTTTTTATCCAAGTGAGAGTTTGCAAAGGCATATAGACAGA
>VXBJ01004334.1:120088-134979 GCA_013400055.1 Nycticryphes semicollaris | reverse complement strand
TTCTCAATTATATCTAAGATTAGACACACAATTGCAGTTTATGTTCTGCTCAGCAATGGATTGATTATTTGATTGCATTTGGTGTGAGAAAAACAAAAACACCTCAAAGATTTCTATGTAACATCCGCAGGTTTGTTTTCTTTATTTATCTGTATTTAAATAAGAAATTAGATAAAGAAAAAGTCTCAATATTTAGTTTAATCTAATTCTACAAACATATCTTATCTACAGGCTTTCACTATCTCTAGCATTACAAAAGTTAAAGCTAATAGATAAATTAAACTATCCTACAATGGATAAATAGGCTGCAGGTAATTCTTGACGTAACTCCGTTGACTTTGGTACAAGTTGCACTGGAGGTGAATTTTGCTGGACATTTATAATGCAAACATAGTCCTGAAAAATTAAGTTTATAATGCAAACACTCGGGAGGTTGATCTGATACATATCCTCTCGTAATATTTGATTAGGTTTTATTTCAAATGTGAATTTACTATGGTGTCATCTTTGCAATCTAGAACTGTTTCAAGGTTCAATAATTTTGTTTCATTGTGTAGTGATGCAGTCACTAGAAGATAAATAAATGCAAATAAGGGAAGCAACGAAGAGCCACGTATGTGATGTAAGAGATCAAACAAAGTGCCTGGGGGGTGAACAAAAAGGGAAAAAAAAATCTATAATATAAAGTAAAATAGGATAGCGTAAAAAGATATATAAAGCCATTTTTCTGTCTCATTCACAGCAGCAGATGATTTTCCTTTGCATTATAACTTCAAAGGCCTTAATGCATCCATTTTATTTATTTATTTATTTTTAAACTCAATTACTTCCATCATTTCTTTTGGGACATCTGTACTTACTTGATTACAGCTCACAGCTGAGACTTATTTTCTTGACATCTGGCCAGGTCTTTTGTTTGTTTGTTTGGTTGGTTGGTTTTTATTTGTTTGTTCCCATATCTCACAGTTGTTCAAGGTTAACCTAACAATAGCATGGGATTCATCTCACCAAATCTCAGAGGTTTACTTTAGAATGGGCTATACTCTTGATGTTTGTGGAAATGACAAGGTACTTTGAAAGTATGGTTTATTTTTTGCTGAAATAAGCATCAGAAAGGTCAGATGGATTGCCCCACCTTCTGAAGTTACCTACTTCCACCACCATTTTCACAGGATGAGATTCACTTGCTCCATATTTAGTGCCATTTGAGATGTCCTAGGATTCTAGCTGGTTTCCAGCTGCAATTTCAGAGAAGCATGAGTTTCTCACAAGTACTGAGTCTTATTGGCCAATTGTGTGTTAATGCCTCAGGTAGCTTAACACATCTCGAACAACGTTAGACAGTTTCTGCAAGCAATTATACATTATGGTTAAAAGTGCTATATGCATGTTGCTCAGAAGCTATGATGATTAATTCCTCCTTGTATTGTTATTTTTTGTGTTGCTTTGAATGTCACTGGTCACAGAAAGTTATAGCATATTGTTGTGGCTCAGATTTCAGAAAGACCGAATCACTTTGTGCAAGCAACAAGAGAATGAGATTCAGGTGCATAAACAGAGACCTTTAATGTCCTTTAAGGTTTCCTGGGTTATCTGGCCTGACACTTCAGAAAGAGCTTCACTGCACATGTGACAGGATAACATGGATGTCTCAGGTGTGTTGCAAGAACCAAAAATTACCTAGACACCCATGGATAAGGATTTGTCTCACTTTCTTCATCTCACTACTAGGCCAAAACCTACCTCATTTATGGGCCTTAATTAAGCACCTGAAGTTAGATGAGCTAATCAAATGATGAGCTAAATTCAAATCAAAGTCAGAACAAAAGGCCAGGTCCGGAAGAAATAGGCTGGGGTGAGGGAGGAAACAGTGACAATCTAGTTCATCACACATGTTTAAGATTCAGTGATATGTATCCAAAAATTATTCCAAAATCCATGGCTATGTAATAATAATTTATGCCAGTTCTAGGCTATATTCACTGAAACTGAAACTGAAAAGCATGACAAATACGTTGCACTGAAGACCTAGGTCTAACTTTTTCTTTTCTTAGAAACAGTAACTATCCCAGACTAATTCCCTATCTCAAAACTATTTAAACCAATAGAGAAATTCTTTTAAACAGACACATGCTACTCAGATTTGAAGTTTTTTGCAGTATCAGTAGGCATTTTTTTTTCACTCCTTTCTATACATCTTCACCATAGACATCTCTCTACCTTGCTGGCACAAAGGCAATCCAGACTCCATAGATGATTAAGAATTAGAATATCACAAAATCACAGAATTGTCAGAGTTGGAAGGGACCTCTAGAGATCATCTAGGCCAACTCCCCTACCAAAGCAGGATTGCCCAGAGCACATCACTCAGGGCGGCATCCAGGTGGGTCTGAAGGTCTCCATAGAAAGGGACTCCACACCCTCCCTGGGCAGCCTGTCCCAGGGCTCTGCCATCCTCACCAGCAAGAAGTTTTTCCTCATATTTGAATGGAACTTTCTATGTTCCAGCTTGTGCCCTTTGCCTCTTCTCCTGTCACTGGGAACCACTGAAAAAAGTCTGGCTCCATCCTCCTCCAACACACCTTTTAGGTACTTATAAGCATAATAAGGTCTCGCCTCAGCCTTCTCTTTTTCAGGCTAAAGAGTCCCAGCTCTCTCAGCTTTTCTTCATCAGGGACATGCTCCAATCCCTAAATCATCTTTGTTGCCTTCTGCTGGACTCTCTGCAGTGGTTCCTTGTCTCTCTTGAACTGGGGAACACAGAACTGGATGCAGTATTCCATATGTGACCTCACCAGTGCAGAGTAGAGGGGGAGAATGACCTCCATCAACCTACTGGACACACTCTACTCTATACAGCCCAGAATTCCCCTGGTCCTCTTGGCGACAAGGGCACATAGCTTGCTCATGGACAGTTTACTATCTACCAGGACCTCCAGGTCCTTTTCCTCAGAAGTGCTTTCCAGAATGTCCACCCTAACCTATATCAGTGCCTGGAATTCTTCCTCCCCACATGCAGGACCCTACACTTCCCTTACAGAAACTCATTATGTTCTTCTCTGCCCAGCTCTCCAGCCTGTCCAGGTCACTCTGGATGGTGGCACAACCTTTCAGAGTGTCAGCCAGCCCTCCCAGCTTGGTACCATCAGTGAACTTGCTGCGGATACACTCCATCTACTCCTTCAGGTTATATGTTTAAAAGGAAGTTGTCATGTTACTAGTCACTAGTAACCAGTACAATTCTTAAAACATCAAAACTAAAAACTGACAGTAGTAATCCTAGCAATACCTGCAATCTTGGCACCAGAAGAGATCTGAGTTCATCTCATCCTCTTTTTGGCTCCTGGAGCAAAATAGCCTTTGCTTTAGTCCTTGCCCTTGAAATCAATAGAGAGCTCCAGCTCTCCTCAGGTGTTGCAGACTCTTCAGATTTCCAGCTTTTCAATAACGTGCATTTTTTACTAACCCAGCAATTCATGCTAAAAATTGTTGCAAGTGGAGACGTAAGCAGAGACTGGCAAAGAAAAGGAATGATAGTTAAGGCACTTAAGGACTGAAAAAGTCAAACCAACATAGCTCCACCTGCTTCGGTAGAAAGCCATAAAACCCCAGTGCTTTATTCCTGTGATAAAATAGTACTGAAGGAAGAAAATGTCACCAGATTAAACTACCAACAATGATGTCACAAGTAGGGAAAAGAAACTGCAAGTCCACATCCTCATTATGCTGTTAAGTGTTCCTTCTCACATGATGCTAGTTTTTGTTTATAGATTGTTTTGTTCATTTCCAAGTTCTAATCAACAGCACTGGAAGTTACATATGCAGTGTCATGCTTCTAAGCAGAAGTGCATATTGTTTTTCTACTGGAGAAAGTAGGTCTCTGTGTGTGCGTGTGCATGTGTGCACATGTGTGTGTGCATGTTTGGTTGGGGTATATCAAGAAAGAAAGTGTTTTCTCAATATTTCCAAACACTTTCAACATTTTCACACATATGGGACACACAAACACCATATAAAATTTCATAAAACAAGGCTATGAAAAGGGATACCATATAGAATGAAGTATAATTTGGTAGATAGTCCTTATTCAAAGAGGAGTGAATTTAGGTCTAACTACCAGATGGCAGAACTGAACACAGAAAATCCATATGTGTGACGGCAGCTAGGGACAGCAGTTGACATACTTGCTTTTCCAGCCAAATGCCTCAGCAGATGCAGATTTTTACACTTTAACATTACAATATGGCACTAAAGCCCAGGAGAAGAGTTATATGCAGGAATCAAAGGCAATTTAAAGGGACACTGCTCAATTCTGCCCTCTTCCCATCTAAGGTGTAGGGTTGAAGGAGTAAAAGAAATGGATTTTTCTTCTGCATTGCTCAAGTGCTAAGTCACTTTTGATGTTTTTTCCTCATAATAGAAGAGCAACAGGGAAGGAAAGAGAGGGGTGTATGATCGAATACCTCCGTTCTGTGGTTTTGTTTCATTGTGATGACATACTGTTTAAAAAATATCCAAGATTCCTCTTATTTAAATAATATAGACACTTAGGAGTCTAAGACACAGTAAATAGGTATGGGATGAAGATCCTTAAAGATCTTTCTGAAACTGATAATTTTGCTTCTGTCAATCTTCATAATCCTATGATTATGCCATATAAAGAAAATAAAATTACCTTGTGTAATTAGTTCAGAAGCCAATAAGTCCTACTAACTTATGTATGAAATTATATTCTTGTGTGGAACAGATTTACATTAAATCAAATAAAAGGGTCTTGTAGAGATGAAAGTCCACTTCCAAGCTCAGACACAAGTTTCCTGTGTGTCTTTGGAAAACTGTTTAGGCTGAAATCCTAGTATCATTTAAGGCCACGGCAAAACTTCCATTTCTTTTAATTGGGCTAGGATTTCACCTTTAGTCTCTTTGTGCCTCTGTTCCTTCCTCCCAGATTTTTTTGTCCACTTAGATTATAATTTTTTAAGGGCATAAATTGTCTTCTGCTACACGTACATGCTGAAGCTAATGTAGCAGGGCTGAAATCCTGAATTCAGGTACCATTTTTTAGGTACCATTTAAGCAATAATAAATAAAAGAAGATTAATAATTGTAATATCTCTGTAGCTGCAATCACCATTTCCAACTATGCTTTCAACTGTGTTTATCTTCACTAAAATTGTGATACATTTTACTATCAGTCCAAGAGATAGCTAATATAATTAGTAATCGTTTTACATTCTTATTCATACCAGTTAATTTCTTGATCCAATTAAAAAAAAAATGTATGTAAAATTAGACAAAATGAATTTGTGGATGTTAACCTTTAGATTGTTCATCTAATCAAATGGTTATTATTTTTTATTTCAGCATGGCAAGAACATGCTAGTGAAAGGTATTCTGTACATGCTGGATTTTTATTGGTGGATGAAAAACAGTGCAAATAAATCTACTGAGTTTTCCAGAGTAACAGGCTGAGAATCTGGGAATCATTTATTTAGTATTGGACATGGGTCAAATGCAAAGATCACCGTGTGACTGGAGTGCTTATTTCTCAATGCACTTTCTTATAAGACAAGGTAGCCCTAGAAAATCTTACAAAAATATTACAAAAATGTTCTGCACCTGAATTCTTCCTGTATTGATATTGGAATGGTCTTCCTAAATGGTATTGGAAAATGGAAATTTACCTTGACTTTATTGAGAGACAATTCTTAGGATGAAATTTCATTCACTCTATGCTTGTACTCATGACTTACATTGGCAATATTTTTAGCAACATTATTTTAAAAGGAAGCTGTTGAAACAGGAATAAATTTAGAATTTTTAAGGGGAAAAAATAATAAAGAGAGCTATTTACAGACAGGAATATTTACATATAACTAGAGAAGATGGTTAACTGAGTGTTTCCCTCACTACTCTGTCTGGGTACAAAGGCTAAATCACATTTCAGATTGAAAAAGAATCTTCATTGATTACAAATAGGAGTCAAAATGGCTAGCTTGCCTGGTTGTCTAAACTCTAGATGATGAAACTTAACCTAAGGGTCTTTTGAATCAGTTCGTAAGATATTGCATTCCAGTACCATAACATACCTTCAATTTTTAAACACACTTTTCCATTGATTTTGAATAGGAGATCCTAAAGAAATCAATGTCATGCTATTGCCCTTGTGCATACACATGCTCTTAACTAACAAAGTGAGGCTTATAAATCTGGAGACTGATAGACAAGGCTCACCATACTAACAAAGCTTCTTATCAGGACCATCCCTAAAATATGCCCATCCTCCACTTGACAGAGATGTGATGTCTGACTAAAAGAATTTATCTACCACCAGTCTTATTATTTTAGGAAATTAGTTTCTTTATTAGCTTTTGGATTAAATAAATAAAGAGGATACAATTTCATTTTCAATATTGTCATAAGCCTTTCCACCAAAATGAAACGGAAACAGTTTCTGATTTAAATATATCTAATATCCTGTAGCTACCCCCTCTGTGCCGTTTACCTGTGGAAATGCAGCAAATGCAATCCATGCTGTTACCCTGTGTGATGCTACCTCAGGAAAGCATTTATGTGTGAGTTTAACTTTAAATCCTATTGGTTTTGTGAACTTCAGGATTATGAGTGTTATAAAAACTAAATTTTCATATTATTCTTTTCCTTTTTACACAATTTATCAGATTCAAGATAAATACAGTACTAAAATCTGGGAAAAAAAAAAAGTAGGAGTCATAAGACATGCTATGAAAGACATGCACCTTTATTCTGGGGAAAAAAAAATAAAAATCTTCGCTTCCTGAAATTTAGTCCCTTTCTACAGCTATTTCTGCAGGAAGTTTAGGTGTGTTTGGTATTGGACTAAGTATCTGGAAGGAATTGAGACTAAAAATAAAAATACATTTGAATGGGCTTTGATAGAGCACCTGAAAATTTAAAAAAGGTGGGAGCAGAAGATTGAAGTACTGACAGGATTCCTAAGAAAGAGAACAGCAGAGTTATCATGTGGGAAACTATTCTGTTGTTGTGAGGTCAGTTCAATAATAAGAAAGGATGAAAAAGAGTTTCTCAGAAATTGTTTAAATCTAAGTGAGACAACACAGTAGAGTTATTGCATCATGAAAACAAAATTACTTTGATTTCAAGGCATTTAAAGGAGATACCAAATTTGTCCTGTTAAGCTCAGAGGAGCTAAGTAGGCTGCAAGCCACAGAAGAAATGGGGTCTATAAATATATTTCCCAATACAGTAAAGCCTGTATATAAAACAGTTCATTTGTAATACTGTATGAAATAGCATAGCTTTTTGCAGTGAGAGGTAGAGTAATATAGGGTTGTTGGCTAAACAAATTGATTTCTGTTTTAAGGTTCTTCTGCACACTTTGACTATTGGGATATACTAATGAAGTTAAATTATACTTTTTTTTTTTTTTTTGTCTGATAACAATTTAATAAACTGGACACAAAAGTGACTGAATATGTCTTTGGTATTTCTTTTTTTTCTTTCATGTTCACTGAGGCAAACCAGTCAAGAATGATGTCTGATCTTAAATAAATTACACAGAAAGAAAGTATATTGTTAAACTAATTGGTGATTGGCCAAAATAGAAAGTAACCTTTTATTTGTTCTACCGAACAAATTATTCACATTTATAGATTGAAATAAACAATGAAATAAAGGACTCCTGCAAGCAGATAATTTTCCTTCAGTCTGTAGCAAGGACCCACATTTCTCCTTGAAAATGTCTGTGCCAGTTCTATTTTTCCTTATTCTAAGCTAATAACAGCAATACTATGAGTCTAATGGAAATCCCTTTTATACTAGAGAATCAGTTTATATGAGAATGCAAGAATGTAAACCATACAATAATACACACCCCTTTACCATCAACATGTGTGACCACTTTGTCAATATCACTGCAGCAAAAGCTTCACAAAGATTTTCTCCTAGAATATTTCAAACAAACTTCACCAAGGGGTCCTAAGGGCATTATAAGACCCAGGGGTTGTATTGGAGCATACAAAAGTCCAGAAACAAAACAAAACAAAACAAAAGAATACATCCTACAATCAAACCTACACTCTGTATCTGAAAATTGTCTAAGCAGTTTCCAAGGTCAAGTGTAAAGTCCTGCACATGGGTTGGGGCAATCCAAAGTACAAATACAAGCTGAGTGGAGAATGGTTGGAAAGCAGCCCTGAGGATAAGGATCTGGGGGTGTTGGTTGAGGAACAGCTCAACACGAACCAGCGACGTGTGCTCACAGCCCAGAAAGCCAGTTGTATCCTGGGCTGCATCAGAAGAAGCACAGCCATCCAGTTCAGGGAGATGATTCTGCCCCTCTACTCCACTGTGGTGAGACCCCACCTGCAGTATTGCATCCTGTTCTGGGGCCTCCAATATTGGAAGCATACAGACCTGCTGAACTGAGTCCAGAAGGAGTACACAAATATGATCAGAGGGCTGGAGGACCTCTGCTATGAACACAGACTGAGAGAGTTAGGATTGTTCAGTCTGGAGAAGAGAATGGTCCAGGAAGACCTTATAGCAACATATCCAGTACTTTAAAAGGGTCTACCGGAGAGAGTGGGAGGGACTCTTTCTCAGTGATAGGATGAGGGGGGACCAGCTTTAAACTGAAATAAGATAGATTTAGATTAGATATGAAGAAACAATTCTTTACTGTGAGGTGAGTTGCTGGAAAAGGTTGCCCAGAGAATCTGCATATGTCTCATCCCTGGAGGTGCTCAAGGCCAGGTTGGTTGGGTCTTCAAGCAGCCTGGACTAATGGGAGATATCCCTGCTCATGAACGAGATGATCATCAAGGTCCCTTCAAGTTCCAACTATTCTATGATTTTATGATTCTGTGATTCCGAGATGAATTAGAGTTGAATTCTTGTCTTCTTCCTGGGCTTGCTGTGTTATTCACTGAGAGGTATTACCTTATAAGTGTTTCATTATAGGAAGAAAAGCAAGAAAAAAAGCTGGAAGAAATGGGAAGGAGGTAGAAAGGGAGAAGAACAAAAGAGAGGCAGAAGGAAGAGTTAAGATATATTCATTATTCCCAGTTATTTCATTTATTCATTCTGTGGGGACTGACCTTATATGTGAATAATACTTTGCAAGTCTCACATTGACTATGAAATTTGTATCTTGGGTTCTAAAATCTACTTTAGAGGAGTGATAGAGCATGAAAAAGAGACAAATCAAGAAGGATTTGGTAGGGTCATCAAAGGCTGTGGATACCCTCCCTGAATAGCCAAGTGCAAGGACAAATCACCTGATTGATCTCATAAATATCACCTGATCGATCTTAAATAATCATTTGTATTCCACCCAGCCCTGCACTGTATGTGTTCCTGGCCACATCCTGACAGCTGCACATCTCTTGGTTGATTATAAATCCTCAGCAGTGATAAAAGGGAATTTTGATAAGGTAATAACTGACCTATCACTGTACCTTCAGTCACGTCCTCTGACAATGGGCTACAAGGAGAGTAAGACACTCTGAGATACTATGATTTTACAAAATGACTTCATTAAACTGTCTCGGATTTCTGGCCTAATGTCTTTGTAACAGGATGTTAAGTGACTTCTAGGTGATCGTAAGGTTCTTCTGGATGTCTACCTTTACTGTAGTAAGGTTTAACTTAAGTGTAAATTTGGTTCTTTAAGCATTATAGAGATTGTGTGAGAGTGATGTGATTGTCCAAATTAAATTCCAAGTTAAAGGAATCACTGCTTCCTCTATTTGTTAACTCCATGTAGAGACCAAGAAGGATTTTGATGCCAATAGGTGTCCAAATTAGCAGTAGGGAAAATGGTAGGAATTCAGGTCTCTCTTAGACTGTTCCCCTTGTCTAGGCTTCCCCTGCTTCACTCTCAGCTCTGTTTGTTTTGCATGTCTCAAGAACAAAGGAGGAAAAAAATTTTGAAAATAAAATGTCAGAATACAAGAAGAAGATTCAATTACTTGAGCCCTCAATCTTGCCTACAAGTAAAAGAAAGCAGATCGATAGAGTTTGCTATAATGTAGCCCATTAAGCGTTTCTCCTTCACGCTGTATCTCTGTGAAGATTTATATTTCCTGGAGATATATGTAAGAATTCAATTTATAATGTGGAGAGCCAAGAGGAAACAAGAACAAGGTCAATAGGACTAATCTGAGGAACTTTTTTTATATGAATTTTAATTTTAATTTTATTTTTTTAAAATTTTTTTTTTACCTTTTAGTGAGACTATGGTGTAAAAAAATGTTCATATGAACCTTTTACTATATTTTCATAGCTCCTTTAACATTCCTGGCTGTTAAGGACAAGAAACCTTATGCCATATGAGCAACAAAGTTTTTCCTACAGACTTTTGTGTCAGCCCAAACAAATTAGGGAGAAGACTAATGACCAAAGAATGAGGTGCTAGTGTCAAATCTGGGGAACGTATTCTAGTCCTTGCTTCCTCCTAGACATCCTGGTGAAGATCATTCAGCCATTAGTTGCCTAAGGTCCTTGTTTGCATTATGTAGACATTCAAAGTTGTTTTTTCTTGAGAAATGTATGTGGAAGGTACTGCTGATTGTGAAGTAAATTGATTCTTTATGGAGTACATTACTCAGAAGTGGTAACCTAATCCCAGACTCATTAGTCCATCCCTGCAATCAGTTTAATTAGACTTGAAAAAAAAAGGTGACTTCTCAGTTTGGATAGACCACATGCGTTCAGAATGCAAGTTGATATGTTCACAAAGTAGACTAGCTTATTTAAAGCTAGTTAGCTGTGTATGCAACTGAACTTCTGATGCCATATTAATATATAAGACAAACCCTAAGAAGGTGATCATGTAAGGAGCTCAGAGCACCCAAGTACTTTCATTTGCTTTAGGAAAATCCACAATTTTGAAGTGTATTTGATATGAAAATACACAGTTTTTAAAAATCTTCAAATAACAAAAAAAAAAAATCACCTTATTGTTCTTGTAGGTTATTTCAATCATTAAAAATTCAGTGCAATTAATGTGAAGTAATATTAATATTACTCTAATACTTAACGTTATCTGATTAATATTAACTGATATTAATTACATTTAATTAAGGGTAATTACTAGTTAATGTGCTGGTTAAACCTTCTAGCATAGTTTGCGGTTTATAGTTACCATTTTTTTTCCCCACGTATTTCTTTTCAAACCTGAATGAACTTTTATCTGTTGTGTTGTTCTGGAGGACCACATTTCTCTTCTCCCCTAAGACTCTCACAATTAAGACTGAATCCCATGTGAAAGTAAATGCAGAATATTTTGTAATCAGTTTTCAATGAAAAGCGTGCAATTCCTTGACCTTTCTNAGACATACCTTAAGTGTTTATCTGGTACATAATGTAATAGTTGAGAAGTGACTGATACATTGTGAATGTAGCATCACACCAACTTTAAGATTTCATTGAAAAATTGACCATGTGTGACAGCTAAACATACTTAATCTCTTATTCCCATCTGTATTGAACCTCTAACTTTAGTGTTCTGAAACTACACAAATTATAAAACTTTACTTCAACTTTTTCTGCTCAATTTTTCAATTAATGTTTTGTTTGTTACTTTTGTTCCCTGTCTCTAGCTTAGAAATGATGGGAAAGAAGAGGGTTTTGTAATAGATGCAACAAATGGAGAGATAAAAGGAAAAAAAAAAAAAGGAAAAAGAAAAAAAAAACAGTAAATGCATAATTATAATTCATAGGGAATTGTACAACATTTCGTTCTCTCCATTCAATGTTTATTTACAATTTCTAATGGGGGAAAAAATAAAATATCCTCTGCTCTGAACAATTCAGTCAAAACCGCTTTTATACTGAAATGCCCTAAGGCTGTCAAAAAGGACCTTGACTGGCATCTGGAATAAGCCATTATGCTGGCAATGGTTTGGCATATCCCAGGATAGTATGTATTATCATATCCCCGGATAGTAGAAGTTATCATATGCCTTAGTAGCACAACTTGCAGATTTTGGATTGTGTTCACGAGAACAGATTTTTCCAACAAGTAACTTGCCAAAGGCTTGATATAAAAAGTACTTATGCCTAATGTCTGTCATTCCATCTATGCCAGTTCATTCTTCCTGGTCTGGACTGTATCCACCCTGGCACCTGAAATGGAGTAAACAAAGTCACTAGCTACTGAAGACATTGATATGACCTGTGATTTTTTTACAGGCAATTGCCATAAGGCTGGTGACTTTAAGTACCAGGTCATGGTTGACCAGTGGTCTGAGCTTGTCTTACATTTTTATAGACTTTTTAATCCAAAAAGACTTCAAAATGTCTTATAATTTTAATACATCATAAAACAATCATCTCTGAGAACGAACAGAGCTGCTGGTAAGACTTCATTTGATCAGTTGGTAGAAGTGCATCCTGGATTTTAAAGCTTACATTCATATGCTCTAAAGAACTTACACATTATAAATATAACTGGGCAGTAAATACCTATTTGATATTTCAAATCAATTTGAGTAATAAATTGGGAAATAAAAAAAAATCTGCACAGACTGTGAGAAATTTTCTTTGTGGAAGAGGAATGGATTGATAGAGAGTTGAACAGACTGATATATCTATTTTAGGACTTTCAAGTTTTGTGACTCATTCCAAACTTTTATTTTTTTAGTGTCCCTCAGAATAGAACATCTTGAGGTCTGTCTATATATTCTTCCACAATATAAAATATCTTTTTAGAGATCTTAGGATTTTAGTCATCTTCTATTACTTCATGGTAATCTAAATATAGGAAATAAATTTCATAAAGGCAAAAAAAAAAAAATTGCTGCATTACATCTTGTTGATTTTTATAAAGTTCAGTAGCATTCATCAATAAATAAAGCACTGTTCTACCTGAGGATAGCATCACAATTATCTCCCAAACAAGGTGCATTCTCTTTTCTTCTGGTCCTTTATTATAGAATCAGCAAAAGTAAATGAGACTTACATCTTAATTCTACAAGTTTAGACTAGTAAAATTTACAGAACATGAAGCAACCTTCATCAGCTTCAGAATCCCGGAGTGATTATGTGTTGTTTGAAAGGGAAATATAATTAAAGTGGAGCAAAATCATATTGTTTTATCAGTGACTTCAGGACAGCCAAGATTTTACCAATAGTGCATAATAAAAGCACAGATTAGATCATTGTTCAAACAGAAATCCCACGTATACTTGTTGATTCCTTAGAGATTGGTATTCATAATCTCTTGACTCTGTTTCAATAAGTTTACAGGTTTAGCTCAGTATTTTTCCAGCTGCAAAAAAAAACCCCTTTATAAACGGAATCTGATTGCCTGTAAGAGACTGCATATTTTTACCA
This sequence comes from Nycticryphes semicollaris, assembly GCA_013400055.1. Lineage (NCBI taxonomy): Eukaryota > Metazoa > Chordata > Aves > Charadriiformes > Rostratulidae > Nycticryphes > Nycticryphes semicollaris. The sequence continues at coordinate 121,641 of VXBJ01004334.1, read as the reverse complement.
ACATAATTTCCCTTTCCTTTTTTAGCTTCTTCTCTTGTCAGTGCGCTCCAGAAAAAGCAGCAAAATAGTGATGTAAATTTGAGACTCATTTTGCTTTCCTAAACAGCACATTATTCTTTTACAAAGGGTCTATAAAATCAAATGTGGATGATTTTTTTTTTCCAGATTCCTTCATTATTTAATCAGAAAGTTCTGCTACTCTTATATTCATAGTACTTTCCAAGAAATAAGAAATATTTAGACTGTTTAATTTTGTTAGCAAACATTAAACTTGGAATTGGTCCATATTCTGTTAGGATATATGATATTTTAATTGGTATAACTTATTAAATGATCCTGCAAGGTTTGTTCACTGTGGCATCTTTGTTCACCCAAATATTTCTGTTAAGTTAATGGGAAACTCTCTTTTTGAGTGACCTTACAGAATATCTGTGATTAAAATGCTGGTGCTGTTGAAGCCAATAATAAAATTTGTACTGATTTCATTGAAAGTATGAGCTTGTCCCATGACTCCTGTGTTTGTAGTTGATAAAAACTTCACGAGATCAGATTCTTGATGAGTGCACAACCGAGTCGCACCACCAAAGTCAATAGAACTTTATGGATTTACATCTTCTGGGGTTTAAAGCACAATGCTCTACAGAAAATGTGTAAAAGTCCTGAAGTCCATAGGAGAGAAAATTTTAAACATCACCTCAGGCAGGTTGCCACAGTATAAGGGTGAGGTCTTGATGACTTAGCTTCCTAGATCCTTGCTCTGCTAAGTTACATTTTTGCTGTTCAATACGGAGTGTTGTGATACTGTCCCTGCTTGGTTGTGGCACACCCCATACAAAGACACAGGAATTTCAGCAAATCCAGGCTATATCAGAGATGGAGCTGTGCGGCAAATACCAGTACCAGTTATTTGACACTTTCCATAAATTTAGATCCTCTTCAGTTACTATGATTTTTGAGACTTCCATCATGTAGGTGGAAGTTTTTCATGCCAGATAGCTGTCTCAGAGTTACTGTTATTTTTTAACGTGGGGAGGTAATTAAAAACTTGCTGACTTGTTTGCCTGTACCATATTCCTGTTATTTCTTCATGCATTTTCACAAACTAATATTTTCCATAAAAAAAATGAGGTTATGGTTTGGAGCAACTAAGATGATATTCCTATTTCCCTCTCCCATTTGATACCAAATAATATAAATTAAAATGTTATGTGGCAGTAGTTCCCTGGTGGAAGAGACTTGAAAATGGGATTTATTTTATATAAAGAGACCTGACAGTTGTATAGAAAGCCTAGATGACTAGTTTTCATTAAACATCTAATTTAACTTTTTGGAGGCTGTAGCAAAAAAAAAGAGTGTGATATTATGTCCTTAGTAAAAGTTTCAAACAGTTCCTTGAAATATTATTGAACTAATGAAGCTTTTGACCCCACTTCCAAATGGAAGACACAGTAAAGATACATCATGTAGCATATTTACTGACATCACACTCATCTGTTTAAAAACACCTGACTCATCTTGGCAGGAGTGATGAAACTCCTCATTAAGCCGTTAAA
>VXBJ01004334.1:105980-117813 GCA_013400055.1 Nycticryphes semicollaris | reverse complement strand
CTTTTTATTTGATACAGTGTTTTACCTGGATCCCTTCTACTTTGTTTAAAAGCATATTTCACTTACTGTTTCAGATATCACTTTAGATGAAATCTTGGCTGTGGCTTTTTGAGTTTTCCCAACACTTCTGTATGTGTTGTTTAATTGGAGCCGTCTCACTAACACTGTTTCCTTCAAGTGCCAGAGATGCCTTGATTCTATTTCATAACATCAGATTTAATTTTTTGTCAGATCCCAGAATCCTTCTTTGTTAGGAATTTGATGATGAACATACACAGCTCTACCTGGTGTTAAAAGGAATCTCAGAAAGGAAGAAATTCTTTTACTTCCTCTTCTGATTTTTATTACATCAAGTGTAGGACTGTCTAATAGAAAATATAAGATTCTGAGGGTGAAATAGAGATGACGAGAGTTTTCATATGGAAGAGTGGCCCTTTGATGTTAAATATGATAATGTGAATGTCATCTATGTCTCATTGGTTATTCAAACCCCTTGCCAAAAGCTGGCATACTTGCTCCATGACCTGATTTATTACACCCTTTCTGCAAATACCTGCTGCTAGCAATTGCTAGATGATAAACCCCAGCTAGGTGTTTAGTCTAAAATATTTTCACAAAGATTTTAAACACAAAAAATGCACAATAAATGGCAACCATTATACCATTATTTTTGTATCTGAAATATCAAAAATAACAACAACTGAGGAAATAGTGTTGCAATTCATGGCAAAAAAACATTATCTAAATATCAGAAGAATGCTTTATCAGAGGAGTGTTTATAGTGTCAGTCGTGGAACTTGCTGCTTCTGTCCTTTTTCATCTCCCTCTGGAGCATTTGGAGCTAATACAGGCTGATGAAGGAATGGATGAGCCATGATATCCTTTAGTACAACTTTAACTTTCAAAAATGTTCCAAAAATATTTTTCAGAGGACACACATTCAAAAGGCTGAGTAGCAGGTTAAAAAATCTTCTTGATTTCCACCAGAAGATGTTTAGTACTTAGAAATAATTAGATAAGTAATTCATCATTAGCAATATTTTGTAAGATGAGATACACGTGCAAGACCAGGGAAAAACATGTTAACATGTTAGTGTTTTCCCACTCCATAACCAGGATAAAAAGATCATGGTGTAAATTTGTAGAATTGGTGGTGTCAGGAAAAAGAGGAGAGCTACAAACACATTAGCTATTCATTGTATAGTAACTCCATGCCAGTCCTGCTGTATTTTTCCTTTTGCTGCATGAACATCATTCCTCAGACCCTGGGTTTTGGATATTACGAAAGACATAGTCTTAGTCTTGCGTAGGATCCGACAACCATGCCAAATCACTCCAGGAACTTGACTCTAAAAGCTCCTATTTCTTAATGAATATTTGAAGAATTGCTACTATTCCAGCTGCATCCCTTTTGAGGGTTTCTGAGATGTGTGTCTTTACCTACAAGTTTACCATTGTCATTTAGCCATTTGTTCCCTAAAACCTGACAGCTGCTCACAATTACTAGTAAAACAAACCAAGCATCACAAAAATAACTGAACAGGCACTTTCACTTTAGAAGAATTCTTTCCTTCTCCAAGTCTGTCAATTGATCTAACACAGAGAACAGAAGAAATAGCCATAAACCAAGCACTTGAGAAGCCTGTAAATGTAGAAGAAAATTTGATCAATAGGAGAAAGCTAATATATTTACCTGTACATTAGGAAAAGTACACATGCACACAAAAAGATAAGCCGACACTGGACACATTCTGCAGGCCTCTCTACCTGGAGGGTAGTACAGTATTTTGGGACAATGCAGCCAAATAATGCAGTGGATGTTAAATGTCTGAACCATCAGAACAGGTATCATCACATGCTTACTCTAGCCAAGATGAGAGAGAAGCTCCAGGAATCTAGGTATTGAGAACAGCAGCTTTCCTGGGGCTCCACATTTCCAGAGCAGATGAGGCTATTTTGCTGTTGTTTCTAGCTTCAGAAGACATCATTGCACGTCTTTCCTGAAAGACAGAACTTCAGGATGCACAACTAAATCCCACAGCCACCTCTAATGTCCAATGGGCTACAAAGTCCAAGAAAATGATCCACACTTGAGCGCTTTTCAAGCCACATCTAACTTTATATCATCAGGTTGACCATCCATGAAGTAAAGTAGTAGCAAGGCAAGTCTCCCTTGTCAGTTAAGTGAATTTATTTTCTAATTCCACCTAAAGCAGCACCTGAGAACAAAGTAATCTGGCATGCTTCATGTTTTGTCCAGTAATCACCCATGGCCAGCATCTCATTTTCTAAGCATCTGATTGACATGGTGGAACACAAAATAAAGAGACAGACCTCCCTAACAGCATCACTTAAATGTACAAGTCCAGACATCCCCACTTAGACAATGTGTCTGAGATTTCTATAAGCAATCAGCACTGACATTCTTTTGGGACTCTTATGGCAGCAGCATCACATGCTATAAGGTAAAAGCTTTGTTTGGTAGTATACACAGGAATTACTGCAGAAATCTGTTAAGGTTTTCTGACTTGTCAGGTTGCTTATCAAACTCAGAAAACTTGACGAAACTTTTTGTCCTCTGTACTTGTTTTCACAGCTATCTAAACTATTTCATGTGGGAATTTAGAAAGAACCCTTGTACAGGTATATCTCTTCCTTGGTATTTATTGTGGCGTTTTTTTAAGAAACTTAGAGCAATAATTCCCTTATTCCTTTACCTAGGTGTAGACCTCTAGGCCACAATGCTATTACTTGCTTTGTACAGATATAGAGGACTTGAAATAGTGGGAACTGTAGAAATTGTTTGCTTTTAAATCTACATATTGCTGGCTGGTTTCCCCATATGCTATCTCTGCAGAGAGGAATAGTTTAGTCCTACTTTCCTCGGGCTTTTTACATCTCGCTGTGTCCAGAAGGGGAGGCTAGGGTAAAAGGAGTAATCCTGAAAGGTAAAGAGTATCCCTTACCCGTGTAAGAAGTCCTCATCTCCTAATGACGTGCTCCCAGCAAACAATTTACAGGAATGAGTCTAGGAAACTGGGTTGCATCAAAACAACGAGGAAATTAAAACAGGTCACCAGGCCAGAACCCAGGATGGCGACAAGCCATTGTGTCTCTTTCTTATCTGAGGAGGACAAACAGATTAGAGTTAATAGAAAATAGTGGGAAATAGGGTATTCTGAAATTTGAAATAGTGAAAGCCTTGACAGATTTCTGCAGCCTCAAGGAAAAGCCACTCAGATTTAAGAGCTTACTTCGATCCAGGATAGAGCTAAGCTCTTAACCTCTCAGATGAACCTTTCCTCTAACCCTCTAGAGCCCCTAAACAAACATAGATGGACCTTTCAGTTCCCTCAAATCAGATCTGCTTCTGCTTTTGCAATATTTGTGAAGATGAATAGGGTTCCCTTGCAACGCTGCAGCTGTGGTGAGGCGGCACATTTGTCAAACAGCATATCTTGATCTCCAAGCCTATCTGGATAGACGACAACAATTGTAGCTGTTGCTTAACGTATCTATTATGGTAGTGCCTAACTGGCTCAGTCAGCCTGGGACTCTTCCAAGGTCAGTGCTGTATATGCTAAAGCACAAATAATATCCCAACAGGTATACAATCCTTAACAATAAGGTAAATCAGGAGGGTAAGAAATTATGACTTATGAGGCAGCATTAAGCTGTGTGGTATCCAACTGAGTGACTCTTATCATGAAACCTTGGCCCTGCTAAATATGTTAAGGGAGTGAAAACCGCACTCATGAAGTCTGGATGTCTTTCCACTTAATAAATCTGGCATCCAAACAAACTCTATAAGGTCATCTAACACCACCAACATTAATGATAAAATCTCCTGTAGCAGCTGCAGTTCTCCAGTCATCAAACAAATGCACTGCAAACTTTGTGTTGTGAGTAAACTGTGCTTAGCACAATAGGGTCCTGCTGCACACAGGGACAGCTGACAAGAGTATTATCGGCAATTAGTTATTCTATAGTGGCTGAAATAATTTTCTTATCTTGTGTAAGAATCATAACCACGTTATTCTTGCAAGGGTGGAAGCAGGAGATAACACAGACATTGTTTTAGGACATGCAATTTTAAATTATGGATGAAATATCCTGCTTCATTCAGCTGACATTCAGCCAAAATCCATGAGCTCACATTCTTCCATAATAACTATATTTACCAGTACCAGAATGGAATTCAAATCATTCAGTGCATAGCCCTAATAATAAACCTATATGACTAGGGGCTGCTTCTTCAACATTATTTCCACCTAATTTATAATCAAGATGTTCAATTAATAATTTCAGCATTTTACGCAGTGTTAAGTCAGCTGAAAAGCATGTGATTTTTTTCCATTTTTCATTTTTTCACAGTGCTGAGGAATGCATAATAACCCAACAGAACAAGGATGCCAGGAAAGCAACAATTATTAACAGACTAATGGGAAAAAGAAAAGGTTCAAAAAGAAAACCTGGAAAGTTGATTGAGTTTCACAGAAAATGTAAATGCACTAAACAGTTTCAGAATAAAAGGCAGCAAAGTCTACTATGCATTTCCATAGGTATTACAGCCTCCTGGGGAATGACAGGTGAGATGAGAATTTTCCTGGCAAAGCAGCACCATACCAGAGGCTCACTGCTCTCATGCTTGTCGGCTTTGCACCAGGGTGACTGCACCCACACTGAAGTAGTTATATGGGATGCCCAGAGGCAAGGGACAACCAGATCAGGGCAAACCATTTCTGCTGTGCTGGGCAAGGTGTTTCCTTTAGAATGCTGCAGATTTACTCACCAAATACTGTGCTGATTCACACATGACTTAGTTAGGGAATGGTGTCTTCTAGCTTGACTCCTTGGTGACTTTCAGGAACAGGCTGTAAAGTCATCGAAGATAACAGAGAAGAGAAATGTTGAGATCTATGGCTTGCATCATATACAGTTTTCATTTACAAAACTGTATGGACCTCTTCTGACCTTTGAATGGACAAAGCTATGAAACATGCTAGTAGCTTTACTCAGAATAACCAAATCAGTTCCCTATGTCCATAATCCCTGGCACTCAGTGTTGTCCTTGTCAAAAGCAAGGACGGAACAGATACCAAAGTAGCTGCATGTCATTGGTATATGATTTTCATAAGCACACATCGAGAATACTCTTGTATTTAATATTACTGTTTCATGTGCCGTACAACTAGCATTAGAAGATTCTTCTGGAGTCTTTCATCATAACTAAATACATTTAATAGATAATACAATGTAATCTATTTTAGCCAGGTTTGCAGCTGGATCAAGTTTCTTAAATGTTTCTACTCAATGGTCTTAGCACCTTGTTCAGTTTGCAATGGCTAGGTGGGGAGAAAATGCAGTGTAGTCTGCAGAATTCCAAAAACTGAGTTTGGTATATTCTTCTCTATGGCTTAAATTTATTACTGGCAGTTTAATTAGAAAGTATTTAATTTGTGATTAAGAATTTGTAGCTGAGGCTTTGCTATTTTCCCTAACTGAGCAGGATTTCACTATTCAATATCACCAAGGCAGGGCTGGTTTTTTTTATTCTCTTTTTCCTTTGTTGATTATGAAGTTCCTCACTAAACTGCATCTGTAACAACTGAATGATTTGCTGTTCCAAAGAGCTCTCCAAATTTCATAAAATTTAAATGCTGTTTCATTCTTTTGGGTTTTTTTTAGAGTGCCAGGTTATTTACTCTCCAGTATTATAGTACTGATTTTAAGGAATATACTACTGAATTTAGGAATATTAGGCTGAGAATTAGCATCCCTTAGATATTTTTAATTAGTCACTTACTCCTTCTGTGACCTGTGTGAGTCAATGAAATGGTCATTGCAGGCTTCTGAAAGTCATATTTTAATATCTCTCAAAGGGACTAAAAACCAGATAAATTAATAGTGAAGACACTGGTGAAACTCCCACAGATGGGGTTACAATATTTATTGTTTTGTAGTTTATGTTTTAACTTTTTATACCAAGTTTACATTGATCTTTTTTATAAAATCCTAAAAAAAAAAACCACTTTTTTTTATTAAATACTTCCATATTTTGAGATATATTTCCTTTCTTATGCCCTGTCAGGTGGGGTAAAAGCTTACTAATGGCTGACTTAAAATGTTTATTTTGCTAATGCTATAATTGTCTGTTTTATCATTTTGTCTGTATTTCCTAGCTTCTGCACACAACATACTTCATTTAGTGATGCAGAATTCAATGCAGTTTATCACTGCTGGTACACACTTTTCTCAGTACCGGACATCTCACTTTCATTTTGTTGGGTTTCTGTGTTTTCTTCATCTAAGTGTCATCTGGATAGGAAAAATATTGCTCATCTTTTCCGTATAGAAACTCCAACCTGGACACCCAGAGATACATTCTACCTATGCTTGTGATAGGACAGTCCTGGAGGTCCACAGCTGTGGGTCTGCTCCAAGTGTTTACTTAAGACCTCCCCAGTTTCTCTGACTGGTGGCTGGTTTCTTCCTGTTATCAAGTTGCTCAGAGACTTGAAGGATAGAGGCTGATATTGGCTGACAAATACATAAAGAACACATGCTTCACACTGCTGTAGGAGGCACCATGTAACAGGGGAGAAGATAATTACAGAGTTTCTGTTATCTCACCAGGTTTCTTCACCACTTTCTCCTCCAATGTACAGACCCTCATGAAGCACTTCTATTTCTTATAAATGAAAAAGCTAACATTGCTGCTGTATGCCTACAGTTAGTTTGTATGCCTACAAACTAACTGAACTTTCTTCTTTTTTAATTTTATTATTCTTTTTTTTTCATTTTATTTTTTGATTGGTGGCTATCAAAGATTATTTTCTTCAGTCAATAGCTTCTGGCCACTCAGTGAACCAGAATGAGGATAAACTCAAAAGGAAGCAAAGACTTCCAGTCAGATTTTACTCACACAAAAGGATTTAAGATTTCTGAATATTGTTCTGGCATTTGGGTCAAAATGAATCTCACTATGCTTTTGGAATTTCATACCTCATTAATTATGTTTGAATTCAGCAAGTGGCTTGCTATCAGAATTTAGGGACAGAACATTTGTTGTGAAAATGGAGAACAGTTTCCTGCCTTCTTTCTTTTGTGGTTTTTTTTTTAGTTTTGTTTTGTTTCTTTTTCTTCTCTCATACAATTGTAACCATACAAATACAAAGTTTTGTTTGGCTGTTTGTTTGCTTATTTTTATGTCATCTGGATTGTCTCCCAAAGATTAACCCAATGCAATGGTCTAGTGTAATAGATACTTGAGGTTTATCACCTCTCTAGAGGATATATTTAGGGTAGGGTGAAGACAAGTTTCATGCATCACAGCAGTGTTGAAATTCTGCTGTTGACAGTGTTTTTCAATATTTTGGGCATTGCTAAGGCTTTGTGTGAAAAATTAGATAACTAGAAGGAAAAAGAAATAAGAAGATATTTTAAAAGAATGGATTTAGAAAACCATAGACAATAAGTACTCATGCCAATGATTACTTTTATATCCCTGGAAATCCCAGAGATTCACATTTTTTGATCCAACATTTGGCATAGGGTTTACAAAAGTGATGATTTCCCTAGATATATCAAACCCTTAGCAAGGCCTAGACAAATACGCCCTTGCATCCTGAGGACCAATCTCATTTCCAAGATTGAAAAACTTCCATACATTTTAATGAGGAATGAGTAACAGCCACAACACTGAAGGAAGGAAGCTCATAGATTTACATGTTATTTTCAAAAGTTTTTTGAAATTTGACGGTTTTATCATCAGCTCGCAGCTTCCAAGACGTGTTGGTATTTATCATAAAAAAACAAGCACTTTCTTCTTTTAGCAATAACAGGTACATATGTATGTAGGTTTATTAAACTCATCACACATTCTGTTCATTCCTGTTATTCTAGCAAGGGAGTGAGTTACTACAAAAGCTTGCCAAACACAGCTTTATACCTCCCACAGGAAGGGGGCATCATCCTGCCTAGGAGCTTGATATTTTCTCAGTGAAATTCGCTCAGCAGGGAGGACAACCTTCTGCAGTAAAAGGAGAATTTTAATGGGCTCATTTTTTAGACAGATTTGACAAGAAAATACCCCCTGTTCCTTGTTTCCCATGGATCAATTTAGAAGTTTGGTAGGGCTTTTCATCCTTCAAGCTTCCTAAGCTGCCTTTGATTTCTTTTAATAAGATGCATTGAAAATGTCCTACCATTCTAGAACTTCATACCAAGGCTGGTAAGATCTGGGGGAGGGAAATGCAGAGGGTTAATTTTCAGCTGCTGTACTGAGTGACATTAAACATCAAAAGTGCTTTAAATTAACTTCTTCCTCAGAAGAAATATTTAACAATTGCTGATGTGATGTATGCCTTGACATTTTGAAAGATTATTCAAAATCTTTTTGTGTTTAGGATAATGACTTCCAAAGCACTTACCATCCTGTGCCAGTCAAATCCAGCACTTTTGATTCATCACCATGGAGGTATTAATAATTAAATGTGTTAAGATAATGGTAAGGTTGTGTGGCAAGCTGTAAAATACTTGAGCTGAGGTCTTGCTACATCCCAAACTAACCTTGATGTTCCCTGTTATTATTCCATTGCAAATAAGATAACATACATATAGCCTTTTTTTGCCTTCCATGTATATTTTTTTGCAGTGTACTTGCTTCATACAATGTGATAAGCCTAGGGATGGCCCTTAGATCGAAACCCTGCTGGTTCACATATTTCATATAAGCACCCAGTGAATGAGAGATGTGATATCCCAGATGTGGAATTGTAAGGAAAACCAGCTGTACATACTCAACTGCTGCTTTATTTATTGCTCACTTAGTGCCTGCTCTGTCAACCACATCCACTGAGAGCAGCATTCACTAACTAGAATCTTCTCATTGACATAAACCAAGCCTACCCATTTGAAAAACTTTTTTACTGTTATTTTTGTTCCAGTTATGTTCACCAAGCTCAAGTCCATACAATGCCAAGCTCTTCACAGCAACAAATAATTAAGTTTTGAATTAACTAAGAAGTCAACCATGACTTCTTCAATGAGCATTTGGACAGGGGGTGAACCTAGCCTTCCTCTGCCTGAGGGCACTGACAGCTTCACTTTTGCAGCCAGGTCACAGGATGCAGGAGGCAGCCAATGGCAGGGGAACTGACTGAGAACTGCCTCTTCTTCATGTCTTCATGAACATCTCTTTGAGATGCTAACACTTTGGGTGGGGCCATGAATGAGAACCACTCCCTTGTTCCAAAGAAGCTCACAATCACTACCTTTCTGAGATCTGCAAATGCCCTTCCTCCAAAAGCTTTAGGAAGAAAGGAATTCACTCAGGATAGGTGACAGTGAGAATAATTACTAAGAGCTGACTTTCTCTCAGGATAGAAAGATAAGATGAGGCTTCAAGTGAATCATCTTGAATTCCCCATAGAGCCAAATTAGGCTCAGAGTATTTAGTGTGAAGGATGGGTTAATTTCCAGTGAAGTGAAGCTGAAAAGACTACCACCAGAGTATTGCTGACAGAGATGAAAACCAGACATTTCAGAAATCTCCAATATTTTTCTGCCACAAATGGAAAAAATTCATATCAATTCATGTACAAACAAAGCAGAAAAAAAAAGAGTGAACTAACATTTTAAACCACTGTATTAAAAATTACAACAGACTTACAGAGAGGAAAAAAACAGAAAAGATGATCCGTTTTCAAAAGTAACAAATTTTGTACAAATAAGCATAGCTCTAACTATGCTTTTGTGTATAAAAGGCAAACAGCAGATTAACAGAAGCTGTCCTTTGCCAAAGATGCTTAGGCCTGGCTTGAATGTTCAAGTCCTCTACTTACACGAACACGTTTAGAAACAGCAATGAGTAAATTGAAATTAAAGAAAAAAAAGTTATTGGAAGACTTCACTAAGTATATAACAAAATTAAAAAATAATTTAAGTAATTTTAAGTATTGAATAATTGCTTGATAGTGCATAGATTATTGAGATACTCCTGTACTTTGGAACTTTCATTTATTTATGCCCTACTAGATACAGATGTCAGGATAAAAGCATGGTAACCAGGCTAACTGATCTGATGCACCGCTGTTTATGAAAGCATCTTCTCTGTTTTCTTGGCTTTCCAAAAGTTTTATTTCAACAACACAATACTCATCCCACGCTCCATTCTGGAGACAATGGACTGAGGACAATAAGCCTGTGGGAAATGTGTATTCATCAAGATACTCCAGTTTGGTCTATCTTGTGGCAATCTGTGTGAATGTGAGCACTTTCTCCAATTCATAATACATTTTCATGCTCAGATCCAGAACTGAGCATGATATTGTTATGACATATGCCGTTTTACCAGTTGCATTTAGGAATTTTTTGCTGATTAAATGTGCTCTTCGCCTCTAGGGCACCAGCCTCAAATTCATGACTAGTTACTAAGAACAGTAATGCTGAAGCCATATCATCATGGAAAGTTATAAGATGTCTTGAAATGCTTTAGTTCTACTGTCTTCACTACTTCCAAGATTGCTACTAACAAAAACATTCTTTGACAATACCAGTGAAGAATCCAAGGGCTGCCCGAATTGGGTCTTGTCTCGTCAAGTAAAAATATCCATTGATGCTAGGAGAGTAGATATGCCTCCCTACGTCTCTCCTCCAGGCTAACATAACTTTCAATAAAGGTTTAAGGACAGGATTTACTTTATGCATTTTCATTCTCCTCTTCTGCCCATACCTTCTATTTTACCCCCATTATTTTATTTACTAGAACCTCTCAAACAGCTGTGTTAATTTGGAAAGAGAAAAGCAGCTGCTGGACTTGAAACCATATGTTCAGTTCCAGTGGCTGCAAGTTGCTAGGAAAACTCAGCTAGCTGCTCCCAGGGCTCATTAGCCCTTCAAGGAAGTCTCCGGAACAGAAAAAAAATAATGTAAGAATAATAAAAGGGTGGTCTTTTTCCCTTTGCATCTCCTGCTTTTTTTCTGATTTTTACTCTTCATTGGCTCCTTTTTATCGAAGGGATCTTCTGTGTTCGTTTCCTCATACTTTCTTTGCTTATTTAACAAGCATAGTCTCAAAGATATAGGTCATTTTCAGAGAAAAAAAAATCCACTACTCTGCAATTAGGAAAAAGTATTTGCTAATGAGAAATCCCAATTTTCATTAAATTATTACCAAATTCTTGACCTCTATCCTTAGATAGGATAGATGGCTGATTGTCTCCTTTCTAATCTGAGTTCATGAAAACTTGTCACAGTGACTGGTTGCATGAATGACATTATTTGCCTCTGCTGTGAAAGATAACTCTGTAGAAATTGAAAATCTATCAAGTAAGCTTGTTGAAAAACAACAGGTAAATAAAAAAACTTTTAATGTAAAATTATATCTTTAAGAGTGTACAGTTATTCAAAATATTTTGCTGATGTCAGCTCTAATGACATAACTGTGTTTAGCTCATTTTAAAGGGAAATACATTTGTTATAAGTTGTTCATTTTGCCTTCTTATTTTTACCTTATAGTTGTCCTCTCTATCTGGAAAGAGAAGTAGTTGTTTTTCCTTTGTTTTTGCTGCTCCCTAAAAAGTCATCACAACATATGATCACGTTTCCCCAGAGATTTTTTTGATTGTGTTATATATGGGCTAAATTTTCAATGGATGGATTTTAGGTGCACATTTAAGTGCAATGAAGTAAAATTAGTAATAAAAGCAATTGCATCAAATTTACCTACCGTTTGGGGAAAAGATTTTGCTTTTGCAGTTAAACTTTTGCCCTAACTTTTGCCTTTTTCTCGTTGCTCCATATGTTTTACTATTTTGATAAAGTTTACACT
>VXBJ01004334.1:66369-77664 GCA_013400055.1 Nycticryphes semicollaris | reverse complement strand
TTTTTTTTTTTTTTTGTTAACTTAATTCAATTTGCAGTGTAAAAATTAAAATTCTTAAAGTTATAATCAATTTTTAAGATGAAAAGGAAAAAAAAAATTGAATCCTTTTTTATATTGTGTCAGTCAAATGTTTTCAGTGTGGAAGAAAGGCTAGGGTAAAAGAGAATACCAAAGAAACAACAAAGATGAGAATGAGTGCAATCAGTTCCTGAACTGACAGGACCTTCCTGTAAGGAAATTTCAATATGCTAAATGACTTCTTCCTAGTATCCTTTCTCTGTGTAAGCAGCAGTAAGTTTGAGCTTTCATTAAAAGGGATCCCAGGAATTGTGTACGTGCCATCACTGCCACCATGCAGCTGACATTTATTTGTACCAGATAGGACACCAGGAATTGTGTACCTAATTGCCATAAACCTCCTTTACTCTCCCATGTCCCACATACATTTACTCAACTTGGATGGACTTGTTCTGCTTTCAAAATGCACACTCAAATCCTGAATTTAGTTGTACGTAAAGAGACATTACTCAGTATTCATCAAAAAAAATAAAAAAAAAAAGAAAGAAAAAGGAAAGAAAAGAGGAATGAGAAATGGGAGAAGAGAAAAAGAAATCTGCAGTATGACAATTTATGTATCAGAGAAGAAAAAGGACTCATGTCAAAGAAGCATCCCAAAACTAACTTGCCTTGAGCAGATTATAAATAGAGAACAATCCTATTTTCCACACCATTTCTTGAGGTATCTCTCATTTCACCCAAGGCCTGCTCATAGTGAGGGGTTTGGATATTTTTTTTTGTTGTTTGTTTTGTGTTTCTTTTGTTTTGTTTTGGTTTGGTTTTTGGTATTTTTATTGGGGGGTGGCTGTTAGTAGAACGGCAATTGGAATTAAAACATCTTGTTCTGTGCTCATTATACTGACCCATCACAGATTTTTAATCTATGGCTTATGGCAGCTTTTTTGCAGGTGAGTTCCAACTCAGGCTCCCAGGACATCAGCATTATAAACTGTATGGGACCCTTGTTCCCCTCATTATATCTAATAGTCCTCAGTCACAACTGCTCCAGCCATTTAAACACAGTGTGATAAGTGCTCATACAAGGAGGAAGAGAAAGCAAAAAAGTTCATTTCTATTTGAGAGAGAAAGAGAGAAAATGAAACTTCCACAATAGTTATTAATGTTTGCCCCCGTAGAACAAAAATGGAAACATTTAAAACAATGCCTGGATGACTGAACATCAACAAAGCACTCAACTTTCAAGAAGGCAATACTCAGGTTTCACAGAATTACTAATTTCCTTTTGGATAGCAAAATGCAACTGCCATAAGCAGGAGTAATTATGTTGGAAAATTAGATTAGCTCACCACACTAGGAATTGCCATTGAACAGTACTAGTGTCCCAGTAGAGGATGTGGTCTGTTGGAAGGGTTGAAAGGTATCAGGGTTGCAAGAGAGACTATCCATTTATCATGGTAATTTTCTCCGTAGTATTGTTGGCATTCTTTTGATGAAGGCACAGGAATGTGCTGTTTCATGTATCATTCCTGGGTGACTCAGTGCAACCCCTGAACATTTTGTGCTTTGGTTCCTCTCTTCTGAAATGTGACCATTAACCAGGGCTGGCCAAAACAAAACAAAGCAAAACAAAACAAAAGCCACAGCTTCAGAAAATGTGGAACCATTTCAAGTATTGGTGAAAATCCAAATGATCAACAATTTTAATGTTTTTTATTCAATACAACGATTTAAAAAATGCTTGTGGATATGTATCTTCTCTGTTGACTTTTGGATCTTTGTGCAAATTAGAGCCAAATGCAGAAAACTACTGTTTGGAAGGTAACTAATTTCCTACAAGTTTCATGAAAGTAGACAGCTATATAAAGAGACGGTCCTGTGAAAAGTACCTTTGCAAAGGTAAAGCTGCAGTATGTGAGCCTTACTAAATACTAGAGAAACCACATAGAAAGCGTGAACTAAAGAATGAACTTTTCACTGGAGGTTGAATAATCCTCTATGTCAAAGTTAGCAGACTGTAAGAGGAACATGTATAGGAAATCAAAATTCATCTGTTTTGCAGATCATTGCAGACTTATGCCCTTAACAGCCTAGTTATCTACAGAGCTGCAGATGGTGTGATCTGGGGTGTGTCCATGCCCCACCCTGTGCCTTCTGAACCCACTGGTAGGTCTGACAGGAGGATTGATCTATGTAGTTTAAGTGTCATATTTTCCAATGATAAGTGAATGCTACGGCAAAGACTGGAATTTGAACATTGGCTAGAGTCACTGTTTAAAAGGTTGATCCCATTCACCAATGTTTACACAGTATACAGTAATGCACGATGTGGTAGCCTTTATTTCATTGTCAAGATAATTAATGGGAAAAAAATTAGGTGTATGTAAGACCAGCAGAAACTGTTAGTATAACTCAGTGAAGTATGAAAAATCCCACAGGCTCTATTCCAAATATCAGTGGCTATGTGACATCTTCTTTTTTTCTTTATTTTTTTTTTTTAACTTTTTTCATGATTTCATGTGGAGACAAAGGGAAAGAAACCAGAGAAAGAAAACAAACAAACAAACAAACAAAAAAACCAGCAAACTTAATCTTTTATTGACAACATTTTGAAGAAATATAAAATTGTGGTTTGGGCAAACAATTAAAAATGAAACCTTAGCTTCTAGAAAAATTCCAGTAGGCAGATTTGCAGCCTATACTGCCTGATTGTGAACAGGACCTAGAACAACAGAGTTGAAGTTCTTGCTACCTGACTTTGGTCCTTCCACTAAGCCACCACCTTAATCTATTATAAATGTTATCATGCTTCTGGAATAATTTTATTTCAAAATAACTGTTAAAACCACACACCAGTATTAAGTGTCTTTTCTAAGTGTAATGAAGAGGTCATTCACTTTATTACTGTATCACATAAATAAGATTTATTTTTTTTTAATGGCTCACCTTTCATTTATTTTTCCTCTGGCCTATTACATTAAATTAATGGTTTATTTGGGCTATTTTCTACCATCCTTACTTGATATGTGTCCTAGAAGGAACGAGTTTTCTATGCTATGATTAAGTATAAGCACATAATTTTTATCTTAAGTTTTTGTAATTTTAGCAAATTAACCCAAGATAAATGGCATACAATGGGAATATTATGAGTATAATAATACTAGGATATGTAATCTTCAGTAAAAATATACTAATATTAACATTGTATGTGTAGGCTTTAGGTCAGAGCCTTAGCTAAATCATTCAATTAATTTTTTGTTTAAGCTGTTGAGTTTTCACAGAGGTTTGGAATTAAACTAGCACCATGCATTTTGGTACAGAGCACTTGATACTATGCAAAGTATTTACCCACGTTGATTCCTGGTGGTTACAGTACTCATGAGACATGATTATGCCAGTCATTTCAAGTTCTTACTGATTAAAGTATTACTGCCATGCCAGCATTTATTCAGCAGGACTGAAAATCTATTGCTGCTCATCAGTTGACTGAAACACTTTATGAAACCTTCTGTCCACAGCTAAACCAGCCTCAGCTGGTTGCCAGTCAGTCAATAACAGACACAAGATAAAGCCCCAATACCTGTAGCGTTCCCATTAGTACATCCTCACGAGGTTGTAAGCCAGTGACCTGGCTTTCCTTTAGATATAAGTCCTTGGTGTTACCAGTCAACATCACTAGTGTGAGTGAACAAAAAAATCAGGCACATACTCTTCCGTAGACACAGGGAAGACTAAAAAGCAGCATTTTTGTGCTTTCTTCAGGTGATTACTGTTGACGCAGTGTGTCACCTCCAGCATGTCATGTAGTGCCAAATTGTGAGTCTTTTACATAAGAATGAATGCCAGTATTCCCACTGGTTTTGAAGAAACAGTCCATATCAAACTCTACTTACAAGACTCCATGAGCAAAGTTGTGCTCTTGATTTCAACAGAATGGAGTCAAAGTGGATTAACCTCAGACTCCTGCAGTTTTTCCACTTAAGAAGTAAACAATGTTTGCGTTGGTTTTAGTGGAGTGCTATATGACTGAAAACATTTCTAGAAGAAAGGCATGTGATTCCTACAAAAAGGTATTGTATATGTATTTCTGTGTATGCAGCATTATTTATAAATGCTTTAGTGAGTGGATAACTTGCTTTGGGCTTTTTCTGAATAGAAGATTCTATATAAATGCAAATTATTTATTTCTTGTAGTAATATTTGTTTTTCAGGCAAGTTTATTTTCCCTTTGCTTCCTGGCTCTGAACACCCAACAGATTCCACTTCACCTGTATTTTATTCAAAGTTTGTTTCACTTATACTCACAATCTCCTTGTTCTATAGAAGAAATTGCTTTCAATTACACATATATCACAGCACTTAAACATTAGTCTCACTTTCCTGTGGTTAATAATTCACCTTATATTCTAACATCCATCAACATAAAATCAGCATAACAACTTTTATGAATCCCTTTATCATCAACACATTCCAAATGCTTATACAATTCACACTACAGATTCACATAGGAACTGGCTTAACAGCCCTTAAAGTTGCTATAATGTTCACATCCTTTCAGTCATAGAATTATTGTTCATGTTTTCAGATAAGACCCTTTTTAGTCATTTTAGGTTATTATCTCATATTTCTTTACATCCCTCAAGCTGGATCTGCATCTCAATAAAGCTGGTGCAAACTGTTGTAAAACTGCTATTGTTTATAGAGGTACTCCACACTTGCACCAGCCTAACTGAACCAAACTCACCCAGGTGTTGGCAAACAGTTTGTGGGAGTAGGATAGTGGGAAAGTGGATAGGGGAACTGAGTTGCTCTGGGATATCTATATCTTTTCACCAGGTAACAAACTTCCTCTGCGTTAATTTTTAAAAAGATTTGCTTTTCTTACTGACAACATCTTACTCACAGACATTGTTCAACCATGGGATGTTGAATAACGTTTAAATTATTTTACCTAGAGATTTCATTCCTGATGTTCACTTTCCTTCTCTGAACACAGCTCAGTGGTTCTAAGGTCTGGTTTCCCCATCAGCTACACACACATACCTCCTATTGAAGTCAATGGGAGTCGCATGCACATCTGTCAGGATAATCAAGTCCCAAGTTTAGTATCACCATCAATTTAAGACTTAATTTTGTCATTTCCATAGGCCATCTGGGCTTTTTCCCCTGCTGGAATTTTCACAGTGACTTTGTCTTCCTATATTTCCATCTACTTCTGTCTCATTGCAATAACCCATTCTCTTCTGAGAGCACTGCTCTTCCATCTCCCCAAACCAAACTTTATTCCCTCAGACTATAAAACAACCTTAAACAAAGCCACAAGTGAGGTGTGACAGAGCGACTGCTGAGACTTTTCTTCTTTTGTCAGTCATTGTTGGGTAGTATTCTGCTGTGTTTTTAATTAATGGCAATTATTAATTCATGAATTCATACTGCATTAACACCTCGAAGCTGTATTATGAACCCCCATTGTGCTTATTAATGTACACCCACATAACAAGCTGTTAACTTCACATTTTGGAGCATTGTATGAATAAAAAATGCAATTACATCTGCGACTATATTAATGGCCTGATTCTTCATTCTTTTACACAGCATATATGCCAGCATAGCTCAATGGGAGTGAAAAGAGAGCGACCAATGCATCAATATGTTGGATTTATAAGTATGGTGAATATTAGAGGATGTATTAACCTAGAATATGTGAGTTTTCAACTCCACATATGCCACAATCATGGGGTTCCCCAGAAGATATGTACCTTAAATACAGGAATATATATTCTCCCTGATTATCTCCCCAGAAGAAAAATCAGTCTCCATAAAAATTATCCACTGGAGCAGGACTGAGTTCTGAAGTCTTAACAGCAACTAATTACAAATATATGAGGGTGTCAAGCTGTAGCAAGTTTACATATTTCCATGCTTTTTGTTGACCAAATGTTGTCTATGAATCCTTAAATATTTGCACAAATTTATTGGAGTCATTAGGACAACCCTGAAATAATGAAAATAAGCCAGCAATATTCTTTGCCTAATATGCCATTAGACAATTATGAATCTGAATTATGTTGCAGGCCCACATTCATGTTCATTCTTGTCTCCTACTGATTAGGAGACTGGTGTCCAAGCCATTTTTACTGCTTTTTTTGGTCTTTAGAGGACTCAAAGACAAGAAAGAGAAGAGGTTATGCCAAGGACAACTTTAACCTCAGAAAGTCATACGTATGAGGGACACTGCAGGCCTCCTATACTCATATGTAATGATTTGTCATGGGAACTTTTCTTTGTGTTTTTGGATAACAGTAAACATTTTCCTAAATGAGGATGAAGGTGGCAGTTTAAATAAAAATGTAAACAATAGAAAGACATTTTAACCTCCAATTCTCTGATTAGACACCAGAGGGATGGTTGTTTGAAATGAACATTAAATACCACTATGGTCCTTTAGAAAGCTCACTTTCACCATATATTTAATTTTATAAAGACATCTTACTACTAGTCATTCATTGAAGAGCCAGACCTTTGGAATTTAGACTCCTTTAAGGATAATTGTCTTTCAGAAAGGTTTGAGGATTACCATCTCTAAATATATAAGGTGGTCTGATAGTGGGTCTAAGAGTAACGCCTAGAATGTGCAATAGTTGCAGATAAAGCTTAGGATGAAAAGGATGTATCTTGTAACAGAAATTATTTTTATAGGCAGTCTGCTTCCAAAGCTTCACTCAGAACGAAATGTTTCCTTACGAAATAAACAGTTCCAGTCACCTGAGAAACCTGGTCATAATTTATTCAGTTGGTGGTTCAAGCATAACCTTTCTCTGCACTGAAGGGAAATTGAGCTGGGAGACACAGTGTAAAACATTCAGATGAAAAGGCTTTTCCCTCTTTCCTCAGGGAAAGTTTGGCATTGGCAATTTCAATTCTTTTAAATCTGTAATTCTGATTTGCTTTATTCTGGTGTAAATTGGAGATAATCTGACTACCAAGCTTTTCTAGCATAATCTCTTTAAAAATTATATTCTAAAATCCAGCCAGCATTTTACTGCAGTGTACACTAGCAACACCTCTATATTGTTATCTGACTCTAGAACTTAGATATCCCATCTTGGTTTTCAGACATGCTGCTTTTCATAATGGTATGATGTTGCAGTTCTCATCACACCTGAGAGCTTCTGTTGCCTTGCAAGCTGAAGGGTTTTGCATCTGCTAGCATTAATTTTACCGCCCCTGAAGACCTAGCACAGGATAAAGGCAGGATGAACAGCATCACACTGCAGGCCTGAAGCATTTTTTTGAGATGCCACCCCTCAGTTCCCCACCTTTCCTGCCAGGCAAGTCCCTGAGATTTAAGCCCCCAGATGGGTGCTGGGAAATGAGCTTCTGCCCTCACAAACATGCCACAGAAGCTGCAAGCAACTTCACCACCCTTTCCTAACAGGTTTTGGTTTTGTGGAATTTTTTTCACTTTTGTTCTTTCCCCCTTTTAGCTACAGCAGTAAGTGCATTAAAGAAGTACATTTAGGTCACTTTAGACCAGAACATTAAAACAAATGCTGATAGTTCAAGGTTAATAGATGCATAAAACAAAAGTAATTCCATGTCAAAGCTGAGATGACAGGTGATTTGACTTGAGACTGCCTTGCAATCACTCTTTTACATGTGCTCTGTACTGAGCCTGGCGGAAGGTGTTATGTTTCTGACATTTACTTGTCAGAAACGTATGACAATAGAAATTGTTTCTATCTCTGCTGGTCCCAGATGTTAACCTTCTAGCTTTATTTTGTAATTGGGGTTCCACGGAGCTTTAACATTTTCTATTGATTCAATAGAAGCGATAACATTTCCAATCATAAGAAGGCATTATAGAAATATCAGGCAATTCACATATCAAAATGTTTGATAGCTGGGCTCACCACATTAATTTCTGTCACCTTTGCTAGGAACCCTTTATCCTCTTTTTAATACTGAAGGACACCTGAGAGTAGTTTCTGTCACTTTTATTGTTCAATAAAGTAGAC
Source organism: Nycticryphes semicollaris (assembly GCA_013400055.1). Classification (NCBI taxonomy): domain Eukaryota; kingdom Metazoa; phylum Chordata; class Aves; order Charadriiformes; family Rostratulidae; genus Nycticryphes; species Nycticryphes semicollaris. The sequence goes on along the minus strand of VXBJ01004334.1, from coordinate 69,631 downwards.
AAAAGTTTCAATTAACAACCAAGGAGCCTCTAGGAAATTGTGAATGAGAGTATATTTTATTCATTTTACTGTATTTCTTTTTTCTAATGTGCCAGCTGTGACTTCTAAGCCATGCTTCACAGGGGACAGGGGAAAAAAAAAAAAGTTGATATAAGCTTCTACAGTTTGAGGGACATATTTTTAAAACAACTTTGTTTTAGCTGTCGGAGTTTGTTGTTACAAATATTTTGGAAATTCAGCTCTGCCTCTGGATGCCAAAAACTTAATGACTGATATCATCCCTAAGGTTCAATTCAGATCCAAAGAAAAAAAAGAATGAATGTAATATGTGGTGTATTGCTTGGCTACATACTGATTTTGTACCCCCCTGTCTGAACAGTCAGTGAAGCACTGTGCAACGCCCTCTCTCTGCAGCTGTGAAGTACTCCTGACTTCACAACTTCCCCCGATACCTTCCCCTCCAATGTGTCACAGTTGAAGGACAATGTCACAGCCCTGCTGAATCAAGTAACCAAGGGAACAGTTTTCACACAGTTTTAGGACCTTGTCCGTTACCACTTATTTCAAAGAATGCACTGGAAAGAAAGGCCAGTAAAAAAAAAATAACTGATCATTTGGAATGTCTGCTTATTTGTGGTTTTATTTTAAAGTTTGCACATACATCTTGTGGCTGATATTAAAGCCTAAATAGTTTTTTATATGTTTCCCTGAACGTTATAAAAAACATCAATAGCACTGTTCTTCCCCTCTTTCTTCTCTCCCTCATCCCCACCTTGTGAAAGAAGAGAATTTATATAAAATTTCAATCCACTTAAAAGCTACCAATGTATAAAAGAGGATAACCATTCCATAATGTAATAAATATAAACACAGCACGATAGGCATCAGTGTCATGGAAACAATTGTTAAGTTTCAGAAAGAAACATTCCTTATAACTGTATAAACAGCAATGACTGCATAGGGTAAGTCAAGAGCTGTGTCTGGTCTTGTTTGTTTTATTTCCTCTTCATTCTCATAGCAGGACATACAAGTGCTGCGAAAGAGATGTCTTGACTTTCATTGAGAAGCTAAATGACCCTTTTTCACACCATTCTTTCCTCTTTGTAAACAGAGGCTCAATCTACTTAAGAGTAAAGGCAGCTGTGAAATCATCTGGTTACTGGATAACAAGTAACATCTCCTAGCTGGAAAACTCCATGAGGACTTTCTTAATGATTTTGACCAATGGACTTCCTTGTATACAAAATTCTTCTTCTCCACCAGACACACTGTGAACCTTCAATTCCTTGACACGTGTTTCCTCTCTCACAAACTAAAACTGATGGGCAAATGTTTTGTGGTTAAAGTGTGGACTAAGTCTAGAGGGTGAGGGATGCTTAACTCTGTCACATCTCTGTGCCAAGGACTACATCATACAACATCAAGTCACAAATTCTGGGGTAGGTTTGGGTGGTTTTCAATGTATAATTGATGATTTCTAGATGTTATGGTGATCTGAGAAATCTCACACTAACTTTAAAAATTAAACAAGTCTAAACTCTTAATGAAGATACTAAAAAGATGTAGTCATGACGTAACTTTAAATCTGATTTCAAGTTTTAAATGCACAGATTTATTGGGTTTTTTTGGTACTTTTTTCTTCCACCAGTCAAACTGAAAAATGACAAGAAAAAGATGTGCAAGATTTTACGAATAACACTGAAAACATGAGAGGAAAAAAATTAAACTAGGAGTAAATAAGAACATCTTTTCATTTGTCATTTCATAATCCTTTTTTTCTTATTTGGCAGAAGTTTTTGTAGGGAAAATCTCATGTTTCACAGTCTTTCAGGTAATAGTATCTTTCTTTTGTAAAAGTGGGGATAAAAATCAAAATTACCTATTGACATTATTGTTGCTGTTAAAATTCAGTCCTGCTTCTTGATGATGAACGTAACTCAAAGGAGAAAAATTAAAAAGAGACATACTGCTTTGCTAGTGAGGACTTCCAAAAATGTCTTGCTCAAGAAAAGGAGATGCAGGGTGTGATCTTACATATTTTGAGATGAATCAAACTTACATCAGACTTCTTAAAATACTGCTCTCCTCTGTTGCTCCATCTATTAAGGGTGCTCTGCATAGCTCAGGGACATCACAGGGAAAGTTTTGGTAGCAGTGAAAATCCTATCTTTGATGACAGAGCTCAGTGTTTCCTCACAGGGAAAGTTTTGGTAGCAGTGAAAATCCTATCTTTGATGACAGAGCTCAGTGTTTCCTTTCTAGCCAGCTTTCTGGCATCAAAATATTCTTCCCTATATATATTTTAACAATCGAAAAAAAGACAGCCACCACTTAAGACTAACTATCAATATAGCAGTTGTAATTGCTTACCATAAAGGATATGAGACCAGAATTTTTTGAAAAAAACTAAACAAAACAAAACAAAAAAACCCAAACAAACCACTTGTTGCAATTCTTGAGCTACTTTTATATAGCACTACATATATATATATATCTCAAGATGACTTGGATCTTTGAATCTGCAAAGGTCCATGTGGATAGACACTTGCACAATAGAACATAATTTGATATACCTTCAGGAGTAGAAAGGCCAGCTTTTCAATGGCTAGAGCTTTTGTATTTCACAAATATGTGGTTGTACAGTGTATATATCAAACGTTGTCCAAAACCTGAATCATTTAAAAGTCACCATCAGTGGTTAAAAGGTTTGGTTTATATTTCATATTTTGTCTCCTTTGACTTTTAGGTTTTATGACATCCATAAATAACCCAAGGTTACTTATTACTCTACGTTTCAACCTGCAAATTCAGGTTTGATCCAGTTTGGGTTACTAGAAATGCCATCATAAAATTATTTCTATAAAAGCAGTAAAGAACAAAGCAATTAAACTGTAGCTAGGAAAAAAAAAATCTAACTTCAGACAGAAACAACAACATCAACAAAAAACTCAAGAAAAAATATTTTTGTAAATCCCCCTATTTTTATTAAAATATTTTAGGGTATATATATTTTTTTTAGTTATTGCTCAGTAATAAAAATCTGTGCCTTTGAAAAATTAATTTTCATCAGAAAAAAATAGCTAATTCTTGAGTGTTTTATTAGAAAAAGACCTACATTTTAAAACAGATCATACAAAAATTGTGTGAATTTTTGAGGGCTTTTGGTCTTTTTTTGCTTTTCCTTCAGAAGATAATTTTCTGACCTAAGACACACTGCTATATGCCAAATCAGATCTGAAAAAAGAAGAAATAATATCTCATT
>VXBJ01004334.1:45799-58094 GCA_013400055.1 Nycticryphes semicollaris | reverse complement strand
AAAAAGAAAAAATAATTTATAGTCACAGACTAGAAGTTATGTAAAGATGGAGGTGCAATCTCTTTCAGATACCCAATTTTCAAGATTTTTTTTTCAGGATTCTCTTAACTTTTCAGATTGGCAGTATCAGTGCTCATAACTGTATACTTTAAATGCTGAGCTAAGACTTAAGTGTCTTCTGTACCTTTATTTCTTAAGTTATTCTTTTGTTTACCCAATTTGTAACTGCTTCGATGCATTCAGGTTCAGGACTCAAAAAAGATGAAGTGCAGTTCTTTCACCAAAACCTCCAAGATACTAATTATTTGCTACTTAGTGAATGACTTTAGTAATTTCATCCATTTTCATGTGTTTTGTATCAAAGACCAACAGAAAAACTGTAAAAAGAAAGGCTGGTGAGTGTGTTTGATTGTTTGACCTGCTGCATGTGATATCACTGTCACCTCTGTGTTCCTTCAAAAATGTCACTGTGGGAGTTTGAGATGATCTGTGTCCTAGGTGGCTGCTAGCAGGCTTGTTCTTTAGACAAGGAGCGTGGAAATGCTTTGTTTTAAATATGCACCTGCAGAGAAGTTTCTGACTTGGAGACAGTGTTTGCTTACAGGTGAGAAAGTCCTTCACAACTGAAATGAGGGAGATTTCGATACTTCATTGTCAGTGATGGCAGCTATGTCGGGAGCTAAAGGAAAGGCAGCTCATGCCACAGGAAAAGAGCAAGAAAAGAGAGAATGCTTATACCGATAACAACTGTCCAAGAAGTCAAAGTGTTAAACTAAGGTCAAGTATCCTGTGTTATTGTGGGACTGATACCTACAGATCCTCCCTGTCTTTGCGGCTCATCATGGTCACTATACGCAATCACACCAGCAGCATTTCTCTTCATTATTGTTCTAAATTTTCATTTATATATCTCAAAGTGACTTTGTGGTTAACTCCCAAAGCGGGAAGCCCCGTTGCCACCTTGGCTGCTGGTAATACTCTCTATCAGAGCCAGACTTTAATTCTAGTTTCTTTCAGAGGTAAATGATGACCAGCTAAAAATATGATGAATCATGGGCAGATGCCCTCAGCAGAACTTTCCTCAGACAGGAATGCTGAAACAAAACAAGCAGATGATTTTATGTATCAAATGTACTTTCTTTATAAAGGACATCCACAGTAACTCAGATTAATAAAAATGCCTGCCTCACTAGTTAAAAGGGATGCTCTGAAGTCTTCATTTCTATTTTTGGCTATTCTAGTAATTTTAGCTGAATCTTGTAATAGTTCCATTTTTCTTTCCCACCTTTTCTCTCATTTATTTTTTTCTCTGAGGTTTTTCAAGCAAAAATTTTCTTTAAATGAGCATAGTAGAAAGATGCTTAGTGGCTTAAGCAACAGTAATGATAAATGAGAGCTACAACTGAATATCTCTTTTCTTTTTCCATTCTTCTTTCTTTTTATGATGAACTTTATTCATTTTCTTAAAATGGACTTTAAATGGTGGGATCAAGTGACAGTGCTCAGTGAGCACTGAAAGTTTTGCAGGTCTGAGACTGATACTACAATGACTGGTTAGAAGGTGCTCAATCTACTTACAGCACTTTGAGTTTTGTTTTGCACTTCTGGACTGTTTTGTTTTTGTATGTTTTTTTAAGAAAGCATGAAATATCTTTCTTCTCCCATGCTAAATGTTCAGCTAAAATGCCTGAATGATTTCTATTGGTTTTACCTCCCTCAGAATAGTTATGTTTGGTTTTTAACCTGTTAGCTTTAAAATAAAAAAAAATAATAATAAAAAAAAGCACAAAAAACTTTCATGAGCCTGTACTGCACAGCTAGGTTTTGGTTCTGTGTCTGCTATAAAATCTTAAAGTAGTAATTCTGCCAAATTAAGTATGAGGTGGGCTGGGCTGGGCTGTTCAGGAGTGCATGCCTGTCCGGAGCAGTGTCTCTCACACCCTCAGTTCCAATGGGCTTATATGGATGATGAGACTAAGCAACTTGCATGAAATAGGATGGATCTTCTGTGCCCTAGATATATGCAGCACTTTGGAAAAAAGGGTATGCAGCAGATTTATCATGTGAGCTAAAGAGAAGTCTCCAACCACTTGAGACCTATGATAAGCCTCTCTCTGCTCGAACTAGCTTAAATGTACATTGCAGCAGGTTTTATTGTTAACTTCTCTTTGGCCTTCAACAAGTAGTCAATAGCCCTGCAGATTATATTCTCCTCTGCCATCCTGATTGCTAGGAGCATTCATCCAGAACTAAGCCACTACTGTAAGCAGAGCAGGGTGAGGATTTTTCAGCAAAACACTTTTTCATCAGAAAAAGGTGATCCATCGAAACTGAAACCTTTCACAGGAAAGGGCTGGATGCATTGATTTTTGTGGTGGCAAACGAAAATGTTGTGGACTTACTGAAATGTTTTTCTTTGAGGTGTTTGAAGCAAATAGCATTTAAAAAAGTTTTTGAACAAATTTTAATGCAAGTTTACCCTACCACAGGTAATATAATAATCAAACCTAAATATTTAAATTTATTTTGAAAAAAAGAGAACTTTTTTTTTTAGCTCATATTTTCAGTTTTTATCTATTTTTTAAAAAAACTTTGTGCAATTTCAGGTTAAACCAGGATATTTTGGCTGGAATGGAGAAATATTTTCCTATAGACATATAGAGGGGATAATAAAGTGTTCAAGAAGATTTCTGTTTCTTTTATCAGTGACTAGAGAAATCAACTAGTAGAGAATCTTCATCAATACTATTGGTGTACCCATGTTTTAGAGTATGAACATGGCTATAGGTTATTATTTCTAATTTTTCTGGAAAAAACTGCAAACAACATTGACATAAATATAATCTTGATGAACAATATACAAGCTTTAACATAGAGAAATAGTCATATCTGAATATGCTGTTCATCCAAAGAAATACCAAGATAAAAATACTACATCATCTTAATAAATGTCTACTGGCTTGCCATGCAAAGTAGCACAAATGCCTGTTTGATTTTTGTTTCTTTGAGCTACTGAAGCATGCATTTTTCAATGAATTTCTCAAATAAATTTCCAGGAAGGGCGGTACCAGAAGGTGTCACAAGCAGAAATAGGATGTGGAAAACCATGGTGTCTTAAAATGACAAATGGATCTGGGAGAGCAGAAATACCTCTTCTAATATACATTTTCCTCATAAATTCATGGGAGTAGCATGAAACTGCATTGCCTAAACCAAAGGAAAGTAAAAAAATTGCAATACTCAGAAGGAATGGAAAGACTTTTTGCACCAGGCAATCTACACGGTATAACCAAGACTTTGTTAAATTAAAGAATCAAATAAGAATATTAAATTACTAAGGCATACAATTTAAAAGCACAACGAAAAAGAAAAAAAAAATATGTGTCACAGTAAGGGACAAAAAAGACCTATTTTACTTGCAGAGAAAAATAGCATATGCAGTTTGCCTGCCTCAGCAGAAACTAATACGAGGTGAATGAAAGCGTAAAAAATGAAATGATCACAGCAAATTACTATGGACCTTCTGAGAAAGCAGATCAGGAAGTGTTTTTTGTAGATAATAGAGACCCACATAAAAACAGGATGGAATACTGATGGTGGACTTTTTACAAACACCCTGGTGCTGAATGAGATAGAAAATGTACAGCATGTTATCATCTAAAAAGGGCTTGTGCCCTTTTTATAAGGCTGCTTCATCCACTGAGGAAACCAGTCAAAAAGATCAAAGGCTGCACTGAGTTTAGTTCTCCCCAAGAATCTGAAGCTGAGTGAAAAATAGAAGCAACCACAGTGTCAAACAACATAGAAGATCTCAACTGAAATATTCTGTTTTCTCCCTAAACACTAGTGTATTAGCTGAGCAGAGATAAAAGAAAAATCATTACAATCTTCATAATGCTAGCCATGAATTAGAGACACGTGAACTGCAAAGCAGGAGATTTCTTCTTAGGCTGAGGTTTGTATTTACAAGTGAAGGGAACAGAGGTTTGCCTAAAATCAGGGATCAGATTTCCCAGGGACAGTAGATGATGAATTATCAAAGGATGTAGAGATAATGTTGGCAATGGCATATAGCACTAGGGATTGAGATAAATGCATTACTGGTCTGTCTGATACCAGAACCAATCTCTGAAATATGTACAGAAGAGGATGAAAATGTTAAACCCAGGATTTGTCTAATCACTCCAAACTTCGGTGAGTCTTCATGCTCCTCTGATTATGTTCTCTGCTTGCATCTCCCTTACTCCCCAACACACATGTACACACACACACCTTCCTGGTGACAATGAAGGATGTTAGACACAATGACCCCAAGGACCTTAAATTGTTTCGTAGCAGGAAATTAATTCTGATTGTGAATAGGAGATACTTCATAGTATCCTGGTGGTGATATTATTCTCATGTGCACAAGGAGCCAGCTTTCTGCTCTGAGCTTGACTGGTAATGCTATTGGTGACATAGACTCTTTCTGAAGGGTACTCATGATTCCTGCCTGGCACTAAATATTCTGCAAATGAATGCTAGAGCGGGTGTGATGATCACTGTCTTGGTCATGAGAACAAGTGGACAAACTGATCTTCAGACCCTTTGCAGTGTGAATGAAAGTACCAGTTCCTCCAGGCTATAAGTAGAATTAATCTTTTGTGAAATGAACACTGAGAGATGGATTTTTTTGCCCACCAGGGAAACATTAATTATTATTCTTTTTTTTTTTTTTCTTTCTTTTCAATTTGGTAAAGGGAAAATGTGAAGGACAGTTATTCAAGTGGCAGCCTCCAAACTGAATGTTTTGTTCTGTCCCTTGCATTATTTTCCCACCTCAATATACCATTATAAGGCTGATTGATCTGCTACCCAGCTCCTGAGCAAACTGAGGCAGTATAATCTCTATCGATGCTCAAAGAAGTGGAGAGCCCTGATGTAAATTAAACATGAGGTTTTGGGTCAGATCAACAGTAAGCTGTGGTAGGCTGAGCTGCGTACTGACTAGGGGAAGTGGTGATTTAGTTGTTACAGACTTCTTGGCTGAATCATGCTAGTTTAGAAGAGAAAGGGATGTTGACAAACTCAACCCTTAGTTCTCATCAGACAAAACAACGTGAAGAGATATAGGGTGATCTCAAACAGTGGAAAGACTGTATACAAATTAACTTGATATTTTCACATCATAACACATATCCATCATTGAAAATCAGTTTATAATGAAAAATTTAATAAAGAAAAGTATTTCATTTACAGCAGGACTTGTACGGATTTTATCTGACTACATGGTTTATTTTTGTTTTGTTTTGCTGATTAATAGAATAACATCAACAGAAGCATATTATGAGTTTGTGTAGATTTTGCAAGCTTTTTTGTTCTTAAAAAGATAGGAAAAATAAAGTTGTTAAACATGTTAATTATAAATACGCTTTTAAAAATATTCTCTTATTTCATTAAAACTCCCTTCCTATCACTACCGTAAGTAACAGTATGGATGAAATAAACTTCTGCTCCATGCTGGATTCAACAAAATATTTTCTCTGGCTGGATTTGCTGACAATATGAAACAATAGTAATTATGTTTAAATATACTGATTAGTTCCATACATTGAATAACAATTTTTCTTTTTCTTTTTCTTTTTCTTTTTCTTTTTTTCTTTTTCTTTTTCTTTTTCTTTTTTCTTTTCCTTTTTCTTTTCTTTTTCTTTTTTCTTTTCCTTTTTCTTTTCTTTTTCTTTTCCTTTTTCTTTTTCTTTTTCTTTTTTTCTTTTTTCTTAAAAATATTATCTAAAAAATCCTGTTTTTTCTATATCTTCACCCTCCCTCTTCCAAGGTTTAGGAGAATCACAGTGTGGATACAGATGCAAATCTCGAACACTTGTCCCTGCTGATAAAGCTATCCTGGAAACGGCAACTTTACCTTCTCATATCCTATGTAAATGCTCTGTTGAAAAATAATATTTACTGTTCTTAGTTTATACTCTTTTTTTTTTTTTTTCTGACCCAATAATTAAAAATTAAGTTGATCTAGATAACTGAGACATTTTGTGATCTTATGGAACTTGAAGATTCTAGAGGGACTTTGTTAGACCATAAAATACACGTTTGTTGTTGTCCTTGTAAAGGTATAGCACATAAATATAAAAAATTAACACACAGTATAAACTACTCTAAGTACCCCATGTTGATTAATAATGAAAGATCTCACCTTTTAAAATAATAGCAATGCCAGTTGTGGAATGTGAAGAGTGCTTTGAATAGCAATGAATTGCTGAATGCATTAGCCACAATATCAAATGCAGTCAAATTAAAATGTTCCCTTCCGACATTTTCAATTAAACCCCATCAAGCTTCCAAACAACCTAGGATAACTAAATAGACTGTGTGAACTAATGGAAAAGGCAGCCTGACATCTTCTCCTTCCAAAAATTAGATTAAGCATCAATGCTGTTGCAAAAATCTGTACCAGAACATTAAACAATTAAGAACTGGCATAACAATACAGACCAATGGTCCATCCACTCCCGTGCTGTACCAATTGCTTGTGACAGAGGCCAATACTGAATATATCAGAGAAAGAAAGAAGAGTTATAAAAGTAAGACCTTGTGATTTTAGGATGTTTTGCATTCAAGCACCTCCAAGTTAAATTTGATTTTGGTGTTTCTATGATTCCCTTGACCTAGCATTGTACAATTTTTAATGCTTATGTGAAAAAAAATGAACGTTTTTGAGTTTGAGAGGTGTTTTAAACCATTTGCCAGAATTGGGAAACAGGAAACTGCATGGTTGATTGAAGGTGACAGAAGGTTTCTGAAACAGGAGAGCTAACCTAGATAGTTTGAAGTCTCATTTAGGGCAAGTGAAATGACTCTTCCTTACAAACTCCCTGACAGAACTGTCCTATGGTCAAGGACTATAAACCACATCTCTTGTACCTTGGAGAATGGAGGGTGAGGGTTGCTCCAGGAATGATCCATACACGATTTTCACAATATAATTCACAATGGAACTAGCACATCTTTGTAGGTATGCACTTGCAGGTGCTCCCTAGTGACGTCAGCCTTAACATATCAAGCAAGAAAAAATTGGTACACAGCCAGTGATTTGGTAAACTTAGTAACTTTTCAAATAGCACAGCCCTGCTGCTTCCCAGGAACAGCCTTAGCATGCAAGCTGTGCCTAAACAGGACTCTAAGTCACCTGACTCAAAATCCATTTTAAAATGTCTAAATTCTCAAGGAATAGGCCATTTCTCTCTCAGAATAAATATGTAAGAGAAAACTGTGAGTCTTCTGTTCTCAAAGTGCAAATGAAAATGACAGACACTAGGCTGGGAGAAAAAGGCTCAGATTCCAGTCCTCAACTAGAAGTGGTCTAAGGCGGATGATTGTCTTCTAATAATATTCAGGATATTCCATTTCCTCTGTGCAAGCTATAAGGAAAATCATGTCTTACTTTTTCAGTGTTGCTCTTTGGTATATACAGTGTGTATAGGCAAGTGATACAACACAAGTTTTATTTGCAAAGGTTTTACTCCTAGAAGTACCTTGGGAAAGAGTTGGTTTCTTTGCTTAATATTTACAGCTGCATCTATCTTGAAGGAAAGCTGGAGAGGAATTAATAAATACGTGAAAGATATTTATATGCCTAGTTTTTCTAGGTTTTTGGTTGCTTTTGGTTTGTGTTAGTCCTCTTTGCCACTCTACTACTTCTTTGTGACTTTGTCCCATCTTTGCAAGAAAACCTCAAATGTGTTGTAGATCAGGTAGAAGGTGAAAGTTTAGCTGATCTACATCAATGTAAAATTAACCTGGACCATGAGTAAAGAAAGGAATGAGTTCATGATACTTCTTTACTGAAGCTCCCAAAGGCTTTGGGCAAAAAAATAAATATAATAATAAAAAGAACACCTTTGAAATACGTGAAATATTTTNAGCTGCATCTATCTTGAAGGAAAGCTGGAGAGGAATTAATAAATACGTGAAAGATATTTATATGCCTAGTTTTTCTAGGTTTTTGGTTGCTTTTGGTTTGTGTTAGTCCTCTTTGCCACTCTACTACTTCTTTGTGACTTTGTCCCATCTTTGCAAGAAAACCTCAAATGTGTTGTAGATCAGGTAGAAGGTGAAAGTTTAGCTGATCTACATCAATGTAAAATTAACCTGGACCATGAGTAAAGAAAGGAATGAGTTCATGATACTTCTTTACTGAAGCTCCCAAAGGCTTTGGGCAAAAAAATAAATATAATAATAAAAAGAACACCTTTGAAATACGTGAAATATTTTTTAGTTCCACTTTTTTCAGTCCAACAGCTTCCTTTTCATGCTATCTTATTCCATTAAGCTCACACAGTGTCTGACTATGATGAGGACAAAGTTCTGGCACTGTTGTATTTGTAAAAGAAACATGCACACACAGCTAATAAGATTTACAGCACAGAAGCATAANAAAGATCACACTGACTCTAATGATCACCAGAGAAGATAGACATGTAGAGGCTTCATGATTGTAGATTTCAGTCTTTGGAAGCGCTGAATATACATACATTAGTATTATGTCTATGTCTTGATATCCACAATATCTTGAACTTACTTTTCTTGAAGTTTAGTTTGTGGCTAAATTAATCATAAACAAGTATTCTGATCACAGTCAGAATCCCTCGCTGTTTAAAAAGCTGTATATAAAAACTCGATTATCCTAAACTCAGTGGGAGACATAAGAGGTAAGAGAAGAAGTGTTAGTATACACTAGTGAAGTTGTTTGATTAGTTTCACACAAAAGGTTGGTAGATATCCAGGAAGATCAAGTCTTCTGACTGATAGCTGAGTCCCTGCTGGCATTATTACTTCTGATTTTCCTTAAACCAAAGAGCTAATCTTTGGAGGAGTCCAGGAAAAAAGAAAAACAAACAATTTCATTGTTCAGCAAATTACCAGGCTAGATACTTTGACTCAAATTTCCAAAGGGACTTGATTGTCTGAACCTTTGTGAAGGTGGGATTTAGGTTCTTTACTTGTAACTGAAAACCATTCTTTCATGAAGAAGGTCTAACTCACAGCAACTGCACTCTCAGCAAAGTACCACTTCATACCCACTATGAATTTAGGACTTAGATACTGTCAACTGTCAAAGATCGGTGGATGAGTAGATAAATTAATCTACCCATCCATCATTTCATACGGTTGTTTCCAGAGCAATCTATCATCTAATAGATTTAATAATAAGTCTCACAACATTTTCTACCTGTAATACTGGGTTGTGTCATATTTCTAACTACTTTTTTTGGTTCCCTTTAGATGGATGTGCTACAGAATAGATCAGACCACACTTCTGGCCTGTCAGATAGTATTAATTTATGATGTTCTCTCATCCCTGGTGTTTTGGATCAAACAAAGGCACTGCTTAAATAAATAAAATGTAATGCAACAAAATTAAATATTTTCCCATAGCTGTTAAGATCAAGGCAACTAATAATTACCAGATGCAACAATTTTAAAACCCACGACGACATTTATATAGTTTAGTGATTACTGTCGTAATGTTAAGCTATTGAGTCTGTATCTGCTCACATTATTCAGTTAAGAATGTAAAACCAGCAGAGGTAAGATCAGCAGAAATCAGCCCATCACCATTATTAATTCAATAGAAATATTTATGGGTTTGCAGGGCTGGAAGGAACAATTATAGTCTAATCTCATATTCCAACTCTTGAACAAAAACCGTAAAATTCAGCTAGCAATTCCAGCACCCATCTCAATTTCTTTTGATTGAAAACAACCACTGCAGTTTTACAGGTTCCAGTTTATGAAGACAGGGCAACCTCCTCTTCCAGGAAATGAGAGCTGAAGCAATGACCTGTGTAGAAAACCACGCAGGAGGCCTGAGAGCTGCACTCAGATCTCTTCAGAAAGACTCAGTATTTTAAACATGCACTTTTTTGCCCCTTAACTATAACAGCACAGTTAATTCATCATTCTCGTTTAGTACAGATGTAAATTTTGTTGCTATAAAAGTTATTATAATGGTAAAGTTTCAAGAAGCAGTGTGGTATATCAGACAGATTTGCACTTTCTCTCTCCACTTCATGGTCTTTTTCTACAAAGATGTTAGCCTCCCTTGTGAAATGTTTTGACATCTAGAAATGAAACACAGGTTTATTTTTTTTCCCTAGATTATATTAGAAATAGAATTATTTTGCCTATGGAAAACAACACTTTTTTGAGAAAGAGAGCTCTACTTCTAATCCATGTAAGTAAGGTAACCTACTGCAAACTTTCTTCCAAAAATATAAACCTTTTAATGGAAAGTTCTTGTGTGAGCATACATGCACGCACGCAATACACACATACCTGAGGGAACACAAATATGGAAAGCATTTTGAATCCAAGATGAGATTTCTAGCCAGAAATAATTATGAAAATGTTTCATACCAAATTGATCATGCGGTAATTGTGAGAAACCAGAAATCTCTCTGGACTTTTATGTAACCTAATGACTTAGACGTTTAACAGGAATACCCATGTTAATCCCTCTAGATTCTATAGAGGTGTTTTCCAAACTCCCGAACTGTTTACTATTTTAAAGTAAGGCCTTTTGTCCTGTAATCTGTATAATAAAATTTCCAGAAAACCTCATTTTCCATGAGAAAAAAAGAAAACAAACAAACAACTAAAAGCCACTGCACTTTTTGCACCACAAAATCTTATGGTTTGGTTAGCTCAATAAATACTCACTTCTGAAATGTTAACTCAAATGATCATCTTGCTTCTAAAATACAGATTAGCCTCACTGGTTCACTGCACTTTCTTTTTTTTTTTTTTCTGTAGATGAAAACAGACTTGGCATCACAGGTGTGGGGTTTGTTTTTGGTTTTTTGTTTTTTTTTTTTTTTTTTTTTTTCTGTAAATGAAAACAGACTTGGCATCCCAGGTTTGGGTTTTTTTTTTGGTTTTTTTTTTTTTTTTTTTTTTTCTGTTATGTTAGTTTAGTGGCCCACTTCTGCTCCAGATGAGCCTTACTATCCCTGTGAAGAGCTGTGCATAGACAGGAAGAAACTGTATTTTAAGATACATTTTGACAGGGTGGCTCAAGTCACAAAGTGGTGAGGTACAACCCTCCTGCAGACTTGATCATCCAAGTCCCTATTTCCCCCTTGAGGTTTGCATGTGATCTCCAAGTGAGAGAGACCAAACCACCCAAACCACCTCCGATTGCCAAAACACTGCCAAAATTTTAGAGGCTGATTTAAAGTAATTCAATTTTTATTCTGAGAAGGTTAGCCTGTCCCAATAGCCACACTACTCTAAAGGAATCCCAGAAAGAAAATATGTGACAGTGGAAGCTGGAGGCAGAACAGGGGTCCCTGCCTCCCTCCCTGGGCCTTCTGCTCCCTCCCTGCTGTAGCACGACCCAGAGGTTCTGCACCGCTTGCCAGCCAGATGTTCAAAACTGCATCCCTACTGGAAGGTTGTGACAAAGCCCTCGAGAGTTGAATGACAACAATCTGTCAACAAGGCATCATCATTTTTTTCCCATATTCCAATTTTTTCCATATTCTGCACCTTATGTCACTGTTTTTAGTTCCTAAATTACCCGTTGTTTATTTCTGTTCATTTCTTCCATCAGTATTTTTTAATTTTAATGACATTCCACTGCTGAGACTGTTCTTCAGAGTGTTCGCACTGCTTTCCCCAACCCAAAGCAGTGGGGAAGGAGTGGAAAAGAAGAGAAAGAGAGGCAACAAGGGAGGAAAGACAAAAATGTATTAATTACTCAGAAAGATCCAGAGGTTCAAGATGTGATGACACCGACAGTAGGAAGTATGATAAATGCTCTGATTTACATTCAGCTCCCATTAGATAGGTTCAGGAAATTATGATAAAGTGATTATTTACAAGGAAAACCTTTACAACTTAATTAAATCAGACCAAGTTTCTGATTTGCGAGGAGGGAACAGATGTAATAAATAAGACTTTCTTTTTTTTTTTTTTTTTTCTTGCTCTGATCAATGGTGATGCATTTTGCTCTTCTAAATCACCTGTGCAGTTTCTCCTCTATACTGAAGCTATCAAGATGGTACCACCTGGGACCAAAGGGCAGGTAGGCATTAAGTGGTTTCTGAGTGGGCTATCATTACAGGTCTGAGCTGAGAGAACTCCCAGTATATTGCTCAGGGAACATATAGTACTGTCTTTTGTCCTGGGTAAGCGGAAGACTCCTCAAGGAGAAGAAAGACTTTCACTGTTGACAGTGGGTATTACAACAAAAACAGAAAATAAAATAAAATAAATAAAAAAAAAAGGATAAGCTTAA
>VXBJ01004334.1:19948-37436 GCA_013400055.1 Nycticryphes semicollaris | reverse complement strand
GACCTCATTAATGTATATAAATATGTAAAGGATGAGTGTCAGGAGGATGGAGCCAGGCTCTTCTCAGTGACAGCCAGTGATAGGACAAGTGGCAATGGGTGCAAGCTGGAACATAGGAGGTTCCACTGAAATATAGGGAAAAAGTTCTTCACAGTGAGGTGATGGAACACTGGAACAGGCTGCCCAGAAAGGTTATGGAATCTCCTTCTCTGGAGATATTCAAAACCCACCTGGAGACATTCTTGTGTGACCTGCCCTAGGTGTTCCTGCTGTGGCAGGGGGATTGGACTAGATGATCTTTCAAGGTCTCTTCCAATCCCCTATATTCTGTGGTTCTGTGAAATAATAATTTACTGAAAGCTCCTTGACCTGAGTCAGAAGACCTGTGATTTATTCCTGGCACTGCTGCTGTCCTGCATGACTTTAGGTTTAGGGTCTTCTCCCCAGTTTGTGCTTTCTTTTTTGACCTGTTATCTCCCTCTTTACTCACATTCTCCCTTATGATGTCTCTGTAAATTGCTGTGTTGCACTAGGAAGCTCTTTTGTTGCTTGAGAAGTGTAGTGAATTATTGCTTCATGTTTCTCAGACTTTGCTTCTTTCCAGAATTATATGAATGTTAAGATTTGGTCCACTAGAACTGATGCTAAGAGTGAGATAAGAGAGACACATCTTCTACTCTGCATCCAAAAAATAGTAGACCAGTCAGCAAAAAAGGTTAAGATTGCAAAGTCCTCCAAAAAATGATGGCATTTTCAAAGGTACAAGAGTACCAGCCTGTGGTAATCCCAGTTTATTCTCGTTCCTCAGGAACTATTTTTCAAATCACTCAGGCTACTTCTCAGTGAGTCCTCACTGTGATCTTTTCCAGTCAGTGACACTAGAGGCTCTGTTTGACATGCACTGGCTAGCAGACTGTGGGAGAGCTCCCAAGATGCCCGACATACTCTGTTGTTAGGATTTTATTAGTCTTTTACTCTCATCCTTATTTTTACCTCTTTTCACCCCCCTGCTTCTCCCTTCTGTTTTCAGAGAATCAAATACTAACATAATGGAAGCAAATTGTTTAAAGCCCATTTGAACACAGCACATTAATTTTAGGATTGTTAGCCACACGCTTACATGTCTGGCTTTCTGCAGAGGACTTGAGCTGTGCAGTGAATGAGTCCAGACACATTTTTATTCAGTTCTCTCACTGCTTCCTGCCAGGAAGCTCAGGAGGGCAGAGAAACTCCTGCTGTGGTTCCCACACACAGCCCAGCTCTGTGCCCATTTCAGCAGGCCTCCTGTATCAGCCTACCTGCACCTGTGTTTTCCCAATTCTGGAGAACAGTGTAAGTGTGGTCAGCCAAATGCTGGCTCTGAGGAGGTCACAATTTTGTTAGTCTTAATCAGTGAAGCTTTAATAAGCATGCTTTTCTGTCTTTGCCTCGCTCCTGCAGCTTAGCTCTCAGGGCAGCAGAGAACACTGTGCCTTTGCATACCCTGCCATGTAAGTGGGTTGTGGTCTTTTCCTCTTCCCCTCTAGGGTGGAGTGAAGAAGGTGCTCTGAAGACAGATACAATACTCCAGCTGCATGGAGTGAAAACAAATAAGAGAAATGAACTATAAAATAATCAAATGCTTGTGTTTCGGGGGTTAGATTCAATCCATTCTCTGCCTTCTAGTTCCCCACACTCTTCCCAAGGGTAAGTATATTTTGCACATTTAAGGGGACCCCTTTCAAAATGGCTTGCCCTCATTCTTATTCCTTCCTTTTACACTTTTAAAATTTGAATAACAAAGGAAGGCCTACAGATTTCTCCTT
This sequence comes from Nycticryphes semicollaris, assembly GCA_013400055.1. Lineage (NCBI taxonomy): Eukaryota > Metazoa > Chordata > Aves > Charadriiformes > Rostratulidae > Nycticryphes > Nycticryphes semicollaris. The sequence goes on along the minus strand of VXBJ01004334.1, from coordinate 35,631 downwards.
TTGTTTTCATCAAGATATCATTAAATAAACTTGGAGATTCAATCTAAAAACATCCCAAGGCCAGGCTCCTCTAACAAATTCAGCTGTGAAAAAAGTCCTATCCAGTTCTTATAGTCCCAATCCCCAACCTGCACATGCTGCACAAACACTGCTGAATTCCCCGTTGGCACATGCCTCTCCTATGGACTCCTAACCAACTTTGGGTTTATCCCTGCAACCAGCCTGTTTCAAAAGAGCAGTTGCAGGCCCAAAGAAGAAACAGAGTGAATGAGGGTATTAAGGCCACTGAAAAACTCAGAGCACTATCCATTTTCTCTACTGACTTCAGTAACAGCAACAGGGATAAAGAAATTAAATCAGTCTGCCTTGCCTTCCTCTCCTCTCTTTATTCCTACTCTTCTCCTCATATCTCTGGCTGCTAAAATAGAGGACAAATCTGTCATTAAATATTTGAAAATGCTCAGTTATCTGATAGCAGCTGTTTTCTAACCCGATTGGGATGCACAGATGCTTGGGGGAGATTCATCAGTTTTTTGGTTTTGGTTTGTAGTTGGGTTTTGGTTGTTTGGTTTCTGGTTTTGTTTGGTTTTGGGTTTTTTTGTTTGTTTGTTTGCTTGTTTTGTTTTGTTTTGGTTTTGGTTTTGTTTTGTTTTGTTTTGTTTTGTTTTTTCCTTCTGCCAGTATGATCATCCTTTTCTACTTTACTCTCTAGGAAAGTGAAAAGAAGAGAATATTTTGATGGTGCCTACTGCTTATTACACAGTATTCTTTTCCTCCCAACAAGCCCTTAGAGCAGGTAATCATTGTTGTTTGCTTTGATGAGTGTAAACTAACTAACTGGTCATTACCACCAGGTAAATGGCTAGTTAGGAAAAAGGCAAAAAGGGAGGACTTGTTAATATTGACATGGTACTGTGGTTTGCAGTGAATTTCAAGAAGCTGAGATTCTGTCATACAGGTTCTTATAATGAAATTTAAGTAATCAGTCCCATAATTTCTCCTATTAGTTTTAGCTAGACTAGAAAAGGTCAATGCCCTGGCAAGCAATGATTCGCAAATAACAGGTGCAGCCAGTTTCTATTATACTGCCATGGGACAGTGCTCTGTCACTTTTATTTACTGAATCAATCCACCAATGTCCAGCAGGAGAACAACAGTTAAATGGCCATTAATTGTAGGCTGATGTGCAGATGAAACAAATCTCCAAAGGGACCGTAAACCTTTGTTCTTTAGCCTCCTCCAGCTCATGCAATGGGATTAGCAGTAAATCACTCAATGCTTCATCTTCTTATTAAAAATTTACCATACTGATCATCCCAGATGACTTACATCCAATCAGGGTGTCTTTTTTTTTTTTTTTTTTTAATTTTCAGTGCAGTTATTTAAGTCTTTCATAGTGCAACAAGCAATTAACACACAGAAGCTAGTAACTTGCATGGTGCATCTTTGATTGCCTTGTTTGGTGATTCGGGGTAGGAATTGTGAAAGGTTGTTTTAGAAAAGTCTTTCCAGAAACTAGATTTTATCTCCTTTTATTACAGGCTTTGATTTGTTTTGTTTCATTCATACTGTGCCTCCTAATCTGCAGTTCTAAGGATGTATATTCACTCTTTAGAAATAGGAATGATTAGAAGTTGGTGGAATAGCAGTTCAAAATACCTTCCAGAAATCTCCCTGAAGAAAAAGCCTTTCACTCACCCTGTGTACCCTAGACAAATTAATGAGTCCATAAGATGACCGCAGTCTTGGAGGGGTCTGGATTTGAGCCTTGGAAGTATAATATAGCACATTGCACAGACACAGCGACAGCCTTCCCAAATAGAATAGAGATGTGGTGAGCAGAGATGATAGTCTTGCTTGCTTCCTGAGCTAGAACAGAGAGAAAGAAATGGAAACAGTGGTACATGGGACCTCAGGGGCTTTATTTAATTATCCTTATTGAGACAGTTAAATTTGCAAAGCAAGAAGAGGTACCTATCTGAGTGTGGCAGGCACCACTGACAAACACAATATATCAAAGCAGAAAGAGCAACCCCATAATGTACTATATTTCTAGGTAACCACACAGCTGAAACAATCAACTAAATTCCCCATCTCCCTTACCTAGTGTATCATCCCTAATGATGCTTGTTTCTTCAGCAGTCTTTCCAAAGAGAAGCATTTTGAATTAGGCCCTCATCCAAAGCTCAATGTAATCAAGAAAACTAGCAACAGCTTATTAACCTAAAACTAACATATATACAGAGAAATAATGTCCTTATTCCTGCCTTTTCTCCTATTTGTGCCTCCACAATCCTGTGAAAAGAGGTCATATTATGCTTGCTTGTTGTAACCACTACCATTGTTCTTCTGGAAACACCTCTTTTTTTATATGGGTGATCTATATTTCTAACGTTTGTATCTTCTTACACTAAAGCACTCACTATTCAATTAGATACAAATTTTGTATGATACTGATAATCTTGTGTGCCTTCCTTTTCTCTCATATTTCCATAGTAATTTATCAGTGATACCTCCAGATATTCTTTCTACAGCCTTCAGTGTAAGGGTTGGCAAAACAACAATTCTTCAATCTAACCTTCTTGATCCTTCTCAGTTTTAGACATCCACTTCTCAGAGACCTTACCAGCTCAGAGAAAGCTCTGTTGCCTCTGGTTTAAGCTGAGAGTTTCTTTCTCTTTTCTTGGAGCTGTCAGCTGAACCTTCATACTCACTCTCCAAAGCCATCTGTTTAAGGTCCACTAGATCCTTTGTGAAATATGAATCTATGGAGAGCCCACCTACTTGCATTCACCAGGGTTTTCCTATTCATGGTAGCTCTTGTTAAGTTTTTCTGTTCTTAATCCAGTTACTGTATGACATTTCCACATTTCATCATGATGCGATAAGTCTCTTAAGATCAGATCCTGAAGTCTGGCTCTAACTCTCTCTTCAGCCAAATGGGGGCAGATAGCAAACCACGTTTCTGGATCTCCTTTCTCTATGTCTGCCTTCCTGTAAAATGAGGAAGGAAATGCATCTCCACCTCTCAAGTGCATTGTGAGAAATGTGTGAAATTCTAATGATGAACTCATTAGCATCCAGAAGAGTTAAAAATATGATTTAGAAATAAGGTTTTCCTACTGATTCCAAGATCTTAATTGGATTGTTAATAAAGTTGATACATTCTTGACAAGTCATTGTTCTCGGCACCCTACAATTTTTCAAATAAGTCTTGTCACATAAACATAAATACTCATATTTATATTTTGATAAATGGGAAAGCAAACCCTAATCTTTGTTAGTAACTTGATAAACTTGATAAAAATGGATATTAGGAATTTTCCTATAGCAAGATTCATTTTATGAAACGAATTCAAACACAAATATGCCACAATTTCTCTCTCTCTATAGTAATGACCAAGTTCAAGAGTAAAATCAGCTTAAGTATAAGAAAAAGTTATTCATCTCATGAGTTTCACAAGAGGGAAAAGCATGAGCTAAGGACAGTTTGTTTTCTTTCCTAGATGTGAAATAAAAGCTGCAATATTATTTATAACTTTAATTGAAATAATTTCATATTGATGATGTTGAAGCAATATATTTACAAAATATTAAATATCTACTAAAATTTAAATGTGACATACATCAGAATAGATTTTTAATGCACATTAAAAATAAGTTACTCAAAACTAGAAATTAATGCATTTGTTCTGGCAAAAGGAAACATATATATGACTAAAGAAAAATGTCACTTTCAGTGACAGCACCTTTTCTTCTAACTGAATGTGGGTTGCACCAGTGTAGAGGTCTCTGTCTGACCTGCTCGTCCTATGATTTCTTATGGTCAAAGAAGAGAAAGAGGTTCTTCTATTGCATGATTGGTCTCATCTTAAAGTGGTCACATAAATTATGTCTCAAAACTATCTAAATTATGCCTCATAAGTTTCTATTAATGTTCATAGAATATAAATAGAGCTGTAAGCTCTATGAGAGTTTAGATCTAGCTAGGCTGGATACTTCTACTTTAGTTCCATGAAACTCTTTGAAGTTGCTAAGTTTAATAATTTTCCAATCCCAATCGTTCCAACATAATGTATGGAGTTCCTAACTGAGGATGAGGTACCAAAAAACTATTAAAGAATTATAAACCATAGAAATGTAATCTGTGAGGTACTCTGGAGGTCTCCTATTGAATCTTCTGTTCCTAGAGGGAATGTTGCCATCACTGGATAAGTTCTTTTGTGGTATTTCCTAGGTGAATGATAAAAGCCTTCAAGGGTGAAGAGAAAGAAACCTCTATGTATAGCCTGATCCAGTGGTTTTCCACCCTCTATATCAAGTGGGTTATTCAAAAGTCCAGACTGCCATTCACTCCCAGCAAACAAACAAACAAGAAAGCAAATCATAAGTAAACAGACAGATAGATAAATTTGGTTCTTCTGATTGTTATTCCTCACTTAATTTTTGCCAGACTTTGGCTTTGTCAACACACCCTCAGCAGCTGTAACTGGTACAGTTTTGCTCCTGCCAGAGTGCTGTAGAGTAGATTGCTGCCAATATGCAGAAATACAGGTCTCAAGGAATGACAGCACGCTGCAAGAAGTATCACAAGTAGCCAATTTATTACACACTACTCTCTCTCTCCCTCCACCTCATTCTTCCATTATTTTAGTTTTTAATGCATTTGATTCTTCTTCTCTTAAGTATCTAGTGTGCAATTAACTCTGAGCATTCTTACAACTATGGTACATCAAATGCTGTAATTTTTTATATACTATTTCCATGACCAACACATACTAGTCATCAGCTTTAACATTAGCTCAGCAGTGGGGGACATGGATATGTTTCCTTGGTCTGTAATAAGATTTTCCAGATGATCTTAGGAAAATTAGCTGAACTCCCTTTGTCTCCCATCTTATTCTGTGAAATAAAAATAATCGGTTTAACCTACTGAGGTAACTATAGGGTTAAAATTCTTGATAGCTGTATGTCTGTTTAAGTGTGATTTTGTTTGTTTGATTTTCATTTGATAAGTGGATTCATTAAAAAGAACTTCAGAATCATTCTTCTGATCAAAAATATGTTTATGACACTTCATACAGTTAGCTAGTGCTTAAAAAAAGGAAAATGATAATAATAATTAATTATCCTTTTTTGCTTCCTTCTTCTGAAGCTGTATGTAGCAGTTTACTGAGACACAAGATAGGCAGACCCTTACTCTCTGGCAGTTCCCTTCTGAATTGGACAGATAACATGACAAATAATTACTTTCTAACAACAACTTTTTCTCCTGGGCATCTCTTCATATTTTTCAGTATTGGCACCCATTAAGAAGTGAGGCATAGTTGTTCTTTAAAGCTTGGATCACATAAAGCAGTTAAGACAGGTTTGGGAGGATCGTCTGCTCTTGAAAATTCTTGTGTCATTGTCACATGCAGTACATGAAACATCCATCAACTTCACATCAGAAACAATATTCTCCTTCTTTGAAAAGCTGGTCCTAAGGGTTTGCAGCAAGTGTCCCAGAAGACTAATGATGAGTGCTGTTGTTTGATTGATAGAAATGAGCTTTTTTCTTGAAATTATACATGACCAGCCACAATAGCACAAAAAATCCAGCACTGCTTAGGCATCAAGGCATAAACAGAAAGGACTACTTTTGATTTTCAAAAGGGGTGACATACAAAGGGGGTAGAGAAAACAGGGGCACTCAGTACAGCAGGGGTGGTCATACTTTGCCCAAATACTTTGAGGACTGTATTGGAAAGTTGCCAAGAGCCGAAGGGCTGCATTGAATTTGCATTAGATGGAGCAGATGGCATCAGCTGCCCTCAACTTTAATGTTGAAATGTGGCCTACAGAGCAAATCTGTACAAAACTTTTCTAATTAAACCCGAAACAACATGCCTCATCTATTCCCCAGTAGCACAGCCTTTTTGGTGGCATTCCTGCAATTCTGCTTCTAGCCCCAGCTGAGAGAGACAATGTCAGAAGTGCAGAGAAATGAAAAATAAGAACACAGACAGACATACAGTTTTATGTAAAATGTTTTTTGAAGCACTAGACAATAATGGCTGGGCTAGAATTAATGTCCATCAAGCTTTGCAAGGTAGCATTCTTTGCAACAAAAATACGTTACTGTATTTACTAAATGTGAACTTCTGGACAAACCAGGCAATGGTACATGTGAAGTCTGGTAGTAGGTAGAGTAAGGAAGAAATATGTTTCACATCAGCTCTATCACTGACTAGATAAACTCAAAGAAACCAGTTAAGCTTAACACTTTCAATTTTTCATGTTTTACCATACGTATAATGAAATAATTCAGAATAGCCAATAGACCATGCTTTAGCTGTATTCATGCACTTCATTGACAGACTGGGCGAACATTTCCCACAAGAGTTAAACAGATGACACCATAAATAATTCCATTACACCAACAATTTCTGACAACAGCTGTTAATCCACTCTCCGCAGTGGAATTCAATAGCAGGTAATGGTGTTTAGCACTTATGAAACCTACCCAATTTTATTTCCAGGGATCAACTTTTCAAAATATTTGTTTTACCAATTCATTTCATTTTTTAGTATTTTAGTTAAAGATATACTTTCCCCATCTCTGCTTCTCATAGGAAATGAGAAGATAAAATTATATATTCATGTTAAGTATTATTATTATTAATAATTATTGGGCATATATGAAAAAATAATTTAGTTGAATTTTAAGTCATGACCAGAGTTCTGCATCTACTGAGATTATGTGTAAACATATATTTGAAAAATAAAATGAGATTAAATGAATAACTAAGCAAAAGTAAAATATATTTTCATTCAATGACTTTCTGCAAGTACAGTGCAGCCAAATTTTCCTTTTGTAGAATTCCACCAACATCAGGATTAAATAAGTGGGGATTTTTTGTTTCCTCTGTTAAAGAGATAGGGAGATTATGTGTCTTTTTTAGTTTATAAATAAGTACATGAATTTACTGGTCAATAAGGTAATTGAGTGATGAAAGAAGAAAAAAGGTTGTGAATAACAAAAATTGATTTTTTACACATAGATCACTGAAAAAATATTAACTATTTGTGCACTGCAATTTATTTCTGTCCTAACTTTGCCTCATCTAGTACACAGTAAAAGTCAATAAGATACTGCTCATTAAAAAACAAAATAAACCAAACCAAAACAAAAAAAACAATAAAGCCAAACGAGAACCAAACCAAACAAAACCAACCAAAGAACCTAAGGCAAAACCCAAACCTTCTTCTGTATAATACAAAAGGAACACAGAAATAAGAGGAGATAAACAGAAATGGTCATCCAATTCAAACTGCTCCTTCTCCCTCTTCCTTGTCTCAGCGCATGTAACTGATACTAGAGTGAGAGCATGTCAGAAGAAAAAGTTCAAGAATTTTGCCAAGATGTAAGACCGGATGAGGTACTGGTGAACCTCCTCCCCTTCTTCCTTTGCACTACAAGCACCGGGTTCATCAAGGGGACCATGTAATTCACCAGGTAAGACCATGGGGAGAGGAAGTGGAAGTGCTGCCCTGGAGGACTGGGTCAAAAAATGGAGCATCTAGCTGTGATTCTAACACCTGGTTTGACCTAATTAGGCCACCTGCCACACAGCCATGAACTTTGGAGAACTTGAATGTTAATGGACTGGGCAGCAGCTGGAAAAAGCTTTTCACCTTGCTCATTTCAAATGGGGGTAGAAGTTTTGTGATCTCTGAAATGCTTATAGTTTTGTACTAATTTAATTACTCAGGCAGGAATAAATTAGATTCTTACTACAGAGTTTCACCAGACACCTTTCTTATAGTGGAAAGAAGATATGTTAGTAGAACAATGGGATGTGTAAAAAGCTTGCCATATCATATAATAAAACATTTTAGGAATGTTTTATTTTAGTATCAAATCCAGTATAATTAACATGGTGCTTCTTTTACAGTAAGCTTGATCTTTTGGGTGGTTTTTTTTATTAAGTATCATGACCTTTTACATAGTATGACCAAATGGCACAGTGGGTTATTTTATTTTATTGATTTATTTTTAGGGTTTTTTTAGAAATTTATTGTATTTATTTAGAAATTGTTTTCTACCTTTTCTAGTCTGTTAGTTGCTTTGGGGTGAAAATTACTATTTTGTTTTGAATTTTCCTGAGGAGAGAAAAACAAAGCTAAAAGTCTTCTGAGTTCAAGGAATGTGCCCTGTGAGCCAAATAGTAATGGGTGAAATTCAAGCTGGGGAGTAATTTGTTGGCAACAGCATCCGGAAAACAAGTTTGCAAACATTGACAAAGGTTTGTTTTCAGAACAAATAATAGAGAATGAGCTTTAAAGATAAGTTTAAAGGCAGAAGGTAGGAGAAAGAAAGTGATGCAGGCACAAGGTAAGATCAGGGATCTGAAGAAGAAATTTAGCAGTGTGTGCATAGCAGGTTATAGTTAAACAAGAGAATCACTTGAAGGAAAAATAGCAGTCATTTTGGATGTCAGATCATCAATTGCAAACACAAGGCAAAACTTGAAAAGAGATAGAGAACTATTGCTTATGAATTTTCTGACATTTTTTTCTGTGCACATGTAAGTTCATATGAGAACAATAAACTCTTTCTCAGAAGAAAACCTAGTTTAATGAAAAAAAGTTTTCTGATTTTTCAAAAGTAATTTTCAGAATTTTCAGTGAAAAATGTCAGTGTTTGTGTTTCCAAACAAGATGTTGTTTTAAAAAACGCATCTACTTTGTTTAAAAATAACAGGTTAAAAGGAATTCTGAGAGGTTCCAAATATTATTAATACTCTGTATTGGTCCTTTAACAGGATAAAGTATATGTCTGTTAACAATTATGCTAGGAGGTGCTGAATGCTACTTTCTAATTACAGCAGGAAGAGGATTAGGCTGAGTCCTTCCAGAACCTATCCCAAGCATTCTAATGTGCAAAGGTGTTCTGTATGTTTGCTGTGCTCTGAGTTCTGCATCTTTCTGTCTAGCCTTAGGCTCCTGAGTAAACCACATAAGATATACCATTATAATTTCTATTAATCTTGAAAAAGATTGTAAAGAGCCAGACGAATCACAAAATGGGATTATTTCTGGAACGGTGTGTATCACACTGTTAATATCTCTTTCTCTCCACTGACAATAATGGAAACCTAGAAAAACTCTGCTCTTCTGCTAGGCTCTCTTATGAAGATAACTGGGATGATATAGCATGGTTATCTTGGGAAATTTGACTACAAGTCAAATTGTAGTTTTGATGTTAGGACTAACCAGAGTAGTGTCCTGTTCTTGAAAGTCCATACCAGTATGCTGAGAATGAATTTGCTTCCAGTGAGAGGTTCTGCATCTTCATCTCTGGGAACCCAAATGGGCTATGAACAACTGAAGAGATGATTATTTCAAAACCAATTTATATATTTATGAACCAAAATGAATATTATTAGTAATGTTTGAAATTATCCCATCAACTATCCAATAGGAGCTGAAGTTTGTCAGGCCAGTTGGAGAAAGTCCTACTCACTAATACCACTTTATGTCATGAATATTCTATTATTTGCAGGCTAATCAGAAATGAATGGAAGCTCAGGTGTCCCAATGTGACCCTTTGCACCTACACCCGTGCATCTTAGCATTGAATGAGATCAGGTCTTTAATTAATTAAAGAATCATAGAGTCATGGAATGGTTAGAGTTCCAACCCCCCTGCCATGGGCAGGGGCATCTTCCACTAGACCAGGTTGCTCAAAGTCACATCCAGCCTGACCTTAAACACTTGGGATGGGGCATTCAAAGCTTCTCTAGGCAACCTGTTCCAGTGTCCCACCACCTTCACAGGAAAAAATTGCTTCCTGAAGTCTAATCTAAATCTCCCCTCTTTCATTTTAAAACCATTACTCCTCATCTTATTGCTCTACTCCCTGATAAAAAGTCCCTCCCCATCTCACCTGTAAGCCCCTGTTAGGTACTGGAAGGTTGCTATAAGGTGTCCCAGGCTGAAAAATCCCAACTCTCTCAGCCAGTCTTCACAAAGAGGTGTTTTGGACCCCTGATCCTTTTCATGGCCCTCCATGGATCCACTCCAATAGGTCCTTGTCCTTCCTGTGCTGAGAACTCTAGAGCTGGCAACTGTACTCCAGGTGAAATCACACAAGAGCAGAGTAGAGGGGCAAAATCACCCTCTCTTGCTCTGCTGGTGACACTGCTGAGGATGCAGCCTGGGATACAGACCAGGATGCGGTTGGTTTTCTGGGCTGCCAACACACATTGCTGGTTCATGTTGAGCTTCTCATCCACCACCAAGTCCTTCTCCTCAGGGCTGCTCTGAGTCCATTCTCTACCCAGCCTGTATTTGTTCTCTACCATTCTCTACCACAGCCTGGGATCGCTGTGAACCAGATACAGGACCTTGCACTTGGCTAGGTTGAACTTCATGAGCTTTGCATGGGCTCACCTCTTAAGATCGTCTGGAGGCATCCCTTCCCTCCAGTGTGTTGAAAACACCACACAGCTTGTTTAGTTAAAAAGTGTTGTGGTATTGGTTATGTAACTTATTTCATGCTGGTGTATTTACAACTTGTATTTACAGATACAGATGAATGGCCACTTACTTTGGTATTATTGTTGGTTTATTTCTTATTTTTTGCCTTAATATGAAATCCAGTAAACATCATCATTATACTGGAAGGAAAAGAAAGAGTCAGCAAAGTGTAAGTTTTCAGTGTAACATACAAAAAAAACCCCCATAGTGCAAAGCTATAAAGGAACATAAAGGATATGTAATGGAGATTTAACAGGCCAGGTATTATTGTTGGACAAAATATACCAGGTCTCACATTGATTGGTTATTTACATGCCATTGCTCCCTCTTCTGTATCTTTTATTGCTGAGACAATTGTTCAACTACATGCAGAAAATATTTAGCTTGCTTGCTTTGTTTTATGAAAACAATCTTTTAGTGTGTTTCTTTTTACTTGCATGTCAATGACTTTGGCATGAACTCTCAGATGCTCTGTATTGTTTATGTCCTTTGGCAACTAAAACCAACATGAAATTCTTCATATATTTCTCAGGCATCTTCCAGGAACTTTCTGGTCTGTGAGTAAATCCAGAGCACAGTTCCATCTCCACAAGATTAATCAAGGACCTCATTAAGCCAAGACCCGTGTCCCAGCTGTGGTTCTGAAACACTGGGTAGACCATCCCATGAGGCCACCGTTAGGAACTGGCAACAAAAATCTGGAACTTGATTGGATTTCTTCCTCTGAAGCATACCTAGAAAGCAAAATTTGAGGAGGTCATATAAGAGTTATGTACTTAAGTCCTGTTGGAAGTTAGCTCTTAACTTCTTATAAATGAACTTCAACATCATACAGATAGATTTGGAGGTCCAACGGAATGTATGTGGTGAGACTTTCAAAGGGAAAGGGGATTTAGGTGCACAAATCCTCAAGAAAGTTTACCTGTTGCAACCTTTAAATCTTAGGGTGCTTAAGAGTCTTGCTCCTCTCTACTTTTTAAACTCTTTATCTTGGATTGGGGTTCATGGCATTAATTTTTGGCCTTCTAAAACTTTTTTTTTTGCCTCATCTTAAGTAATTGGAGAGATTACCTCTACATTCATTCAGCGGAGAGAAATCATCACCTCCACAAGATAATTCATGGAGTAATGGAATCACAGAATTTTCAGAGTTGGAAGGGACCTCTAGAATTCATCTAGTCCAATTCCACTGCTAAATTCATCCTACTTCACTACTTCAGTGTGAGATACATTACTCTGTGGAGGTGCTGTAATTCCTCCTCTGTCTAGAAGAAGCTTAGACTACTGACTAAATAAGATAAAACTAAACTTGCAAGTCTTACATGGATAAATTTAGGTAATATGAAAGCTCCAACCCATTCTTGTTAAATTCAGATCAGTTCTTTAATTTTGGTGTGGAGACTCACAAAGCTTCAGCCTAAATGGGAAATTGTGTATTTAAAAAACTAAATACTCTTTTGGGTTTTTCTTTTCTTTTTTTTTTTTTTTTTTTATGCATAAGCACAACATTTGGAAACCAGTTAAGGACTGAATTTGTTAAGCACACGTGTTTCTGAAATTGTGATAAATAGCAAAAATACACTGCGTTCAATGACCCTAAAAAGTCACACATATACCCAGGTGACCTAAGAGCCATGAAATTGCAAAACATCTGACTGCCTCCAGCAGTGCAAAATGTCTGGTTGCTGGTGAGAGGTAGACACAAACCCCAAATTTCATGGCAAAGAGTTTTAACATGGGTTGGTACCATTTTAAAACTGACATGTGGAGTACTTTTGTTGATGGACTTCAGAATGATAGACAGATTTTTTTTCTTTCTGTCAAGTAATTTTCCAGATACTTCTGAGTTTACATATGGTTGTAGGTAGAAGTGTAATCTTCTATCATGTCAAACAGTAAGGTCAGACAGTACAAGGAAACCCTCAGATGAGCAAGCCTTCATTTGGACTTTTTAAAATTGTATTTCAGACCTGAAAAATGCCCTCTACTTTCTTCCAGTTACAACATTTTTCTTGCCTGGAATATTCTCAAATCACAGAAAACTGCCTTCTATTAAAAATAAATAAATAAATAAATAAATAGTGCAAGTTTTGCAGCTGGAGTTTAGCAAAGCACACTTCTAAGCAATCTTTATTGCCAGACAAAGGGAAGCTCAGACACTACAGCTCATAATCTTGAATAAAGCATCCAAAATTAAGACCATTTTCTTGAAAGATTAACCCAATTCATTTTGGGTTAAGAGCTGGGAGGAAACAAAAGGGTCCAAAGTCAATTCTATTAACTTGATCAGAGCTACACTGGGCCTGTGTCTCAAGATCATTATCTTACAAGACACGAATGTCAATCTCATTATGTAACCCAGTGTGTCTAGCACTTTCCTGTATAAATATACTTAATAGATATAGTTTTGACCTTTTGCAGTAAAATTAATATAAAAGAGATCGGTCTCAGTGTGCCAAGAGGCTTTTTTGAGCCCCATTAAAGGCTGATTTTTTTGGTGTAAATAAATATATTTCAGCACACAAAAGAAGAAGAATGTTTTCTAAAGGAATGACTTGAGTTTCCCCTCCTCCATATATTACCTCTGCACCATTTAATTTCAGAAAAAGAAATCTTTTTATTCCAGAGGGTTATCTGTCTATACTCATGTCTGTCTCTCGTATCCATATTCTGCTGAAATGTTAATGCTTTAAAGTTTCAACTGTACCTTGGAGACGGATATATTTGACACAGGAATTTTGTTGTACTACAAGGACTGGCCCACAGAGTATGGAGCCCTGGGGAATTTGATCCTTTGATTTATCTGCACTTTTATAGATGATCTTCATAGTATTTGAGAGTGATGGGCAATTCAGGATTCATCTATGCATGCTATGGCTTATGCAGTGACTTGAACAACTCCCTAGAGAGAGAGTGTAAATAATATTCCTTGCCCATGCAGAAATAAATGGGCTTTTGCTGTTCTGCCCCCCAAAAGTCAGATGGACAAGGAAAAGACTGTAAAAGAGCTGCAAAGAGGAGGAAGAGGAGGAAACCTGGTCTCCTTCCTTTACTTTATTATGCATCTATTGTGGCTGAGGTTTTATCAGTTGACTAGGAGGGTGGCAAATATAAGAAAAGAAGGTCAGATCTACAAGGCTGATCTTGAGAGGGTGCATTCCAATATTATTTCTGTCTTAAGGCCATACTTCAATGCATACTCAACTTACACCTTTGGGAACCCAAGGAAAAGACACTGTCATGTTGCTCACAGTCAGCAAGGAAACACAAGAATATTTTTTGCTTGGTTTAGGCTGCTAATGGTAGTGAAAAATCAAATAGGATTTAATAAGGACGTTTTGCCTTGGTTAGCATGTTCAACAGCTGGCATGCAAAGACATCAAGAGTGGGGCTGTGGAGGATAAGATATCATCCTGGCATAAACACTATTTGGTGCCCTCAAACTGTGGCACCTGTAGTGCTCTCAACTTTGGAGAAAGGTTAGAATTGATTTATTCAAGCCTAAGAGGAGAATTAGATCCCACATTTTGAAAATGATGGTACTTGATTGTAATGACACTTCAGACTATGCACATTCCCTTGCTGGAATAAGTTATTAAAAAAAAAAAAAGAAATCATTTCAGAGTTGAGAAATCTCTGTGTTGATGAAGCAGCACAGAGGAAAATAATGGATTACCCTTTACCTCAGTCTCTGGGTCTCACAGGACTTCCTTGGATGCAGCCGTGTCATAATGTGGTAGTATTCACAGTGAAAATAAAGGTCCCACGTAGCTGGACAGAAACTGAACTTACTGAATCTGTAGAATTAGCTTTTCATAACCATATTGAAAAATCCATACTGTCCATAGGAAAATTCCATTACTGTAAAAAGCACAAAGTTGATTCTTGATACAAAGAAATTAGAGATGCCACAGCTTTCTACTGGAGTCTCCAGTGCGTTCCACTAAGCCATTCTTTTTTAGAATCGGAGTAAAAGAAAACAGCATCCACCTTTCTGCACATACTCAAGGTTCTGGTCTCACAATAAGGTGCTGAGAACAGTAGATAATGGTGGAAACCACTGTCAGGTTGAGATGAACTTCCTTAATGTCACTGACCTCAGAGTAATTCCTGTGGAAAAACCAAAACAGAACAAAACAAAACACAATCAAAAACCCCCAAGTCCCCCAAAAATCTCAACAGTAGGAGCTCAGGACCTCACACAGTGCTAAAAAGTTTTAAAAATCAAATGTTCTTTATATCTAGCATCAAGTTCTGCTTACTAATATAAATGAAAGTTGTGTGTCCTTCAGCTGAATTCCAGTTTTTTACCTTGTAACTTCTGACATCATTGAAATATTGAAGTATTCTTTCCTATCTTTTCAGTATTAAAATTTTCCAAGAACTTAATGATCCTTTATAAAAAAGATTTAAAATAAAATTTAAAAACCCAAAAAACAAAACAAACAAACAAAGAAAAATAAAAAGTAAGATAGAATACATAATAACAATATGAAAAAAAAACACAGGCAAAAAAGCCAGATCAAATCTATTAGTATCTAGCAGGAGAACAGCTGTCTATCAAAGCTCAGTCTCCCTATCTGACCACAATCAAATAAACAAGACAGCCAAGTGCCTCCAGGGCAGGGGCTCTGAGGAGAAGAGGAAAGTCTGGAGCTGAAAGGTTGCCATTCTGCTGAGGATGTCAATCAGTCCTTGGTCATTCTCTGATGCAGGAGGAAAAAACGATGCTCCACAGGAAGAGAAAAAATGCTGCATTTTACCCAGGTGAACGTTAGTCCAAAGTAAAAGTGTGGCTGGAGGATTTTTCTTGATTTTTTTTCTTTTTTTTTTTTTTTTTTTTCATAATGCAAGTGAACATTTTAATAGGAAAGTTCAACAAGGAGGGACAAAACAGGCTGAATGTTTATTTGAAACATGTTTTGCATCTTAAAAAAACATAACCTTTTCCTTTTGGAGCCAATCTTTTTCAATTTAAATTTAATGAAAGAGTTCCGTGAATGCATATTTGTCTATATGCAAAGCAAAGCTGTGTGTGCCTAGGTAAAGTTGATCTGGAGGGGCCATCTGGAGATGGGAGAAACTTCCACTTTTCTTTTCTTTCTTCCCCGTGCCCCCTGAAAAAAAAAAAAAATAGTGCCATAATTTCTATTGTTTTC
>VXBJ01004326.1:206517-217165 GCA_013400055.1 Nycticryphes semicollaris | reverse complement strand
GTGTGGAGTAACATCTTTTTCAGCTGTTATAAATATCTTAGAAACTCATCCCTTTAGACTACAATAATGTAAATGTAACATTTTTTCTCCAAAAAGAACATACTTCTGGATGCACATTGAGGAGAAAAGTCCTAAATGCTACAGTTCAGATAGATACCTTCAGAAATAAATCCGTCTCTTCATTCTTATTCATATTAAGGTTTTCAGTGAAAAAGTTTTGGGTTGATGTCTTCTCTTCTTCCGCTTGTTTTTTCAGGAACAATTTTTTTTTTTTTCTCTTTTCTCTGGAGGTTGGTGGGTGTTACCTGGCGAGGATGATGTTGAAATTGTGCAGAACATTAGAGGTCAAAATCAGCTTTTTTTGTACCCTTTGCTTCCATCTAAAGTCAGAAGTGACAGTTGAAATTAGCCCTTAAGGTTCTCATTTGCTATTAGTGTTAGGACAATGTACCAGATTAACTTTTATTAAATATGTTGTTATTATTTATTGTGCCCTTTTGGCATACTTAGGAATGAAAATGTGCTAACATTACCATTCATTGAGACATAAGTTACTAAAAATCTTGAACCATTGAAGAAATAGAGCACTTTTATTACTTTCAGGTTTAAATAAAGGTTACTGCACCATTATTTAGCATCTCTCCGATTCTGAGCTTTGGGGCANTACTCCGTTTGACAGAAGTGTATAGGCGTAAGGCATGTTCTCACCTGCTGCCTTGTTGGTTGGATAATTATTTCAAATAAACCAAGCCCCCATAGGAATTTACACATACATTGATTTTGTTAAGAAACAGTTTGACCTAGCCATTAACTGCCTCCTTTTACTAGTACTGTTTATAATTTTGTATTGATACTAACATCAATCGTTCTTTAAATAATTACTTAAAACCGAAAGATTGCTTAGAAAATATCAGACTTTCAATGTGTGGAGTAACATCTTTTTCAGCTGTTATAAATATCTTAGAAACTCATCCCTTTAGACTACAATAATGTAAATGTAACATTTTTTCTCCAAAAAGAACATACTTCTGGATGCACATTGAGGAGAAAAGTCCTAAATGCTACAGTTCAGATAGATACCTTCAGAAATAAATCCGTCTCTTCATTCTTATTCATATTAAGGTTTTCAGTGAAAAAGTTTTGGGTTGATGTCTTCTCTTCTTCCGCTTGTTTTTTCAGGAACAATTTTTTTTTTTTTCTCTTTTCTCTGGAGGTTGGTGGGTGTTACCTGGCGAGGATGATGTTGAAATTGTGCAGAACATTAGAGGTCAAAATCAGCTTTTTTTGTACCCTTTGCTTCCATCTAAAGTCAGAAGTGACAGTTGAAATTAGCCCTTAAGGTTCTCATTTGCTATTAGTGTTAGGACAATGTACCAGATTAACTTTTATTAAATATGTTGTTATTATTTATTGTGCCCTTTTGGCATACTTAGGAATGAAAATGTGCTAACATTACCATTCATTGAGACATAAGTTACTAAAAATCTTGAACCATTGAAGAAATAGAGCACTTTTATTACTTTCAGGTTTAAATAAAGGTTACTGCACCATTATTTAGCATCTCTCCGATTCTGAGCTTTGGGGCATTGTCCCCTAAGTCTAAAATCAGAGAATGAGCAAGGAACTGTGTTGCTGAATGTCAAGTCCCTATGGCTCAAGAAGCAACTAATACAAATGTTTTTAAAAAGCATGCCGCATGATCACATGAGAAGTGTATCTGACTTTTCAGCTCTTTAGCTCTGAGGTTAGGCAGTTCTGGTAGACCTTGTAAAGTAAAATAATCTTACTTGCTATGAGAGCCTCTGACTGAAACTGTCTTTGCCACCAGAAGAATGCAGCTGAACCAAAATGAACCTACCACGTTTTATAAAATCTTGATGCTAGATAATAAGTTTTCACCTTAAAACATTAATCTTCTGTTTTGAGTCTCTCTCTGCCATTTTGCATACTGCTGTTTAGCATCTTCCTAACAAGGATAATGATTTTATTGCAGATGTCCTAATACATTTCTAGGATTGGGGGTTTGTGCTATACCTCCATTAAGCAATAATTATTTTTATGATCTTTGCTGCAAATTGTATTTGATTTTTTTAATTCCTTTTAAGATTAATTTAAAAATGTTTTCATAGAACCACAATGTTTCTGGAATGCATTCTTGTTTAAGCAAAGCTTGTTTTATTTTGATTTCAATAATTTTAACTAGGTTTATAATCATTTATATATTATAAATAATGCAGCCACTTTTGGTAGACAGACTATTCTTACAGCTAGATAATCCATTTCATGTTAGTGTGGAAACCTCACACTGCGAACATAGAAGAAAGGTCTTAACCTTTTCTTTCATACCCAACGCCCTGCTCCAAAAAAACCCCACCGACCTCACAAGGATGCTTCTGCACAGCCGTTGTTGTTCCGCAGGCCAATCATCAGCAGGTCGTGAGAGGGGTAGCATCAGCAAAAGAACAAGAACAAATGCAGCATAAATAGTAACTGCCCTAACCAAAAGGAGGGTTTAGGTTCTTTCCAGCTGCCAGAGTGCAACTGATGTGGAAATGATACGGCTTTATTGATTTTACTGGAGATATATTTGCACTGAACTTCAGCTGGGAATTGAACTCTCAGATTCTAAAACCTCTCTTTACTGACTATGTATTCCCTATCAATAGCATTAAGAGGAAGAAATGTGAATTGACAACAGAGTTGAAGACAAATCAGGGTCAAGTCCTAGGACGGAGTAATGTACGTCATTGCTGTAGTGAGTAGCAAGCTTTTACATATACTTACATACAAAAAGTAATAAAGGCTCTGAAGTTGGCAGTTTCAGCAGGGATAAGTAGAGCTGAGTCCTTATGCTGAAAATAGAAGAGAATACTTGCATTCCCTGAAGCAGAAGCACCATAGTTATAGAAAAATAATCAGGAACTTTTTTTTTTTACTTTTGTCCTTTTGATTTATTT
Source organism: Nycticryphes semicollaris (assembly GCA_013400055.1). Classification (NCBI taxonomy): domain Eukaryota; kingdom Metazoa; phylum Chordata; class Aves; order Charadriiformes; family Rostratulidae; genus Nycticryphes; species Nycticryphes semicollaris. The sequence goes on along the minus strand of VXBJ01004326.1, from coordinate 214,208 downwards.
CAGTCATGATTTTGTGGCTCTTAATTAAGCAAGACTTCCACGAATTCGTAGAGATAAAATCTTCCCCCACTACAAAAATCAAACCAATCAGATGTGCTTGCATGTGTAACAAATTGTTACTACAAGATCATAGAGTAAAACCCATTTAATCATGATAATTTTTCAAATTTTTTTTTTGCATTTTCTTCTAAGTGAACTTTACTCTGTGTTCTGTCATGCATTTAGAAATGTCTTTTTAGAAGCATTAAGAAGTGCTTTCGCTAGATGTATGGTTAGATTGTATTATAATTGATATATTAATTGAATTTAAAACTGTGTATATATATCCAATCAAAGAATAAATATCTTCAATTTTAGACAACTGCTTGGTTACTTCTTTGAATTTTAAAGAATTTTTACTTTTCAGTTAACAGTAAGAACAAAGCTAACCTGCATTTTTTATAGAGTCATTTGGGAATGAAATAGGAAAAAATTGTATCCCAGCAACAGCACTTTAATAATTTTATAACTTCTCAGGTCCACTTACTCAATGTGAAACCATTTTCTGAGTGAAAAAGAGCATCTTTATAAACCAATTATTTTGCATGCTCTTCCAATACCTACCTTTCTGGTAGATTTTAAAAGTTCCTCTCATTAATACTCAGCCAGCAGTCAACAAGTTAACAATTAACTTGTGCCTGGAGTACACTATGCTGACAGCAGCCTATACTGTGATGGGTTGACAGGCAACAGCCTCTGTACTTGAAAGCAAATATCAGGCACTGGCTTTCAAATGGCAGGAGAAAATTAGCATAAAAACCAGCCTTGCTTTTCTAAGGCTCGGGCAGCATCTGCTTGCATGTGTGGGAAATCAGTGCCAGAAGCTCCTGTTCTTGCTCTGTTGGGGTATCAGAGACCTGGGGACTTCCTTCCCCGACTCACGCATGGTGACCTTGTCTGCTGGGAGGGAGGAGAGCAGGGTGTTTCCTTGTGCCCCAGAAATAGGGTTGGAGGGCAGGGGACGGGGTGGTAATGCATTGAGAACCATGACAATTAATGAAGTTGTGTGTGCTGAGTGAAATACCTGAAGAATTCCTTGTGAAGAATTTGGGCAAGAGCAAGGTTCACTAGGGCATTTCAGATCATCTGCTGTGTGGACAACTGGACATGGCAGCCTTTCCCCAAGGGAAGTAAGGAATAGCCTGGCATTTAGAGTGCTACTGCCCACTCTGTCACTCAGGTCAAACTGCTCTGTATTGGAGAGACCCACAGAGATCACAGTCTTTAATACAGCATCTTCAATCACGGTTTGCTTTTTGTTTTTGTTAATTTGTAGAAAGTAAGAGAAGAGATGAATCTGGCCCTGGGAGAGATTCCTTGTGATCCAGGTGGCACACAAACAAGTTACATGCTGCGTGTTTGTATCTCACATGATGGTGTGAGCAAGCCAACTAATAAGATGATTATAGTGGTACAGTCCATGTATTAGTTATGCAAACACCCATATTTCTTTACTGAATTTGGGCATAATCGTGTTTTCCTGTACGTTTGACTTCACACCTGCATGACAAATCAGTAACTTCTGTATTTGAGGACAATCTTCTCAAAGGTGTTATACCATATAGTATCTGAGCAAGTGAAAGGTGAGTGTGGGCTGCATACTTCATTCATGTCTCTGTTTTTGCGCTTGATCTGTGGGAGATGTGACTACTATGTTTTGTTCTTTTTGGCATTGCCACATAGGTGCAAGTCTGTGACACTCCACATCTAAGTCTATCCATTAGAGCTATCCCTTCCAAGAATACCTTTTGTCAGGATTACCAGCTTTTTGCTGGGGCTTTTCTGGAACATTTCTGATAAAGTTCTAGTATTTGATTTTTATTTTTTTTTTAATTTCCAAGACTGACCCTTGGACTTCAAAGCCTTTCTGTTTGTTTGTTTATAACAACAAACCCAGCTCTACCAGCATAAAAGAAACCTCTCTCATACACTAAGAAAAATGTGCATCTGGAGGACAAAAATGGGAAAAGGATAAGTACATTGAGATCCTTCATGGTCCTAAGGTTTAATTTTCCTTCAAAGAAATAGCCTGGTCTTTTAGAACCTATTGTTTTCAGCCAATTTATTGAAATAAAATGCACTGATGTTTTTCTGAGTATATCAGAATGGCTCAAGAAGCTCATTAAACAGCTTGTGACCTATGCTGGGATACAACAATGGAAAAAACCTGCTCATAATTAAGTTACACTTCTCTGCTAATGATTCCAACGTGATAATGTGAAATATTGTGTAGCTTTTAAAGGAGAGTGGGAGCTACGTAATTTTCTTACGTTTTATAGATTCTTGGGAGTACCTTGTTTCGTAACTTGGGAAGTATTTATCTGTATTTTAACTCTTCTCTGTATTTTTTTTTCAACTTCTGCCTCATTGAATGCTTATGACAAAACTAGACAGTGACTGTAAACCAGATATGATTTATTAATGATCAGGTAACAACATTTATTTAAAAGTTTCTCAACTTTCTTCATAGGAAAAATTTACAATGCTGAAGTTGCATATCTTTGTAGACATATGCAGTGTGTTGCACAGAGCAATCCCATGTAAGTCATAGAGTCATAGAATGGTTAGAGTTGGAAGGGACCTTAAAGATCATTGAGTTCCAGGCCCCCTGCCATGGGCAGGGACACCTCCCACTAGCCCAGGTTGCTCAAAGCCCCATCCAGACTGACCTTGAACACTTGCAGAGATGGGTCATCCACAACTTTTTTTTTTTTTTATATCCACATTTGCTTCAGAAACTGCCAATTTCCACCTGTACCCTTTATTTGTAACTGCATGTGCAGCTCTGCACTACACGGCATAGAAGATGCATCACAGACTCAGGCCTGGAGTCTTGAAAAAAATCATTCTCAGCCTTGGTGGGGCAGGTTTCATTTTTGAAATGTACAGAGTTCTACAGCAAGAGCTGTCATAACTTACTGAGTTCTATATGTTTCTTCAGATAGACTATATTCTTGCTACGTATATGACTGCTATGAGCCACGCAAAGTTTGGAGGGAGATTTGGGACCTCCAGCACTGATAATGTCACAAGGAAACAATTTAGTCTTAAAGCTAATTCAAAATTTCAGCAGAAGAGAGAGAACAGACCTGACCTGCTGGTCCTTGTGAGGAACCGATGAGCTGTATTTTGTATAGCTGGAGCTTACAGAGGTCATTCTGAGCCTTGCAAATAATGAAGTACAATAGTGAAGCTGAAAAATAACAGAATGTTGAATTACTGTCTCAGGACTTTCCTGACAAACAGGTACTTCAGCTTGAAAGCACTCAGCAATTGATTAAACTGTTTTGTTCAATGCTGTTTTAGAGAGGCTATGAAAAAGCATATACTTCTTCCAGAAAACAAAGCAGAATTTAAAGCCTCTTCAGGGCTGAGAATCCAGTGTCATAATTGTGTTAAGTGAAAAAGATTTTCTAAAGCGAGAACAAGGACTGATAGATTCCTGAAGCAAAATTCTGTCTGGGATAATGAAAGAAGGATTTAAGACTAAAAGTCTGCACTATAAAGCAACAGCAGCAACAAAAGACTTGTCGGTCTTGGCTTTTATCAGCTGCCACAGTGGGTCTCTGTAGGCAGAGGACTTTCTGCATGGAATGTCATCATAAAGTTAATTCTTTTTTTTGCAGATAGTGATAGGAACAAAATTGAGGTGTGTTTTTTATATAAACTTGCTTTAAGAAAGCACAGTTCTTGCACTGCTGCAAAAGCAATGTGAAACAATATAGACTGTGTACAGGAAAAAAATAAAGAGAAGTTGGCCCTGCAAGTTGAACTGATGCTTACATGTTTGAAGAAACTGCTTCAGGAAAGCTGTGTTAGAAGGATGATGTTGGATTTTATGAAGCAACAGCTGGACATAAACCAATTAATGTAACCTAGGATAAAATCTGTGAATATGTTTTACATGAATATGTTTTACACTTTATTAAGGTCATTAAGTGACCTGTCTGCAGGTGGTTAAGTAACTCAACACTGGTAATGAGGTTAACAGAGTTTGATCTCGATGTCACCAGCTTGCATCAAGATGAACTGTGTAGGTGGAGCTAAAAGTAAGGATGCTCGTGGTCTGCTGCAAAGCATTCTGCTATCCTGCTTATACTTACTCATAGAAATGGTAAAGAAAAAACCCACATGAAAGGAATTAATTAGTCTTTTAGCTTCCAGGAGTGTTGCTGTGAACACAGTGAGATAGCAGCTTATAAACAAGCTTCTGCTTTACCAGTCTGGGTGTGTCGTCTGGGCTGTTGTAGGGATTTGTTCCCCTGATGAAGCAGTTTCTGTGAGTTTATTTGAGTCTTTGATTAAGGAAGAACAAAGAGTTATTTCTAATGGGCCTTTTTTGATAGCATCTCAGGGTTTGTGTATTCGGATGTGTCAAAAATGTTAGCACTCAGTTAAAGGTTTTGCCTGTGTTCTGTTAGAATGGAATCTGGTGATACAGTATAATTTCTGGGTCCATTTGCTATTTGTGATTTGTTTGTGTAATACATTAGTGTACAATTAAATCAATACCCTTGTTCAACACCTACAGAACAAGAGCACTGTTTTTCAAGTTATGTTCCCTCTGGGCCAGTTTTATAAATTGAAATTGCTTGCTAATGAACATTGCTTATTGTGGAGGAGGTGTTTCAGCAATACTGTTTATAGATTCAATGTTTCTTTGATATTCAAATGAATTGGTATTGTCAGGAAGCACATTTTAATGTTTGTTTATGGTGTAGAATTCAGAATATATTATTCTTTCTTACATTTTCCATATAGACCTTCTGGTGTTTCCACCTGTTGGTAGAATTGAACCTGGGTGAATTATTTAGTATGTGAGCCAGAATTTGACACACTTTCTCAGGAAAGTATAAAGTAATGTACTAATTAATTTTGTTTCAGCAATCTGATTACACATGACAATTAGTTTCACATTCATTTTATTCCATTAAAGTACACTATTTTAACTTTTGGAGAAAAATCCTGTTCATTCATCTCTCCATGGTTTTAGGGTCTTGGTTCATGGAATAGCAAATTTGGGCAACAAAAATCCCTGTTTAGTATTTTCACTTATACAAGAATTGCAATTAGACAATTAATTCCCATTAAAGCTAATGTAATTTAGGAAAATTAATCCAATCTGTATATTTAGTTACATAAATACCCAAGCAAGTTTTAACCTTAGTGTCTATAGAAATTTGTGGAGGTCAATACCCATGAAACTGAAGCTATTCAGGTTTGAGCAATAAGATGCTGTTAGAGACTTGCTAAGTAGTAAAGAATTTGTGCAGAATGCTAAACAGAAAACTGTGAGTTGTAACCTGGTGGCATTGGTAGATATGATATGTGGAAGCTCTGCATCATTTTGTTACAAAGGCGTTTCTTGCCTGTCAGGAGGTAAAGGGAATTGTGACCCTCATTTTTCTGTCAATCTTTTGTATTTGTGTAGTGAAGTGGAACCATTATGTTTACTTTCAGAACTACAAATCCTTTGGATTTAGAAACTGGCCCAGTTTGCAGGTGCTTTCTACAGGGCATGTTGTGCAACGTGTCCCGCGTGTGGAATACAGAGCAGGACAAGGCCTGCTGCGTAGGTGATGCTTCAGAGTTACGTTGTGGGTTTGCAGTCATCTGTTTCAGGACACGGGCATTATCTAAAGATCCTTTCTAATGTACTCCACAATTGAAAATACTCCAAAAGCTAGAGTAAAGTTATGAGATTTCAAGCTTGTTGCGGAGAAAAATGTGGGAAAGTTGTTCTGGACTAGTAACTTTGGGTTGACATTTTTTCTGATTTACTTACAAGCCGGGTGCTGCTCTCTTCATTTGGGAAGAAGAATGTATATTCTGATGGGCAGCTATTGAACTGGGATATGTTAGGCTGCCTGGTTAATTGCTGATAACAATAAAGACAAAACACCACTAAGGATCAGAGTAACGATGACGGGCAGAGGAACCTCTGCAACTTTGCCTGAAGTACACCGAATCAGGGACTTGGCATCAAAACCCACTGAATAAAATCAAAGACCATTAGAGGTGTATGGTTGTACCATTGTATATAGTGCAAACGCTAAGGTAATTTAAGAAAAAAAAATCTCACCAAATCAACTAATTGAGGTAGGTTCTCCTTATGATTTGAACTAACAGCAGAGAAATCCTGGACTTCTTTGAGGAAACTCTTGCACAACCTAATTCATTATCAGTCTATGTCCCTTCAAAAGGTACAGCTGTTTCTCTGACCCAGAGGCACCCCGTCTACTGCATGCAAGAATAACAAGTATGAGCAAAATTAATCCTCTTGCAGGAAGTTTGTGAAACAAAACTGATCATAATATGTTGCTAAGGGCATTGCCAAGTGCTGAACTGAAGGTGAGACTACAGAAGTTGAAATTCTTTTCCTGTTCAAAGTCTTGCAAAAATTCAGCTTTCTTTATGTTTCCAGAAAGATCTCTTCCACCTTAAAATTAAGCACAGCAAACATTTTAGATAGTGGAGAACAGCTATATGGTTTTTATAAAAAAACAAGCTTGTGCTGTTTCAGATTCCAGTTGTTACTGGAAATTTCCTTTCATACTCAAAGTAAAAAAGTCTCATCTAGTGGTTTATTTGAATTTACTTCCTATGCAACCACAGGAAGTACTTCAGTAATTTCTCTTCACAAAATTCCTAACATTAGTACTGCCAAAAGACTGTGTTATAGTCATGTGACACATGAACCAGTGCACAGAGGGATTAATTTGAAACACAAACAAACATTGAATCCATTCAGGATATTGAATATTTGCTTAGGGTGTAATCATTGTCCAGTAATTTTAGATACTGCTCAGATTAAAAAAAAAGTATGTTTTGGGGCTGTGTGAGACTGAGGAAAAATAATAACCTTAAACTTGTTAAGAGAGGAAAAATGTTCATTTAAAGGCATGATAAAGCATTTTAACCTACTGTTTACTCCATTTAGATCCAAGTTAACAAATAAATGATTGCTGTTTTCCTACAAATACTCTGTTGTATGTGATAAGTGACTATTGCAATAGCACAAGAAGATCCTGATCCATGTCTAGAGTCCTAAGGATTTTTTCATAATAAAAATCCTTATTCCTGAGTCTGGGGCAATCCCTTTTCTTACTTAGTTTCTACGTAATAGAATTACTTTAATTCAGCTGGTACCTATCTGGAAACCATAACTCAGTCACAAAAGGAAAACTGGATTGTGGAGCATGTGAAGGATTCAGCTCTGCAAAAGACGCTCCCACAGCTTTGAGAGGGCTATGTTAGCATTATAAATCACAAAGATTGTCCTGGAAGTATGAGCAGCTCATCTTTTGCTTGTCCAGTGTGACTGGGTCATGCGCTTGGTGCTGCAAGTCTCAGGGCAGGCTGCTTAGAGCTAGCGCTGTCATTCAGCTACCGGAATTCAAACCAATCCTTTCTTGCTGCCCGAGGCATCTTGATAGGTGTTACAAAGGTGGATTTAGCTCTGTGTTGAGCTGTAAGTGGAGTATAGAACTTTAGTTTATAAGAGGTAAAATTTACCCCTAGAAGAAATTGGTCCAGTGTCTTTCAAATAAGAGGGCTAGAAATTTTCCCTCCTGTCCACCTTAGTTGACATGTAGAGTACAGAATAAGGATAATTTTGCATATTCTCTTAATCTATTAGAGATTTTGCTCAT
>VXBJ01004326.1:146883-198048 GCA_013400055.1 Nycticryphes semicollaris | reverse complement strand
TTTTTTTTTTTTAAAAAAAAAAGTGTCTGTCAAATTGTTGGAGAAAATCCTAAACATCTCTAAATTTACGCTATACTGTACTGGCAGTTACTATTTCTGGTTATCATTCATATGCCCTAAACTAATGAAGGCATTGATCTTGTGGCTTCCCATCTGTCTTTACTAAGGGCATTTGGATGGTCAGAAGCTATTATGTAGGAAGAGATTGCAGGGAAGAACAAGACATCATCAGGCTGTATCATTTGAACATACTTTAAAGAGAGCTCAGATCAGTCATCTCCTCAATTGTATTACACGAGATGCCCAGTGTCATAATAGCATCAGTTTTATTGCTTCTGTCTTGCAGGAGGCTTTAAAGCTCATGTGTAATGAGGAATGTAGGAAGTTTTTAGTTTTTAGATGTGTCCTTGGGGAACTTGATGCTAGAAAAGTTTTGCTGCATTTTGCCTCTCGAAATGAAGGTATACATCTCCTAAGCGCTAGTGCCTAGGGAGTGTCTTGATAGATTGTTTTAGCTTGATGATGTATACACTGCATAAAATCAGTCTTGGCTTTACCCAGGCAGACTTGCAGCTCAAGTACGCAAAGAGTTCTTGAAATGAGACATAGAAACAGTAGTAGCCTCATTTCAAGAAATGGCTAGCTCCGTCAGCTTGTGTGCTTAGTTCATCTGGTCCCAATCCTGCAATCTTCTAGAAGTAAAATTTCTTTGAATTTTAAATGGAAATTTTTCCTGTGTCAGGACAGCAAAAATGGAATTTTTAATTGTTTTCCAGCTTCAAATTTTATGATGATAGGTGACATTTATTGTTGATAAGCTATTCAGGGCATAATGTCCTTATTTTAAACTGTTTTTCTTCCTACAGTATAAGAGAAGAAAACACTCATTTGCAATTCTAACCACTCATTTTGCTCTCTTTGACAGAAGCAACTTCATATGTTAAAGGAAAAGGGAACTGGAAAAAAAAAACAGCTTCACAAAAGGATGTTATACAGCAAATAAGAATTAGAAACTTATCAGTTACTCTTAAAGATAAGTCCAGTGTTTGTTATGAGAGCAAATTACATGCTCTTTTGCATTAAGTACAGTAATTCTTTCTTCAATTTCTTCAGTAATTTAAAGTAGCATTATCCCTCAGAGTGGCTGTGCTTTGGTAAGATAAGCTTGNTAAATAAAATAGATCATCAGTCATGAGAGTAGAGTCTACTGCCAGGTTAACTCAGCAAAGGACTCCAGTTGTACCAATGCTGGAACTAAATATATGGTGTCAGGGTGGCTTGTTGTAGAACTGATGCATGAACAAGTTCTAGTATGGTATGTGTTGATTTGAAATGAAACCAAATGGTTGGGTAGCCATCAGACTATGAGAGTTTGTAATAATTTTTCTGACAGCTTCACCATCGACGCTACCTCATGTTCACGGTGAAGAGCAGAAGATGGTGTATAGCTGGGGGTAGCCTTTCTTCCCTTAGAAAGAAGACTGGCTTGTGAATTTTTGGCAAAAGGGGATGCTGTTGGCCTTCGTTTTCCTAACTCTTTCCCCAACAATGCTGTCCCCTTTCAGAAGTATAGTGTCAGTGTCAGTTGGCTTCATTGAACAGTTCTGTGGTGCTGGCAAGCATTCTTCTCAAGGCTTTTGTTTCCCCACCATTACTAAGGCCTTAGCTTGCTTTCTCGTGCGGTCCTTTGAAAGTCCAAATGCAAGGTTCAATGAGTCACATCCCACCTTGTCATGGCCCACATATTGGTAATGGAGAGCCCAAGGCCTGAAGAGTAAGAAGTGGGTAATAAGTACTGAGAGCTTCACTTATTTTATTATACATACCCATTTCTTTTAATCTGCCCTCATTAGTCAGACTGTGTATACTAAGCTTCTTTTCAGAGCGTTGGTTGTGTGTGATATTCTTTTGGCTTTTGAAAAGTGCTGCTAAATTTATATGTCAAGAGTCTTCTTTTTGTAGCTTGTGTTTAGCTTTTGTTCATGGTTATGTTGGCATAGGGTAGTTGGCATGTAAGATTTATGAATCATAATCAGAAGGCAGAACTTGACTGATTTGTGGGTCCTATCACAGCTTATACATACTTTAAGGAGAAGATACAAAAATGGTTTATTCTTCTGGGTATTATTTCACACAGTAGATAAGGAACTAGGACATAGAGAAAGTGTTATTCACAGGTTCATGCATATTCACAACATGGCTTATTTATTGTCCACCAGTATACACAACTTCAAAGTGAGTGGCATATTTAGCATAAATGAAGTATGAAAAGATATTGCAAAAGCTAGTAAGATTTCTCTGTCTCGGTACTCCATCTTTCAGTTTTAGATACTTTGCAACCAGTAAATCCTCAGGTGTCCATTGTCATTTGTTAAGGAAGAGAGAAATACTAGCACTTCCATGTCTGCATTTGTATGCAAATATTATATATGTTTATTTTTTTATTAATTTAGAAAAAAACATGCTTCATCTGTACTTATATATATTGTAATGCCTGTAGTAGGATGTGACTACATTATGAACAACTGTGCAACAAATCTCACAACAAATTATTCTTGGCAATATAGCAGCTCAAGACATGAATAGTTCTTTATTCGTAAGAAAAAACAACAACTTTTCTGGGTTTTTTGGGTGCTGTACTGCTATTATCCTGTAGAGCTAAGTGTTAAGGATAATTCATGTAGGAAACAGGTGGCGTACTGTCCCGGTGCTTGCTAACACTGGATTTTGTGTAATTTCTGACTTTCCACATTTGCATTTAATTCAAAGGATCAAAATGCTTTCATTTGTGTTTGTAAAATGTTCATAGTTATAGCTGTATTTTCACTGAATTCCTTCTTTTCTACCTCCCGTGTGTACGGGTAGGTGCAATTCAGCCACTACGTGACTGCTTTTTTAAATTCCAGCAGCCACCTTCAAGGCTAAGTAGTCATTATTATATCTTATCTAACAGAAGAGGAGTGTTAAACTGGCTGATTTCCACCTTTGCTGACCCCATTGGGAGTCCAGATGTAGGTGTGTCAGCTGGTTTTGCATAGTGAAAACCTCTTCTGAGCAGGGTTGGAAGTACCATTGTTCCAGTTCAGCCTACTGCCAGCATTTGAATGCCTTCTGGAGCCAGGATGCTTCTAGCCATAAAGGAGGTGTTTTTGAAAAACACTCCCTAGAGTAGGCAAAGCTTTTATGTATTCTTACTAATCAGTTAAAATGGTGCTTAAAGGAAAGACACTAATGGGTTTAACTGCAGACTACTGCACTGTAGTTGTTAAATACTGATTGAATTACATTGTGTCAAAGAACAGCTGATAGATACTACTGAAATGCAAAACCATTGCAAGGTTATTTTGCAAGGATACTTTTTAAAAAATTTCTCTTTCAAAATTACTGTTCCCTTTTTGGCAACCGTTTCTGAAATCTGGTTAGTATACTGTTACCAACTCCAGTTATTTTTTTGTTAATATAAGAGACTGAAGAACTCAAGGGAGAAGTGTTTTTAGGATCAGTGGCGTATGAGGAGAACCTTGACATTGATAAGACTAACTTAAAAAGTGAGGGTCCTGATAAGCAGAGTACAGTATTTATTATACAGTCATAGAACCACAGAATCATTTAGGTTGGAAAAGACCTTCAAGACCCTCAAGGCAGCCCTAACACAGCCAAGCCCACCATTGAACGATGTCCACAAGCATCACGTCTACCTGCCTCCAGGGATCGTGACTCAACTACTTTACTGGGCAGCCTGTTTCAATGCTTGACAACCTCTTCAGTGAAGAATTTTTTTCTAATATCCAGTATTAACCTCCCTTGGAGCCACTTGAGGCCATTTCTTCTCATCCTATCACTTGCTACCTGGGAGAAGAGACCAACACCCATCTCAGTACAAACTCCTTTCAGATAGCTGTAGAGAGTGATATGGTCTCCTGTTCTCCAGACTAAACAACCCCAGTTCCCTCAGCTGCTCCTCACAAGACTTGTTCTTTAGTCCCTTCATCTGCTTTGTGGCTTGTTGGACGCACTCCAGCACCTCAGTGTTTCTCCTGTAGTGGCCCTAGTCATGCTAGCCACACTATTTCCGATACGAGCCAGGGTGCTGTTGGCCTTTTGGCCACCTGGGCATACTGCTGGCTCATATCCAGCTTGCTGTTGACCAACCCGCCCAGGTCCTTTGCGCTGGGCAGCTCTCCAGCCACTCTTCCCCAAGCCTGTAATGCTGCATGAAATTGTTGTGACCCAAGTGCAGGACCTGGAACTTGGTCTTGATGCACCTCATACCATTGACCTCAGCCCACCCATTCAGCCTGTCCAGATCCACAAGGTTCTGCAGAGCCTTCCCACCCTCAACTCTCCCACCCAACTTGGTGTCATCTGCAAACTTACTTGAGGGTGCACTTGATTCCCTCATCCTGACCATTGATAAAGAGAACATTAAACAGAACCAGCCCCACNAATATAGCAGCTCAAGACATGAATAGTTCTTTATTCGTAAGAAAAAACAACAACTTTTCTGGGTTTTTTGGGTGCTGTACTGCTATTATCCTGTAGAGCTAAGTGTTAAGGATAATTCATGTAGGAAACAGGTGGCGTACTGTCCCGGTGCTTGCTAACACTGGATTTTGTGTAATTTCTGACTTTCCACATTTGCATTTAATTCAAAGGATCAAAATGCTTTCATTTGTGTTTGTAAAATGTTCATAGTTATAGCTGTATTTTCACTGAATTCCTTCTTTTCTACCTCCCGTGTGTACGGGTAGGTGCAATTCAGCCACTACGTGACTGCTTTTTTAAATTCCAGCAGCCACCTTCAAGGCTAAGTAGTCATTATTATATCTTATCTAACAGAAGAGGAGTGTTAAACTGGCTGATTTCCACCTTTGCTGACCCCATTGGGAGTCCAGATGTAGGTGTGTCAGCTGGTTTTGCATAGTGAAAACCTCTTCTGAGCAGGGTTGGAAGTACCATTGTTCCAGTTCAGCCTACTGCCAGCATTTGAATGCCTTCTGGAGCCAGGATGCTTCTAGCCATAAAGGAGGTGTTTTTGAAAAACACTCCCTAGAGTAGGCAAAGCTTTTATGTATTCTTACTAATCAGTTAAAATGGTGCTTAAAGGAAAGACACTAATGGGTTTAACTGCAGACTACTGCACTGTAGTTGTTAAATACTGATTGAATTACATTGTGTCAAAGAACAGCTGATAGATACTACTGAAATGCAAAACCATTGCAAGGTTATTTTGCAAGGATACTTTTTAAAAAATTTCTCTTTCAAAATTACTGTTCCCTTTTTGGCAACCGTTTCTGAAATCTGGTTAGTATACTGTTACCAACTCCAGTTATTTTTTTGTTAATATAAGAGACTGAAGAACTCAAGGGAGAAGTGTTTTTAGGATCAGTGGCGTATGAGGAGAACCTTGACATTGATAAGACTAACTTAAAAAGTGAGGGTCCTGATAAGCAGAGTACAGTATTTATTATACAGTCATAGAACCACAGAATCATTTAGGTTGGAAAAGACCTTCAAGACCCTCAAGGCAGCCCTAACACAGCCAAGCCCACCATTGAACGATGTCCACAAGCATCACGTCTACCTGCCTCCAGGGATCGTGACTCAACTACTTTACTGGGCAGCCTGTTTCAATGCTTGACAACCTCTTCAGTGAAGAATTTTTTTCTAATATCCAGTATTAACCTCCCTTGGAGCCACTTGAGGCCATTTCTTCTCATCCTATCACTTGCTACCTGGGAGAAGAGACCAACACCCATCTCAGTACAAACTCCTTTCAGATAGCTGTAGAGAGTGATATGGTCTCCTGTTCTCCAGACTAAACAACCCCAGTTCCCTCAGCTGCTCCTCACAAGACTTGTTCTTTAGTCCCTTCATCTGCTTTGTGGCTTGTTGGACGCACTCCAGCACCTCAGTGTTTCTCCTGTAGTGGCCCTAGTCATGCTAGCCACACTATTTCCGATACGAGCCAGGGTGCTGTTGGCCTTTTGGCCACCTGGGCATACTGCTGGCTCATATCCAGCTTGCTGTTGACCAACCCGCCCAGGTCCTTTGCGCTGGGCAGCTCTCCAGCCACTCTTCCCCAAGCCTGTAATGCTGCATGAAATTGTTGTGACCCAAGTGCAGGACCTGGAACTTGGTCTTGATGCACCTCATACCATTGACCTCAGCCCACCCATTCAGCCTGTCCAGATCCACAAGGTTCTGCAGAGCCTTCCCACCCTCAACTCTCCCACCCAACTTGGTGTCATCTGCAAACTTACTTGAGGGTGCACTTGATTCCCTCATCCTGACCATTGATAAAGAGAACATTAAACAGAACCAGCCCCACTATTGAGCCCTGGGGAACACCAGTTGCTACTGGTAGNTGCGCTGGGCAGCTCTCCAGCCACTCTTCCCCAAGCCTGTAATGCTGCATGAAATTGTTGTGACCCAAGTGCAGGACCTGGAACTTGGTCTTGATGCACCTCATACCATTGACCTCAGCCCACCCATTCAGCCTGTCCAGATCCACAAGGTTCTGCAGAGCCTTCCCACCCTCAACTCTCCCACCCAACTTGGTGTCATCTGCAAACTTACTTGAGGGTGCACTTGATTCCCTCATCCTGACCATTGATAAAGAGAACATTAAACAGAACCAGCCCCACTATTGAGCCCTGGGGAACACCAGTTGCTACTGGTAGCCAACTGGACTTAACTCCATTCCCCACCAGTCTTCGGGCACAGCCCTCCAGACATTTTTTTACCCAGCAAAGGATATTCTCATCCAAGCCTTGGGCAGACAGTTTCTCCAGGAGAATGGTATGGGAAACAGTGTCAAAGGTCTTACTAAAGTCCGGGTAAACAACATCCACAGTATTTCCTCATCCACTGAGCAGGTCAAATGTTTTAAACCACATCATTTCTGCTACTTTGCTTGATCCTGTATCAGTAAAGTCAGTGGGAATTTTTCAGCTGATCTCTGTGGTCAAAGTTCAGTTCTAGAAGCTACAATATATTTGCGAAGAAGCAACTTTTGCTACCTTTCACCTAAGAAAATTGGTACTTTGCAAACATTCTAGCTCCAAGACCTGTTAGAAACTGGGATCCTAGCTCATTAATCCACCCTTCTACTGATGTTGTGTACAGAAGATTGTGTATATGCTGAAATCGCATTATAGGTGATCCAATGATTTGGCATGAGTCATGTTCAGGCAATAAGATACATCACTGGAAAAAAGCTGTGAAACCAGTGGTGTAACAGGGACTCACTCACATATGAGCAGAAGTGGTGCCTGAAGTTGTTTGTGGTGGTACATTACCTGTTGGAATACAGGGTTTCCTTAGGCTAATTAGGCTTGTTAGGTAATTAATTCAAGAGGCTACTGCTGCATTTTTATTTGTGGTTGTGATGTTTGAATTTAGTAATTTGAAAATCTCACCTGGTCTGCAGTTTTTGTTATAGCACAGAATAACTTGTGGTAGATTTTGGATTGAGTATAAATGTTCTGCTAAATTTGATTAGCAGATTGACATAAAGGATCATACATATCCCATGCTGACAGATATTTACAGCCTAAAATTCATGACAAATTTTAATATTTGCCAGTAGAGGGAGGAGGAAGGGAAGAGAAAGTGTTATTTTATCCTGTAGTGTAAGATGACTGTCTTTAAAACCATTTTTCATTGGGTTATTTCAAATGTATGAGAAATCGTATGCATTTAAAAACATTATTTCACATGTCCCTTAACATTGCATTGTGTGAAGTATGTGGATACTTTTTAATGAAATGTGGTACCTCTGGGATAGAACCTGACAAAAACCAGATCAGCATTCGGCAATACAATGTAGATGTTTTTAAGAAAACAGGTCAAAGAAAAGGAGAGGGTTTTTCACTGACAGAGGCAGCATAGAGCACCTGTTAGGATTACTTGTGCTGTAAAATGAAAGCTGATTCAAGTATGTTACACCAGCTAGAGATCGTATTTTCTTTATATTCTGCTTTCTTGGCTCTTTTCACATCCCTTCACTTCTCCTGCAAGATAGTCCTCTTCTGCAGGTAGCAGGTGGTAACCTCCCTGTGTTTTACAAAAGCTGGAAAGTCCCTGTTGCATGTGGTAAGGACTATATAGCGTGCCTAATGTCAGATATGAAATGCAAAATAAATTTGGACCAGAGACAATACATGTCAGTGAGATGGCTGTGGTTGTGCAAGCAGGCAGGGTCTGTGGGAGTGGGCCACAAGGGCTGCCTTTCCTAGTCTGTCACAGACAGACGTAGTCTTTCTAAATGGGATGAGACAAGTTTAAACTGTTGCTGTGTAGCTGTACTTAACATGAATATGCAGCTGTCTTTCTGAGAGGGCACTCTTAGGATGGTCCTTCAGCTGCTGAAAGAATCAGGTGGCGTTTAAGTACATTTCTGTGCTCTGAGCTGTGAGTATTACTCCCTTTATATAGCTATGGGTTTATTTTGTAGTGCACTATCTAAAGGTGCTTGATCAGACTTAATTTATCTCTGAAAGTAGTCTACCCACATGTGTATGTGACAGTGGAATCTACCTTGCCTGTTTCATTTTCTGTGTGGGCTAACGCAATGTGAAAATGCTTTCATTATGGACAGAGAGCTTGCAGAGGATTTCCAGACACTGAGGGCAGGGAGGGAGGTAATGATGGATTAATGCTCAGAAGGCAATTCAGAAAAGAATCTGTTGTCATTTTTCAAATTTTTGTATTACACAAGTGTAAGCAGGTTCACTTTTGCATCCTCTTAATCTGTTTTTAAAATTTAAGGAATATAAATGAGCCTGCACAACCAGTTAATGAAAACTTAATAGTATTTTTAGGAAAAGTTAGTAGCATCTAATAGCTTTATTAAACTGCACTTATGAATTGCAATAGCTTATTCTCATATTATAATAAAATTACAGGGGATATAATCTAGCAAAAATCAGCAACTGAATTTGCACTTTAAGGGAATATATATATTATTATTTTTTTTTTTTATAATTTGATCCACAATGGCTCAGAGCTTCAGCTCCTGGAAAAGACTGGAAGACTGACTGTAAAAAAAAAAATAGAAGACTGTAAATATCTTGAGATATACACAAAGGTGTAAATATTAACAGTTTTTGAGCTGGCCATGTGTTCTTTTATGGGGTCCAACATTCTTTTTTGTCACCTTTTCATCCAGATTCCATCATTCAGGCAAATTGGGAGGTAACATTAGCAAAAAATGCCCATTTCACGTTATGTCTCAAAGGTCTCTGTATCCCTCCCATATCCCTCCAGGTAAGATACTGCTTTGTAAATTATGTAAAAAAAACCTTGCAGAAGATTTTCATCATTTTTCACATGAGCTTTCTTACCATATCAATATCTTGAGTACCAGCTAGAACCGTAGACACATGCTATTTCTGCATCTAAGGAAGAGTTCATTGTGATGGTCCATATTGTATTATGACCAGTGCTGACAGTGGTGATAAGTCAGTTAGTGAGATAATTGCTATAGTGTAATTAGATTCCAGAGGGATTTTATGGTTATTGTTCTTATTTCTTTGGTTCCTCTTAAGGTTTCCAAGTAAGCCTCAGGAGCAGGCTCAGCTGTGCTTTTGCTTAATGCAGGCATGTTTGTGTAATTGCCTGGACTTCAGGGATGCTGCAGTGTTTAGGTCAAAGCTGACTCCTGGGTGTGGTTGGCTTATGTAGATTTTGTTGCCATGCATTTTAAAATGTCTTTTCTCACTAGTAGTTGATAACATGCAGTAGCGAAAGGAGGAAAATTATTTAAAATTATTCAAATTTAAATATTAATCACCTAGGACTGTGGCTATGTGTTAAATAGGGCTGGAAGGGGCTGCTCCCCCTCCCCACCAGGGACTCTTGACAGAATCCCCTTGTTGACCTAGCTGCAACTGCAGAAGCCAAGCTGCATCTGTTCCTGGCCATTGCGCTATGCAGCACAGTAAAGCGTCAGGCTGAGTGGTGCCGTCTGGCTTTTTTTTTTTTCTTATACCTGGGTATGTTTCGACTAGTCCTAACCCATCCAGTTCCCTTTCTCTACTCCTTTTTCGTTTGCGTACAATCTAGAAGCGCAAAAAGGCACACCACCATTTCAGTAAATCAAATGGTGTCATCCCAGAAATACCCAGAGCTTCTCTGAGCATTACTATTGTACATTAGCGCTCTCCTGCTCCTAATAGCAGGCCAGTGCTTTAGCATATCTTGCTCTTACACAGTGCAGGTGAGACACAGGACATGAATTTAAGGAAAAGGCATTCAGCTTAATTTATGTAGTTCTTGTGTAAAAAGCAGTTCTCAGCAACTTCGAAATGTGATGCTATCAAACTGAAAGTGGCAGATGGCTTTGGGTTGCTCTCTATGCAATTAATAAATTATCAACACTGCCAACAGCACGAGAAAATATACACATAGTTTGGACTGGCACTTTGTTGTGCTGTACAGACTGCAACCTTTCAGGCACAGTGGCAACAGAAACACCAGAAATAAAATGTACACCAGTACCAGCAGCAGCTTATCGACATGCTTTCCCCACAAACTCCCTTTAAAGCCTTGTCTTTGGCAGATAGTAATTAATTCACTAACAGATTCCAGCAAATGCACTTTTTCAAATGTAGAAGGAAAGAGTTCATGATAGCACAGTTTGTACGGCTGTTAAATCGATTAATGTTATTTAAGTCATATTTTGTACCTCTAGCAGCTTCTGAATGCTCCTGGCATTCTCACCTTTCCAGATGTTAAGGACTAGGCTGACTTTCACCCAGCAGAAGACATATAGACTGATGTACATTATGTAGAGTTATAAAGTATGCCTTAAATATGTTATTTTGCCCTTTTTTTTTTTTTTGCCTGAGTATGTCCTATTTATTTCTGCTAAACTTTAATTCATTCCTGTACTGAGAGAAAGAAATTACAACACCCCCAAAGCTTTAATACTCTGTAAAAATTAGCTGATTTGTCTAACAAAGTCACGTGTAGTAGAGTCTGCTTTACTCATCAACAGTACATCGTTGCGTCACTGCTTGCATAAAGCTGATCAGATATTTGGGCTCCATGCTTCCTGGAGATCTCAGCAAGGTATAGACTGTGCCCTAGCACTCTTCACCTGCATATGAAATACTCTATTGTTTTTCACAGTTGATGTTCAGTGCATGTAAGCTAGCTGGATCAGAAGCCAAGACTAAATATTACTCTTCATGAGGAGTGAATACGAACTCAGTCTTCTAGCTGGCAGCTTAAATCGCTGCAGCAGGAAACATAGTTTTGTGCTAAAATGGAGCAGGTGAGCTCAACCAGTCCAGTGACATGGTTTAAGAAACCATGGGATGGTTTAAGCCATCTGTCCCCTGTACCCAGACTGGGTCTGCTGTGTGGTGAGGTATTCATGTGCCAAGTGAAGCAGTGGGAAGGAAGAGATCATTGTTTCTGCTGAATTTAGGAGCTATGGGGATGGAACAAGCCTGTGTTAATGTACAATGCTGAGATAAGATAGATCATGATCCATAAGCATGCTGTACCAGAGCTCCAGATTAGGATGCTAGCTGGATGGATACATCCTCTGTGTTCTCTTTCACTCTTTCCCTGCCCTATGTACTGTCATACACCTCTGTGTATAGTTTAAGATACACAGCTCACCTGTCTGGAAGTGCAGCAACAAAATTCAAAGCTGCAGTTCTGTCCACACAGAGGAAATATCTTTATAAAAATTGCTTTGGAGACATGTGAGGAGTATGAAGTCTGATTGTTTGAGTGAATATGTCATTTCCTGGTTTACACTCTGCTTCTAAAATACAAACTCATTATTTATTTATTTATGGTAAGTGATGAGTGTGGTCAGTCAGGAGCTGGCAACTGTTATCCTTCCAGATGAGGAACCTGTCACTGTGTACTTCTCTACGCAAGATATCTGAGAACTCCCCAAACCATTAATGTTCTTGTATTCATTTTGTCCCTCTTTCAGAGTTTCCTTATCACCACTGAGCTGAGCAAGCCACTTAGATTGAAGAAACACTCAGGCAGCTACCAAATTTCTTTGGCGCTCTGGGGAATAGAGCACAGAATTCTCTGTGCCAGTGCAGTGTAGGGTAGCGCTCCCAGTACTGCTGTGTGGGGAATTCGTAAGGATTGTGGGTCTGAATCCATATGTTTTTGTACAGGACTGAAAAATTTGTCATTTTATTGCATACAGGTCTGCTGAAGGGACTTGGTCATGGTACTGTTGTCATCAGAAGCAGAAATACTATGTGGAAATAGGTAACATACCGCAACAGATTCTCTGTTCCTTTTCTGTACTGCAGAAAAAGCAGAGATTGACACATTTTATAGCTAATCCAGCCACCTTTTTAATGCCAATTTCTTCTCTGTTTCTCATACTGGTGGCCTGCTGAGGACAGAGAGTGTTAAAAAAGCACACAGTGTTCTGACTGTCCTCAGCTCTCTGACAGCTTTTGAGTTTTTGCCAGCTTCTCTTTGCCAGCTCCTGAGGCCACTCTAAACTGCAAAGGTGCTGGGGTTGTGACCAACTTTCTGGCTGAACTTAAACTTTGCAGAGAACCAGCCTCCTAAGGAGTGTATTTGGTAAACGTGTGAAATTTCAGTAAGTTTAAATGTGTGAAGTGGATTCTCTGGGTTATTGTGGATGCACTGCAGTGTGTCAGCTCTCAGCACACCACTGTTACCAGAAAATGTAATACGACTTGAAATTTTTGTCTGCCCTAAGGTATTACTTCCCTCATCTGTCATGGTCAGTGCGCCTGTGTAGGGACTTTCCATACAGAGATACCTCACAGGGCACTATTATACCAGCACTTCCTCAGCAATTCTTCCCTTGCTCTCACCCTGCTTTATTTCACTTGCCAGTGGACAGCCTCCAATGTAATGCAGTGGCATTGCAGCAGAGGCTCTGCAGTAACTCCTGTCAGTGCAGAAGCTTGTGGCATCCTTTCACATTGTGTGCTAGCGCTAAATGTGAATGACTCCTGCTGTGATGCTGGGGTTGCAGGAACTCTGCAGTGTGGTCCTTGCTAATAATCAGAAAGCAAAATGCTTTTGGTCAGACTGGCTGAAGAAAGGATTGATCCAAATACCCTTTCCCTTCCTCTTTTACAGCTTTAGCTGGAAAAAAAAAATGAAAAAAGAGCCACCAAAAAGAAAAAAGGCAAACTAGGGATTGATTCTAAATGAGGAGAGTAAGAACACGGGGCAGGTTCACCATGTGTATTTCTTACACTGCAACAATGTTGGAGGTTGGGATCCTTTTTTTTATCCTTCTTGGGGAGTAAATAGTTCCACTGAGCTATTTTGCTTTTGCTCCACATTATCACTAGTGTTACTAGAGATCCTATCCTACGAAGAATTTCCTTCATGATTTGACAAGCTTTAGCAATAGTTTGTCTTTAGCACTGCCAATTCCTCTTGTCTTATGCGTGTCACATCCATAGCCATTTTCCCTGGCTTTCTGACCTGCCTTTGGACTGCTATTGGAGCTTTTAACACGGCTGTAAGCCCTACTACTAGCGGCTGTGAAAGGCCAACCTATTGTATATATATTTAAAGGGTCCTTGGAAGGTGCTTTGTGAGATATGAAGGCAGGCGTTTCAGAGTCCAGTCATAGCCTTCCCTTTTCTTCTTGATTTTCCAAAATGCAGTTCATTTCCTGATCTTTGAATAGAGTACTTTATTGTTGACATCCTGATCCAACAGCAGAATCAAGGGAACTTTTAAGGAAGAATAAACCTGCCCAGGCTGTGGTTGGTGTGATGTTATGGTGGAACAAGACAGCAAACAGATTTCTAGCAGGGAGATTATTATCTTCTGATTAAATGTTCTCCTGAGTGACAGAAGGGAAAAGGAAAGGATAATTTCAGGCTTGTCTGTCAGATGCGTACCTTAACTACATCATGAACATTTCTGTTAGTTATGCTCCTAATGGCAAGCAGTAGCAGGTGTAAATTAATGCTCACAATTTTCCCATATAGTAGGCAAGTGTATTTTTTGATTTTGCTAAGGAGAAAGCAAAGCTTCAATGACCTAATCAAAGTCTGAGTGCCAATAGGAGATAAACAATGAAATTACCTGGAGATTCTTGGATCTCTTGCTTTTTTGCTTTTACTTTTACACTGTCTTCATGACCCCTTACAACTTCTGTAGTAGCAGTGGAGTCACTGTGCACCTCAGTTGTGCAAGGAAAGGATCTTCTGTTGATGCGCTCCAGCTGGCATTGTGGACTGCCCTTGTAGCCATCCCAGTTGAAGAAGAGAAATTTACTAAAGCCACAACTGAAGTGTCTTGTTCTACATTCTCATGCCATGTCCTATTGACAGTCTCCGTCTTGCTCAAAGTGTTTACAGATCAAAAGAAAAATAGAATAAAATTCAAATAATTTTAAATGCAAGGGAGAGGTTGTTAAGCTTTCCCGTCTTGTGTTATCTTTTGTGTTTGAGGAAAGTGTGGATTTTGCTCAGTTTCTGTAACAAATTAGTGCAATTAAGTGTAAAGCTAATCAAACACTTCTGGCTTATGGCAAGATTTATCACATCTGTTGGGTTTCCTGAAACTTTCCAAGACTAATGATATTGGGTCATTTGGCTTGTGAATCAGGACTTGATTCATCTATGTGACTGTTCTGGAAAAGCTTGAGGAAGATTACTCTACCTCAGTTGAAAACAGATGTTAATTTGCAGTACAGGATAAACTGCTGTGAACCAACACTAACATTTTCCAAAGCCTCTTAATGTTTCTGAAGATAACATGTCTCCAGATTAACCTGGAAAAGGTCTTTCTTTTCTTTTATTTTCCGATGTCGATTGGAGAAGGAGGAGAAGACTAAAATACAGCTAATTTACATTGTTTTTTTCTTGTCGCCCCTGTTCGAATTTATCTGAAGTCGGCAGAAAGTCTCAGAAAATTGCTGAGAGTGTGATTTGCCACAAGGAAGTATGCTTCATTATCTGCAGAGAACCACGGCCACGACCATAAATTTCAATTGCAGATGTCACGTGTTTTCTGTGGTAACTAATTCTGATACCATAAACGCCAAATTGTGCAGGATGGTACAGACAGAAAAATAAGCCTGCAAGTGGCAGTTTGTCTTACTCTAGCATGTGAAGTGTCAGAGAGAATAAAATGGAAAAAAAAAAAAATCTTGATTAAAGACTGCTTTTTATAAATGTTCTTTCAAGTGTTTTTTCTTTCTGAAAAGCCCACAGTGTTGGCAAATCTTCACCATGTGCACACAGACTTCTCCCTATTAAAATGACAGACTTCTTCCCATTACTATGTGTATTTCTTTCTACTTTCTTTTGCAAATCAGCTATGTCTTCCTTGTGCTTGCAAAGCTAACAAAGCATCACACCATTTTGAAACCTGTTTGAAAATCTTTAACAAAACTGAAGATACTTCTGTCACTGTGCTTCCAAAACTTGAACCCTTGCATTGAGAAGCAAGAATCAAAAAGGCTAAAACTGCATGGAATAACTATAAAAACTTATGGAACATACGAAGCAATCAGGAACGAGAAATCAACAGGGTGACTTGTATTTAGCAAGTGTGAGCTACATAGAGAGCTATTTTTCTCCCTCATGAATTTGTAAGCTCCATCTATTACTGTTTCCTGCAGCTCTCATACTAATAAAATTTTTATTCCTACCACCCCATTTACTATGTGGCACTCTGATAGGACTGTAGTGTCAACAGCCTTCCTTTTAGAGGTAGAGAAGTCATGCAACAGAAACTGAACTACATTGTTTCATTGGGAAGGACTATATCCAAAATATCTAAATGGAAAAACCACTTCAGGATGATGGTATTGATAGAAGGTATAAAGAAGTACATCAGAGTTTGCTGTGTGCTTTGAGTAAAAATGTTGCTGTGTGCCGTATTTGGAGCTATGAATGCATGCCATAAAGAGACTTTTATTTTTTCAGTCTTAGTGTGGTGTGACTGCTTTGCAAACAAGGCATTCTATTTGCATCATGACCAAAGGCAGTGTTTTGTGGTGGTAATCTATTCAAAGCTGATTTTCTAACCCTGTATAGAAGCAAAGCTGTCTTTTATATAGCCTGCTGAACTAATATTTCATGAAATTAATAGAGCTGCAGAATCAGGTGACTGTTATTGTAGTTTACTGCTGATCTTGCTGCATTTTCAAGTTTGGGTAGTGACATTCTCATACTGTGCAAGGCTAACTTGTAGCAGCTGTTTGAACTGTAAATTGTTCAGAAGGCAATCTAGTATGATGCAGTGTCATGGTACCGAAGAATATAATTCTTATGGAATAGTTATCTAATGCACATTAGATTTACATTAATATGTTGTGCGTAGTAAGAGATGACAGCATCAGATTCATATTGTCATTAGTTAAGAGGACTGCTATATTGGATATTGTAGAAGGGATCATCAGTGTATTCTATGAAAAAACAACTGGAATTTTCAGTATATTCATAGTGACTGTACAAGCATTTTTTTTGTCCTGTGCAACATGCTGCATCATGGCACAATAATACCAAAAAAAGGTTAATTGCACAAATATATTAAAAAGAGAACAAATGGCTACATAACTAACACCAAATAAGTTTTACTGTTTCCCAGGAAATCCATCTACCAAACCTGTCAGTAGGGCTTATATTCCAGCTACTGTCAGCATGTACCAAAAACCTGCCATTTTACTATTATATGTCAGGAAAAAATGAGTTTATTTTTCCTCCTAAGTGTAGGATTCATGTCACTTGTATTGTTCCTGCTGAAATAATTCTGACCAGCAGATGTTAATATCCTGCCTAAGTGGAAATGGGAACTTTCTAAAACTGGAATTTGCTCTAAGGCACATAGCACTTGTTTTCAGTCATATGAAATACGGACATCCTGACTGTAATACATGACATTGTTAGGTGTAGACAAAATGTGTTTATTTTTGATACACCAAGATGTTTTCATGACATTTTTTCCCCCAACCAAGAAGTGTTTGTATATTGTATCTGGTTGTTTTTTTTCATGAAACTATCTTGGTATGCTAACAATAATTTTATTGTAAAGGCTTTTTGGAGGCAAGATGGAATAGGTAGTCAACATTAGAAAGAGAAGGTATGATCACTAACTAAATAATATTAGCTATGGTTTCAGATTAGTTCTTGATTCTTCAATATGACTGGACTAGGAGGAGATGTATTACCATTTTTAAAGAGGCCTGATTTTCGTTCTGTTGTAAAGAAACAACTGAATCATTGAAACCTTGACTCAAATGACATGGCAAAAGAGACATGTTTTCTGGCTGACTGAAGCTTTTAGCTGGCCCATGTTTCTGACTGCTTCTGAATCTTTAGCACGAGAGCAGATCCTCAGCTGATGTAATGCATAGCTTCATGACCTATGATAATCAAATTTGACAGTCTCAGAGAATGATGGAGCAATTGCCTTAATGAAGTGCTTTAGGCAGTTGATTTGGAGGATGGATATAAGCAGGCTGGAGAATATCTCTAAATTAGTCAGTACAGTGACAACATGGATGTGGGCTCTATTTCAAATGCTTAGGCTGCCTTTCTCAGGCCCACAGCTCCTGCCTGACCTCTTCAGATGATAGCCTTGCAAAATCTAACCTTCTGAGTAGATTTCCCCCTTCCCTCAAGACCTTTTGAGGTGTTAATATTTTAATTTTTTTTTTTCTTAAATTTAAATCCTTAATTTGAGTTCTCCTCTCTGCTAAATGGTTGCAGCTTTCAAGAAAAAAAACAGTATTTAAATTTTCAGGTGGGATTTTGGTTCAGCTACTCTTTTCCTGATGTCTGTCAGTGCTTTTTCGTAAGTGATTCATTATAAGGCATTGATAAAGCGACCGAAAAGCATGTTTAGAAGAGGGGTATGATCTGCCTTTTTGACTTAGCAGTGACCACTTCAGCAGCTGCACTATTAAAAGTGTCATAAATTCCTCAGCTAGAATAATGATGAATATGAAGGAAAGGAATAATTGCTGTGTCTGCGGTTTTTAGATGTGAGAAGGGATCTTTAGGGCACCTTGGGAATGGTAAGTCATATCTTTGCAAATCAACTATGAAAATGTCTCAAAGTGGTGAAAAGTAAAGCCACACCTAAAAAGGGCTTGAACATTAATTACCTTTGGGTACTTGTATCCAACTTATATGCTTAGAGTTGAACCTAAGTTATTAAAAAAATGTTTTGAATATTTAAGTAGTAGCATATTTGCTTACTCATGTTTTCAAGAACCCGAAATCCTTGTGGTAGAAAGCTCCTGTGCAGATTTTGCTACATCGTCTGCTGAAGGAGGTCCATTTGCAGAAGATTAATTCATGAATCGATGAAGAAAGCTTCTGGTCTTTCATGCTTCCTTTATTAAATTTTTTCACAGAAACTGCAAATGAATAGCATCTTTTAGGAAATTGAATCTATCCCTTGTCCACTATGGAATTGTTCCTAACAGCATCGAGTTTGAAATCTGTGATTTTTATGGCACTTCACTAACCTCTCTAAGGCACGAGTTCAGTGATACAGACGACACATACTCATCTACAATTAGATTAATGACAAGAGTTTCTGCATGGATTTGCACATCTCTTCTGTTTAGGAAAGAAGGGATAAGTGAAGTTCTTTGTTTTTTTCAGGATGTTTCATAATATTGGTATCTCATTAATGCACCATTTTGGGTACTAATTTGCAAGGAGCTGACAGAAAACAAACAGAGCTAATAGCCATTTCCTATTGCACCGAAAATTATAGCTTGCATTAGTAAGTGCTTGGCTGTGCTGCACTTGTGGCTTTGTTGGAGTGAACTGGAGTGAATTTGAAATTAATCAAATGTCTGGATTTATTAATCGCATGTGAGTGATTGACTGTGGGTCTTCCTGCTCTTTATGATAAAAGAAAGCTATAGAAGTGTTAACACAGTGCTGGAAACCAAGAGGAAAAAATGCCATTTTCCTTTCATTTCTCCTTGTTTGTCGCAGGAGTCACTGTACGCAGGAATCAGTAGTTACACTTAGTTAAAACAGTCTGAAGATGATTCACAGGCACCTAGGGAAGTTTATAAAATTAAATGATGTTCAGTACAAAGAGGTAAAAATGGATTGAAAACAGAAAGTCATATGTCTGATGAATTTCCTATGAGACATACCAGCCCAGTGAAAGATTGGTACATTCACTGGATCATATGCACCTGACCTAGTTGTGGAATTACACCACTAAAAAACTTTGTGCTTGAAAATGCAATTGCTAAAATCCATTTCAAATGGTACCACATAGCAGTTACCATTAAAATCTGTTAATGTCCCTTTTACTGATGGTAAAGGGAAGCTCAGTTCAGTATGTTCCACTGAATCAGGGAAATTAAATGGTAGCACAAAATCATTTTCCAAGTAGTTTTGAAACTGAGCATTTATAAAGAAACAGTTTTTTGCTAAGGACATTAAACGAAGTTCCATTTCTAATGGGTCTGTCAATTGAGTATTTCATATATAACTCATGTGAAACCTCAAGCTCTTGCTTGGTATGAAGGTAGGGGGTTTTGTATCTATCTGTCAGTTTTATCTATAAACTTGATTTTTAGTGGTGAAGGCCTGGTTGTGGCTTGAGTAAGTACGTTTCTGAGAGTTCTCAGGTGTAGGTGCCTGTTACCTTGTGGATGGTTAGGGTCATGCCTTGGAAGCTTCTTTTGGCTCTGTGCTTAGGCATGATTTTTACCCTTGCTCTTATATTGATACACACTAGAGAAAGCTTCTGGGGCCATTTTTCATAATTTTAGTGCCTTGATTCATCCCCCAATTCATTGTATCAAGTCACCTCCTTTTTCATCAGCACACATGATCATAGATATTTCTGCCTGCTGAATAGGGATCTGTCATTGTTGATTAATTGCTTGATACGTTACAAAATATGGACATTCATTCAACTGAGAAATAGAGGTGTGATCTTGCAAAGACATAGTAGCATGTACTTCTCACACCAGCAGACAATTGGGTCTCTGAGTCTTAAGCAGTAATAAGTTACTCTCTGATTGTTTAACCTAACTTCAAGTGTGTTTGAAATAAGTTTTTCAGAAAGCATAATATGTCTTACATTAAAAAAACCCCACATTTCTCCAGGGGAACATGGTGACTAGATTTTTCGGCTATTGCTGAATCTGTTTGTTGTTCTTTTTTTTTTAACTGCAGAAAGTGAGTGAAAAAGTAGGAGGTGCAGAAGGAACCAAGCTAGATGATGACTTCAAAGAAATGGAAAGGGTAAGTCTAAATACAGATGTGCTTCGTCATTTTTACCTTTAATTTTTACTTTCTAGGACAGGAATTACAAAGCTTTTGTCTCTGAATCATTTGAATAATTTTGAAGCACTTAACTTTTAGACAGCAGGACTGAGCTTTCCATTTCATAGTTCTTTTTGTTGTCTAACCAAGGCATACATAATAAATGGCACTCTTTATAATACCAATACTTCTTTCAGAGGTTGAGGCTGATGTCAGCTACAAATTACTTGCAGTTCAATAGAGGATCTCTGGAAACAGAGGGTCTGTCTGAAAGATGGTAGTTTCAATGGCAAAAGCTGCCTGTAATTCTCAGGTCCTTGACCATCAATCAAGAGCAGCAAGAGTTGTCTGAGGAAGTCGATTGACAGTGGCTTCATTCATATGTTCAGAGATCCTGTTAGGCAGCCTCCACTGACAGAATGCCATGGGTAGATGGGGCTAATCCCCCTACAGACTATTTGGTGAAACTGACTGAGTGTTTCTATGGAGGGGAAAAAAAAAAAAAAAAAGAAAGAAATACCCCATAGCTCTGTGTGGCAGTGCAAGGATTGTTGGGGACAGGTTTTTTCTCAGCTTCAACTTTAAAAGGTACTGTCAAATCATGCAACACAAGCTAGGTGATTTGCAGGGTATGTATCTGATTTGTCACTCTGATCAAGAGAAACAGAAGCTATTTATCTGTACATTTCTATAGTGAGATAGAGAAAACACCTTGGATGTAAAATAAGAAGGGAATATCCTTTATACTTCTTACAGCACAAGTACTGCAGAGTTGGTTGCTCCCCTTTTATCCAGCTTCCCTTTGAATGTGCCACAAGAATAGGCATTGCTGTCAAAACTAGAAGATTCTTAATGAAGATTCAGAAAACTGATGCGAGGCTTAGAGTAGAAAATAGGACATTGCAACCGCCAGGGGTGAATCCTACATGCTTGTGGGCAGCATGGATTGGCAGCCGAGGAGATAAGAGCACTGGGAGTTGAAAAGAGAATGGAGCAAACTCATTGGCTGTCTCCATGCTTCCCACCTGCCCCCAGGTGCCTTGCCAGCTTTTCTGCAGGCAGTGGACAGGCTCCTTCTGCCTGTCCCTGGCCTTCTCTTCCCTCGCCCCCACTCTCTGCAGCCTTCCAGCCAGTTCTGGGCTCCCTACCAGGCAGTTCAGCTACTTATTCACCCAGGGTTGGCAGACTGCTTCTACTTCTTTGTATAAAGCACGAAGCAAGACCTGGCAGATGGCAGCAGCAACAGGAAGTGGGAAAGATGTCAGTCACAGCATGCTGCAACTAACCTATCTCAGGTGTTCTTTTTTAAAATAGGAACTTGCCATTATGGTAAGGGAATTCACTCTGTGAGACATTAGCTACCCTACAGAGGAATGCAATGTGTCTTCATAGATGCAAAGTACAGGACAAGTTACAGGGATCCCCAAATCTGTCAAAGCAGCAGTTTTTTCTTCTAGGCCTGACTCTGAGGAGAGTAGTTGTACAGTTTGCTATATGCAGCTTAGGAAGCTGATGTGGAGTACTTCTTAAGAAAGCAAGAATGCATATTCCAGTAGAAGAAATGAATGCTACTCAATTCTACGTATTTCAGATTCCTAAATATTAAATAATTCCTCATGGAGTTGGCAAGGGGAACTAAATGATGAGTGCATCCATGCTGATAGGTTTCTTGAAAATGAAAACTGAGTGATACTTCGTCTTCCTTACCCTATTTTTACCAGGCATCTGTCTCTGAAAGACATCTCTCTGTTTGGTTTTGATTGACATCTGCTTTCCCCTGATTTTGCCAGTTATGTAGGGATCAAAGAGGACTAGTTCTTCAAATAGTTTTCAGTGACCATTCTATCAAAAAGTTTTTCCTACTGTAGATTCTTCTCAGGGTGATGTAAAGTATCAGCGTGGTACAATGAATCATATCAAATTCCTAACACGCCCTGAGGTGCTCTGTCCTGATGGCCTCTCTTGGGAATGTGTCTGCTATAAACTGAAATGGTGAACTCATGCTGTGGTAGTTTTCCAGGCATTATCACCATTCTGGTACCAGGGCTGTTGTCAATGACTCAAAAATAAAATTATAATAAGAATTCAATTAATTTATAAGAACAAAAAAACCCAGAAAAGAATATTTTCCTTTTGTCTAACAACTTTATTTCATGTTTCTTTTTGTTTAAATCTCTGTCCTTTAGAAAGTGGATGTTACCAGCAGGGCAGTTATGGAAATAATGGCAAAGACAATAGAGTATCTTCAGCCCAATCCAGGTAATGTAATTACACAGTCTCACAGTACTTGCAGCATTGTTTGAAAATACTCTTTCTCACAAATATATAGTCTGACAGGTCTCATCCTCACTGGTGCAGTTAAGATTAACACAAAATAGGTGAAGTTACCATAAAGGAAAAGACAGATTAATACAGGCTTCTGTGTTTGGCTGTGTGTGAGAATGGAGGCTGGTTTTGGGAGGCTTGTTTTCCTGTTGCATGTTCCTGCTTCAGGTAAGGAAACAGCATATCACAGACACCGGGTGTATTTACTTGCAGGCATCTGTATGTCAGCGCTGTGAGCATGGGGGCTCCCTGCAAGCTGGAGATTGCTGTGGACTCCCCAGGGGCAGCAGGGCAGGGCCTGGCTGCCAGGGCCCATCCCACTGCAGGCATATCCCTGCCCTGCATATGGGGATCAGGATCAGGCACAGTGAGGGTGTCTACATGAGACACCCCTTTCTTCTGCAATCCCAGTCATTTACCTTGGGTGAGGGAAAAAGACCAGGCAGTCCTTGCAGACCACAGGGAAAAAAGGCAAAATTCTTGAGCACCTTCCTCCAAGGCACAGGAAGAGATGTAATACCACCTTTCACCTAGTCTTCTAGCAATTTCCCATCCTCACTAGTTACTGCAATAGAGAGGGTGCAGAATAGCTGTTGATGCCAAACTGGGGAAGAGGGCAGATGTAGGGGCATAATTAGAGATGACTAAATTGAACCTTCAAAATAGAAATAAATTATTAGTTTCCATGGTAAATGAAAGAAAGTTTTTGTGATTGGGCTGATGGTGAGCTGCATGCACCTCTCTTGCCAAAGGATCCTTACAAGGAGAGGTTATGTTGAGCTGTTATAATCAAAAGTAAATCATGAAATTCAAGAACTTGAAGATTTTGGTAGTAATCTAGGAACGTAAGGGTTTTGATACCGGCATAATACAATGCCAGCTTCACTGATGGGGTCAACAGAGTTATGCTTGTGCAAAATTAGTGTGAGGGTAAAATGAGGCCTGCTACCTACCGTAAGTATCTTAAGAGTTTCATGGAAGTACAGACCAAATTAACTCATTCATTGTGAGGAATCTGTTTCCTTATAGCGGGAAACAAATTTGAACCCGTGTCAAATATTTTAACTCCAGTGTATTACAATGATGGACTGTTTCTGGTATAGCCTAATTGGTGATATTTTTATGTTAGATCACAAAGGAAAGGAGGATAATTTGATGATGCTGCCAGTGGATTGAGAAAAAAAGGAATAACATTTACAAGTTCAAGGACTCCTAGAGAGAAAATAATGATGACTAGAGCAGTTTCTATGTCAACAGATGAAATACTGTTTATGACTTGAGTCCACAGCTTCATTGCTCATTGTCAACAAGCACTCTGCAGGAAAAGCAATAGGACTGACAGACATTATAGGGCTAGTGATAAAATTGTTAACTACTGTTAAGCTACTGTTGTGCAACATTGTGCAGACTGAGTAATAAGCTTGGCTGTTTAGAACTTCTCTGACTGTCTTCCTGACACATCTGAGTGATTATGGTTGCTGTGAATCATGGAAGAGGCTCACAGCAACATCAGAGAGCAACATTTCTGGAAGTAGCTATGGGTGTGATTTTAAGCACCTCAGGCTGATGTAAGTTTGCAGTGCTGCAGGAAGGAGCAGTTTGCATACAGTAGCTACACATCTCCTCATTTGCTTGTGACGTGCAAGTAGGATCAGAAAGTTAAAATTGTAATAGGCAGGAGGAAGCTTTACTTTCTTGCATATCAAATGAGATCATGTTACTTGGGCAACGGTAGCAGATTGGGTAAGGCAAAATGAGGACTGACCCTTTGCAGCTTTCATGTGATCTTAGATTGTTTATGCCAATTGAAAAAGGACTCCCTATAATGAGAAGAATTGCAGGGAAAAATACATTTTTCAATAAAATAAAACATCTTCTATTTAAAATTCTCTAGTCAGGTTAAAACATAACTTCAAGAAGAAAGCAGGTAGCACTCTCACAATAAAGCAATAGAAAGGAAAGGGCTCAGGGTATGATTTTGAGACTGGCTGAGCACAAACTTACCTCTGCTCCCATGGAAGTTACTGGAATCAACTTTAAAAGAAGAAAAGTGGTATGAGACCACTGGTGGATGTATTCTAAGGTTTCCTACTAAATCAGGATTCTAATGCAATCATTATTAAATTATTAGATGAATCATTGAAGCATGTATTTTTCATGCTTACCTTTCTTCTCCTTATCATTTATTTATTGCCCTTCTCTTTGTTGTCCCTTCACCTCTTTCATTCTTGCTTGTACCTTTTGCTTTCTGCTTTGCCTGCCTGTCCGAAATACAGCCACTTCATTTTTTTATATTCCCTCTAACATTTTTTCCTTTTCTTTCTGAAAATACTCACATTTTTCCTGTTATAATTCAGCTTTCTGCCTCCATTTCTGTGACTGATTTTGTTTGTCTTAGTTTCTTTTGTGCTTCTGTATTTTCCCATTGCCACCATCATCTTAATGCCATTTTTAAAGGCCAGACACTTCATTAAAATTCAATTTCTCATACTGAGCAGTCAGCCAGTCTGTTGACTGTAGTTTTGTAGTGGGCAGAAACAGAAGGCACCAAGAAATTCAGATGCTGATAAGCATGATCTGGTGGCAGTCAAGTGTACTGCGAAAGCTTACAAAACCATAATTACTATATGTTAAAAATGTGTTATCCTTTCATAGCTGGTTCTCAGGCAAAATAATTGCTATAACACTTGCCTGATTTTCCTGTGTGTCAATGCATACATTTTTATGCCATAGATGAAACATATCCAGCAACAAGAAAGGGCTTTATAAGCCCTTTCAAAAGTAAAATAAAAGCAAAACACTTGTTGACTCCAGTCTGATATCTTTTGCTGCAGAAATGTGTGCAAGGTTTAATTTTGACTAATGAAATCAGCACACAAAGTGCGAGATTCTAATGTTTTGTAAACAGGAACGTTAACTTATAAGAGCAACTAACAAATTCAAGCCTTCGCAAGGAGGAAGGTAGAGGCATTCATAGTGACCCCCCTGTAGCATACATAATAATGTAGGTAGAAACACCCATTGAATCAGCTTTGCTGGTAACAGGATTTAGCTGCTGAAAGTTGAACTCAAGTGCGATGGAATAATTCCCTATCTGCAAGCTATTCACATTCTGTAGTTGCAAAAATTCACTGAAGTGCATCATCTAACAAAATAGTATTTTATGTTAGTTGTTTTGTTTGTTTTCATCAAGTATGATAATTGTGTGCTTTCTTCTGACCTGCAGTTGTGCATCTGAAATAAAATAAAAGGTAAACATCATCCTGGCTTGCATCAGAAGTAGGGTGGACAGAAGGACTAGGGAATTGATCGTCCCCCTGTACTTGGCATTGGTGAGGCCCTGCCTCAAGTACTGTGTCCAGTTTTGGGCCCCTCACTACAAGAAAGACATTGAGGTGCTGGAACATGTCCAAAGAAGGGCAGCAAAGCTGTTGAAAGGTCTAGAGACCAACTCTTTTGAGGAGAGGAGCAGCTGAAGGAACTGGGGTTGCTTAATCTGGAGAAAAGGAGGCTGAAGGGAGACCTTATCTCTCTCTACAACTACCTGAAAGGAGGCTGTAGCGAGGTGAGGGTTGGTTTCTTCTCTCAAGCAGCAAATGATGGGACAAGAGGAAATGGCCTCAAGTTGTGCCAGGGAAGGTTTAGATTGGATATTAGGACAAATTTCTTCACCAAAAGGGCTGTCAACCATTGAAACAGACTGCCAAGAGAAATGAATGAGTGGCCATGCTTGGAAGTATTTAAAAGATGTGTAGAAGTGGCACTTAGGGAAATGGTTTAGTGGTGAATTTGGCAGGGTTAGGCTTACGGTTGGAGTAGAGGTCCAACTTAAAGGTCATTTCCAACTTAAATGATTCTGTGATTCTATAAAGTACATTTCAAAACTGTATTGATGTAGGAGTTTCCCCAGATTCCCATAAAAAGCAGAAAGTGTTTCAAAGGTTGTTGGACATCATATCTGGGAATGTACGCTTTATTTAATATTCTACAACAGAAAAATTCTCAAATATTTAAAAAAAGTGGGGCACCACAGTTTGACCCAGTCTGTACTTTTCTGTGAGAGGAAGGAAGTTCAATCTGCAGTCCATTCGGTACTCAAGGATTTTAAGATTAAGAATTTGGGGATAGCTTAGAGATTTTTCTACCTGAATTGTAGCATGTCAAACATACTATCTTGGGAGTGTTCTTGGGTTTTCTTCTGTCCAGATAATTTCAATGGAAGCTTTGACTTAAAGTTCAGGACAAAACATCTTCTCTGGCCTGCCAGCAGAATTAAGAAACATCAGTGACCAACGTCTCATTCCTTTGCTCTAAAAATAATTGATGAAAAGCAGGGCTTAGTTCTAAACTTAGATAATGTCCTTCAAACACATTGTAGGTAGCTCAGATAAATGTAAGGAATGCATTTCTGTCTGGGTCGTCAAATTATTTCAGATTTGTAACCTTTGTCACTTGTGTGCTTCAGCTTCCAGAGCTAAACTCAGCATGATCAACACTATGTCAAAAATTCGAGGCCAGGAAAAGGGACCAGGTTACCCTCAGGCTGAAGCCTTGCTGGCAGATGCGATGCTGAAATTTGGCCGAGAACTTGGAGAAGAATGCAACTTTGGTAACTTAATTACTTCTCTTTCTGTTATAAAGCAATAAAAAATGGTAATAAAATTTAATATAACTTTCATTATTGAAGTGTTGTGCTCTTATAAAGGAAGAAATTGTGCAGTAAGCATCAGAGTTCTGCTTCATCAGAGTTCTGCTTCATCAGACTTCTCCCGTAAGGGTGGTCTAGGCCTGTTGAGTACCTTTTATGGATTTGGACTAGAGATTTTTTTCTTGTGGATGAAAGTCAAATTGTTTCCATTTGGACACATATCCATATAGGCTTTAGGCTCTTTGTCATAGATTGTGTTACTGGGGATGTATTGGGATGAAAGATGTACAAGTTCAGAAATCATATTATTGTCCATGCACATGTTCAATATAACTGTTTTGTCCAACAAATCCTTATAACAAATGTTATTTTCTTCATTACAGGCAAGGAATAAAGGCTAATTTTTAAGGGTTTTATTAGACTTTATTAGACCATTTTTCTGACCAAATTCCATGTTTTAAGGCACTAGTGATTACTGCTGTTTTATCTGTCAACCACTCCTCCGTCCAAGCCCCAAATGACTTCACAACTGCCTGAGCTAGAAATGTTAAACAAAGACTTAACATTGTGTTCTTCAACAAGCAGAGGTCTCACTAACAGATCACATTCACAGGAGGATCCTTTGTTGTTCTGTCCTATTTATGTGGGCTTCTCTGTGGCCATTTTCATATAGCCACATCAGGACCCTCAAAAGGGACTGTGAAAATACTATTTCCTATTTGAACCTTCATAAAAAGTTTTTCCTGGCATAAAAACATCTTCACAGGAAAGGTACTTTCTTGTTTGTTTCATATAATTTACTCGTTAGATTGGCAGATGTAGGTTGATTTGTGCTAAAGGTTGCCTCTCATTTGCTAAATTTCAAACACATTTTTAAAGGGAAAATTAAGAGCTAATAGAATTTAGTTTGTGTAAATTGCTGTATATTCCCTGGTGATTGGAGTAGCACACAGCAGAATAGATATGGCAATTATTTTCACATTCTTAACTAATAGCAGCTATTATGGCTGTTTGTCACTCTTCATCTGGTTCTGGCAGACTCTCTAGTTTTGCAATGCATTGCTGCCATTCTCTGCTTGGGAGACAAAGCGCCTTCTTAATTCTCACATTTTCAGGTTTTCAGAATCTTTGTATTCTTTGAAAGTGGATTTTTTCCCACCAACCTATGCCTCAAACCAGGAAGGTATTTTTGAGCTTCTCGCTTTTGTTTTTATGCAGAGGAGTTAAATCAGAGTGGTAATTTTTGTGGCCCCCAAGTTAATCTTGGAGGAAATCTCAGAAGGCAACTAATTCTAATTGAAGTTTATGAACTTGAGTAGGTGTATGCAGTTGATAGTGTAATCAAAAAGTCTTTCATAAAAAAAATAAATCTGTGAAATTGTTAAAAATCTTTATATTTGATACTGTCATCAGTCTCACTGATACACACAGGGAGACCTAGACTTGTATTAGAGCTATTGAATGCAGCCTAGTGTCTAGCAATGGCAGCACTGGAGCAAATACAGATAATTCTTTTCTAGCATGTTTCACATGGGGAATGAATAGGCAACAGGGGATGTGGAAGAGACCATCCCGATGCAGTGTAGATCCTCAAGTTCAGCTGTTTTACAAGGCATAAACCCTGGGGGCTGCAGAACTGTAAAATCCATGTTGCCATTTTGCACAGTGTTTTTTTGTTAAACTTGAGACTTAAAATGAAATGTTAATTTAAGTTTCCATGCCTCAATTTCATTCTGCAGTGATTTGGAACTCAGTTACTTTGAGATAAAATGAGCATTTTTTTCTTTCAGGACCAGCACTTGCAGATGTGGGAGAAGCTATGAAGGAGCTTTCTGAGGTTAAGGACTCGTTAGACATGGAAGTGAAACAAAACTTCATTGATCCACTTCAGAATCTCCATGACAAAGATCTGAGAGAAATACAGGTATTGCCCACAATGTGGCATTTTAATAATGCTAAATGTCTAGACTGTGTGTATCTCCAAAAATTTTTGTAAGTTGGGTAGTTTAAAATGGGCTTTCAGAGTCACTGATTTCCTGATTTTAATCTCTTTGACTAAACTCATGAGTTTTACTTTTAAGTTCTGTTTCTCTTGTTGATGGTTTAGAAAGGGACAGATCAAAATTCCAGCCTTTTTTGGCCACAGCATTGTCAAGCTCGTGCAGTCAACATAGTACTCTAATCCTACCATTTGAAAGGTCATTTCACTCAACAGATGAACAGATGTTTACATTCAGTTTTCTGGTGTATAACATGTGATGGGGTTTCGATAGTTGCCTCTAGACTGGCTCTACTATTTGTCTGTATGAAGACTATCTGAAACACTCCCCAGAATTTTGAACACACTGTTTGGTTGCATGAATTAGGTGATTAGTAATCGAACAACCAGCCAGAGTTTACAGAGGAAAATCTGTTTGCACACTTCCTCAGACACAACCTAATTTCACGATTTTGCAAGTAAAAGTGCCTCCCAGTTCAGTAAATGTTTATCTGTATAAGTAACTGTGCTACTGAGCTCAGTAAGGCTTTCATATTGCTACATGTATTTGGAAGAAAAAGAATATAATTTATGAAGTTGAAAAAGTCATAAATATCATAATAGATGACAAAATTATTCTTCTGAGGGACAGTAAACACCTAAAGTCTGCATTTGTATGCATGCTAATGCTGGTAGCATCAACTTTTGGCCAGAATGATGTGGCAGCTGCTAAACAGATTGACATGAATGTTATGTCAGTTAATGAACTAGAAAATATTTAATAAAATATAACATTAAGATCCTTTGGTGGTCTGATAGAAATGCTAAAAATATTTTCTGGGTTGTTTTGTTTATGAGAACTTTTACACGGGCAAAAATGTACTAACTTGTGCTTTTGATAGAATTTTCTTTAACATCTAGGGAAAAGACATGGTTTTCAGGTAATTCTGCATCAGAGTTAAGAAGCTAAAAACTCATGTATCTTTTATACAAGTGGCAGTTGCAGTTGCCCATTTTGCGTGGCCTTTTTTTAATGTTGAAGGTCCGTAATTTAGACAGCAGTGCGCCATCGCTGCGCAACTGATAGGTATTTC
The DNA here is from genome assembly GCA_013400055.1 of Nycticryphes semicollaris. Taxonomy (NCBI): domain Eukaryota; kingdom Metazoa; phylum Chordata; class Aves; order Charadriiformes; family Rostratulidae; genus Nycticryphes; species Nycticryphes semicollaris. The sequence continues at coordinate 167,757 of VXBJ01004326.1, read as the reverse complement.
ATTGTTCTGTATTTCTACCCTCTGGGGAAGGGTTGATATACAGCAAACAGCACATGCTTGCAAATGTACATGAACTGATTACAGTGCAGTGCAAGGAGAACAGGGAAACATCCTTTCTTCTGTGCTTGCATCTACGTTTTTGTTTTTTAGCATCACCTAAAGAAAATGGAGGGTCGACGCCTGGATTTTGATTACAAAAAGAAAAGGCAGGGCAAGCTCCCTGATGAAGAACTTCGCCAAGCTCTGGAGAAATTTGATGAATCAAAAGAAATTGCTGAGTCAAGCATGTTCAACCTTCTGGAGATGGATGTGAGATATCCCTTTCAATTTTTGAGCTGAATCTTAAAACGAGAAAGACACCGGCTCAGCAGCTAAGGCAGTCTGAAATTTAAAAGCCTTCTTAAATCCATGACAGCACAGATTCCTGTGTTTGTGTAGCGGAGAAGCACTTGCCACCTTGGTGGACTCACAAGCTATAGCAATGTACATGTAGGACTAATTTTTTAAGAATTTTATAGGTAACTGATTTAAAGAACATAAATCCTCTGTAGCATCATTGTGCTTCTTAACTGCACAGTGTTATGTACAAAACCAAGTAACTTCTTTCTTAGAATTATGTAACCATAAGTCTTGACTTTTACTTCGCTGTGGTGTTAGTGTTTGAGCCAAGGAGTTTGCTCAAGTGTGTGGGCTGCTGAGATGATTGGTAAAGGTCAGAGATGAATTCACAATCCCATGGTCTCTGCTGTAATCAGACTCAGTAGTGAGTAGGAAAGCCAAAGTTAATGTGACTGCTCAAATCTGATTGCACAGTAACTTTTGCTTACAGACTGGTTTAGGATTGGGTATCTGTTGGGGGTTTTTTAATCTTCTATTTATAATTAATGCTGAAACTGTAAAATCAAGTGAGAAGAAAGCATCTCTTTTGAAGTAAAAAAAAATAATTTCAGCTCGAGTCTGTCTTACAGAATATATGGTTAGAAGAAACTCGGTTTAAATATTTCTATTGAAGTAAAGTATTGGATTTAAGTTTAAATATGCACCTAATTTAATTCTTCCTTTTGTTACCAAATTGTTGTAGAGGAGCCATAACAAACCTGAAGATATTTGCATGTTGAAATTAAGTATTTTTGTGCTGAAGGGGAAGGAATGTAACAAGTTTGTAGTTTTAATCCTTTGTAGTAACATCTAACTTCGTGTGACCAGATAGTGCTTGCCTGCATTACACTGTTGTGGCACTGTAGATTATGGAAACTGCTAGCGTTGCCCACCCCAGAGTTTTGGATATTTTTTTTCTCTTATAAAGTAAAATGTTATCTGCCTTAACTACGAATACTCTGCAGTCCTGATTTGGTCTGCTTCACAGGCCAGAATACAACAGAAGCATGACCATAGTCCCCATGGTTTTGTGCCCCTCAAAGGCAGGGAGGGAGAAGGTGTATTATATTCTGTATTACAGTCTCAATTTTACTTTCATAGTGTTTTCTGATTGAGGTAGGTCTGTAGGCTGCTGTTCGTGCAATCATCAGTGGAGCTGATCAGCAGAGAAGAGTTGCAGTTGCCATTCCAGATCAGGTCATAACCAGATATGACAATGACAAAAGACTGATATATAACTGTTCATGATATACAAAGATGAATCAAGTTTTTAGAGATAAGTAAAACTGCTTTTGCACTGTCAGAGTGACAGTGGTCTGTACTCACTGTTGCTGAGCTGTTAGTACTCACCTGAGATATGATGTTTTAATATCGATCCTCAGATTGAACAAGTGAGCCAGCTTTCTGCTCTCGTACAAGCCCAGCTGGAGTACCACAAGCAGGCTACGCAGATCCTACAGCGAGTTACTTCTAAGCTGGAAGATAGGTAATGCACTTTTTGTAAGTTTGTTGAATTAGTTTTTGTTACACAGAGGCAGAAAACCTATGAATGGATTGCAATACTGTTACCATTTGCAACTTGGTAATTGTATGTTTATGAAAACAAAGGCCACTTTATTAGGCAATTGCAAGCTCAGGTCCATGTTTTGGAGATGCATATGCTTCCGAGTATGATTGAATGAGGACTTAGTTCAGGAAAACATGTCAGCTCAGTAAATGTGATTTAACTGATAGCTATTATTTATAAATATTGGAAGTCAGAGGACTTACAACTTTGCATTCTTTACCATTCCTGCCTGTATTTACAAATGCATTCAACATTTTCTGGGTGAAGATGTTAATGATTGCTATTGAAATAGAGTATCTTGTTACTTTCTCATCTACCTGAAGATCTTCCTAAACCAAGTGGTGAGACCACCATCATCTGCCACCTTACTTAATACTCCTTTGTTCCAGCTTTATTATTGGGTCAAACTTGATACGAGGCTTAACTGAGCTTATCTTTGCCCTCTAGTTTTCTGTAACTGTGGATGCTATTTCAGACTTGATACAATATCTTCTTAATAGAATTCTAGAACTTTTACTTAAGAATTTTTGTTTCTATCAACAAAATTTTGTTTCAGTCAAAATAGACTGTACCCCCCTGAAATGAGGAAGATGATGTTTGTAAAAGTTTATCAGCTTCCCATGCACACCTCCTTCTTCAAGGAAACAACATACAGGAAAGATTTCTTTAGTCTGCATGGTTCTAGAAGCACACAGACTGTAATCTTCATCCAGTTCTAAGCCTTAAAATTTCTTTGTGATTAAGAGCAGCACTTGTTCTGGTTAGGTAGGCTGCCCGGCATGCTGTTTCTGGATACAGGTTGCAGTACTGTCTAAATAGCTAGCAAAATGATTTTCAGCCCTTAGAATCATAGTATCATTCAGGCCTGAAGGGACCTCTAGGGTCATCTAGTCCAACCTCCCTGAAGTCAGCAGGGACACTCCCAACTTGACCAGGTTGCCCAGGGCCTCGTCAAGCCTCACCTATCTCCAGGGAAGGGGCCTCAACCTCCTCCCTGGGCAACCTGTTCCAGTGTTCCACCACCATCATCGTAAAAAACCTATTCCTAATATCCAATCTAAATCTGCTCTTCTCAAGCTTGAAGCCATTGCCCCTTGTCCTGTCACTGCAGGCCTTTCTAAACAGACTCTCCCCAGCCTTCCTGTTGGCCCCCTTCAGGTACTGGAAGGCTGCTATTAGGTCGCCCCGGGGCCTCCTCTTCTCCAGGCTGGACAACCCCAGCTCCCTCAGCCTGTTCACATAGCGAAGGTGCTCCAACCCCCTGATCATTTTTGTGGTCCTCCTCTGGACCCGCTCCATCAGGTCCATGTCGTTCCTATATTGAGGGCTGCAACCTGCACACAATACTCCAGGTGAGGTCTCACCAGAGCAGGGTAAAGTAGCAAAATAACCTCTCTGGATATGCTGGCAACACTTCTTTTGATGCAGCCCAGGATTGACTGGCCTGCTGGGCTGCAAGTGCACACTGCCTGCTCATGGTCAGCTTCTCATCCATCAAGGACCCTTCCTCAGGGCTGCTTTCTAATACCTCATTCCCTAGTCTGTATTGATAGTAAGGATTGTTCTGGCCCAGGTGCAGAACCCTGCAGTTGCTCTTGTTGAACCTCATGAGGTTCACCTGTGTCCACCTCTCCAGCCTGTTCAGGTCCCTCTGGATGACATCCCATCCTTCTGGTGTACCAACACCACCACACAGCTTGGTGTCATCTGAAAACTTGCTAATGGTGGACTCAATCCCTCTGTCTATATAGTTGATAAAAATGTTAAACAGTACTGTTCCCAGCACAGACCCTTGAGGAGACCACTTGTCACTGGTCTCCATCTGGACCTTGAGCCATTGAGTACCACCCTCTAGGCAACATCTAGCCAGTTTCTTATCCACTGAACAGTCCACCCATCAAATCCCTATCCTGCTAATTTGGCAAGCAGGATGTTGTGGGGGACCATGTCAAAAGCCTTGCAGAAGTCTAGATAGATCAGACATAGGTTGTCCTGTATCTACCAAAATAGTCATGCTATCACAGGAGGCCACTAGGTTAGTCAGGCAGGATCTGCCCCGAGTAAAGCCATGCTGGCAGTCCTGAATCCCTGTCCGCCACATGCCCAAGCACTTCCAAATGAATGCTGCAATTCACTTCCTTTACAGAAGCATTACAAAACACTCAGGAGAAGGTGGGTTGTTCTGTACTCCCTGAGCTGTGTCATAAAGTGAACATACCTCTCTCTGCAGGAGATTTCTCTTTCTGCATTGCTTCAGATAATCCTTTGTCCTTTTGAAACTTCTTCTAAATGGTCAGTAACTTTGCTTTCAGTATCAATTCTGAATGATTTTAACTTTTCAGGAACCTTGCATCAGACTACTATTATAGATCAGATCAAGTGAATCTTTTGCATGAACTTACTGTGCATCCCTCTATGTAAAGATCTGCTGGCTAAATCATCCTTTGTCCACACCACTGGACACAAATTAGAGCACTCTGATACATTCTTGGCAGGGTTTAAGGAGGGATGTAGAGCTCTTACTTTTAGAACCAGTGGTCTTTTCCTGCTGGTTATATGCAGGAGGCAAAGAATGCATTGCCATGAGTTTTAGGGGTTGTCTTTGTCACCATATAGACCGGAAAATAAATAATGCTTTAGCTTTAAGCTGAGCAAATTTGTTACTGTTCACTCTCAGTGGTGTCTACAGCACATACTGCCTGTTTTCTAGATACTTTTAAAAGGATGTGAAATGAATTTGTTTGTGCTCTTGTTTGGCATGGACAAACTCTCCTAACTGCTAAGACTGTCCTGTTTAAAATATTGCCCAAAGAATTTAAAGAGAAAAATAATAGTTAGACTGCAAAACCCATGAAAAAATTTAAAATGCACTGCAGTCTTCTTTCTGGGTGCTTCAGATTAGGCTTCAAGACTTTTTTCAGGAATTGCAAGTGCAAGAATTTTTGTTTAACTTTTACATATTAATGGAAGGCATGAACTTCCTTAATATACAATGATTCCAGGAACTGGGACTTCAGAAGCTTAGCAAACACTGGGAGAATTGCACTAAAATTAATAATATCTGAAAGGTCAGCAAAGACTTTTCATATTAAACTCTCATTTTCATCAAGCAAAAGGAGGCTGCAGTTTTCAAAACAGTCTATCATGACATAGCAGCTGGGAAGCAGGGATAGTTTCCTTGGAGATGTGTCTTTTCTTAAGAAATAGGGCTTATGCTGAGCCTTTGGGTAATTTTTAGCAAGTCACTAGAACTGTTGCCTTCTAGTTCATCATCTTTAAAAAACGGTGTTTACTTGACAGAAGTATTAAGTGTAATAGAACTTAAGTATTTCTTTCTTCTAAACCTTACCGTTTTGAAAAAGTAACTTTTGTAAATGAGTGAAACACAGGAAACTTGTTTTTTTCATCAAGTTCAACAAGGCTGAGTGCAAGGTCCTGCACCTGGGTTGCACGATCCTAAGCACAGATACAGGCTGGGAAGAGAATGGATTGAGAGCATCCCTGAGGAGAAGGACTTGGGGGAGTTGGTGGATGCCAAACTGAATATAAGCCAACTGCCAACTGCATCCTGGGCTGCATCAAAAGTGTGGCTAGCAGGTTGAGGGAGGTGATTCTGCTCCTCTACTCTTCTCTGGTGAGACCCCACCAGGAATACTGTGTTCATTCAGCCGTGGGGCCCCCCAGCTTAAGAAGGATGTGAGCTTGTTGGATTGGTACCAGAGGAGGGCCACAAAGATAATCAGAGGGCTAGAGCACCTCTCCTATGAAGACAGGCTGAGAGAGTTGAGAATGTTCAGCCTGGAGAAGAGAAGGCTCCAGGGGGAAGTTATAGCAGCCTCCCAGTACCTGAAGGGAACCTACAGGAAAGATGGGGCAGGAGTCTTTATCAAGGAGTGGAGTGATAGGACGAGGGGTAATGCTTTCAAATTGAAAGAAAGGAGATCTAGATTAGATATAAGGAAGAAATTTTTTACTGTGAGGGTGACAAGATACAGAACAGGTTACCTAGGGAAGTTGAGGATGCCCCATCCCTGGAGGTGTTCAAGGCCAGGTTGGATGAGGCTTTGAGTAACCTGGTCCAGCAGGAGGTGTCCCTGCTCATGGCACGGGGGTTGGAACTCTATGATCTGTAAGGTCCTTGCCGACTCTAACCATTCTATAATTCTACGACTCTATTTACTTTATTTTGACGACTTCATTAATTTATGTTTTTAACACACTTATGTTTTGGTTTATGAAGAGGAAGAACAGTCTCTAGGGACTGACTGTTATTGATAATATTTTGGATGGTGAGAAAATCCTTGTTATCAGGATCAAAATGTGTTCTTCCATATGCAGTATTAGAAATATATGTGGCAGTCTGCATAAGCTGCTCTAATTCTGTCATTATCTCTTCCCTGGATTTTACCCTTGAATCTGAAAATGTAGCCTTTCCTAGAAATTATGGATTCCTCAATTAGAATAGTACTTTGAAATGGATGATGCATAATAGTTTTATTTTGAGAGTCAGAAAAACTGGAGTTGTGTGCCTTTGTGAAAAAAGTATTCCAAATAAGTGAACTTAGTCTGCAACTGAAGTCAGTACATTCCCACACAGTCTTCTCACAAAATGACAAGAGCTGGCATCAACCAACTGAATAGTTAAGGCTTGCCAGGGGTGGAAGCAAAAGTCATGCTAAAAATGAGAGCAGAGATGTTTGTACAGCCCTTTTGAAAGCACTGCTAATCACAAAAATGTTTTTCACCTTCGAAAGCTCTTTGTTATTATTAGAGAAAATGAAACCAGACAAAAATGCTATGTTCCTAGAGGGAAAGAAAAATTATAAACCTCATAGTACCTCAAACCACTTCAGGTGGTTTTTGGTAATTTGAACTAATGTAATAAACAGCAAATTACTCCAAATTTCAAAACTCGTTTAGGCTGTGTGATTGATGGATGAAACTTTAGCCATAGAAACAAATAGATTTGGTGCATCTCATCTCTTAATAGGAAAGTAACTCTTGACATTTAACTTGATGTTTTGGCAGAATAAAAGAGGCATCCTCTCAGCCCAGGCGAGAATACCAGCCCAAACCCCGTATGAGCCTGGATTTCACAACTGGTGACAATACCCAGCACAATGGAGGAATATCCCATGCGACCACACCCAAACCATCAGGTAATAGCAGAGAAGAAAATGTGAGAAGAAAAGCCAACTTTGAAGTTTTGCTACATGCAGAATTTCCTGCATGCTGCATGCTTTCTTCTAGAGAGTAGTTCTTCCACAGCGAGGGGAAATGAGACTAAGGAGAGTATAAGAGAGAGTCTTACAAACTGTTGTTTCTTTGTAAAGTGTTCACATTCACAGGCAGAACAGGGATGGATCATCCACTGCTTCAAATGTGTCTTTGAGTCAAAAATTTCCTTAGTCCTAGAAGCTCAAAGAAATGCTGCTGTACTAAATTCACTTTTTAGATCTTTACAAAAAAGACATTTAGAAACCAAAAGAAGAACTGCAAGTTTTCTATGAAAATGCAGAACCTTGAACCCCTCCAAAACCTCCATAACCTTATCCTGCTTTTTAAAACCAGGTATTACAACACAAAGAGCCTGAAAGTAAAAATCACTAAAAAGAAAAACAAAGCCATCTTACTTAGTTTCTTTATCCAGTTGGGAGCGGCACAAGCAAGGTTAAGCATTTATATGACTGTCCATGGTTATTACCTTAAGTGTTTATTTCATATCAGCACATACTAAGAAAGCCTTTATTATTTGTTTCTCACAGTAATAGTCTGTTATCCCATGTTAAGGCGAGGGTTGGCCTATGTCCAGACCTGATCTCAGTTATTCCAGTTTACCTCAGTGACAATTGTAGCACACTCCACCTTGCAAGACTGGATTTTTTTTCATTAGATCTTTTATCAGGATTTCTTTCCATCTCATCACATCCTGATGTGAATGTTGATGTTTTTCCCAGATTCAGGCAGCCACAGTATCTCCATTTGGCACCTGCAGCTGGAAATTGTCTGGCATAATCTTGCAAACACCTAGTAATCTCCTCACTATGCCGGCCAGGAGGAGGATACAATGGAGATTCATTGAGCATGAGTGTGGCTTGAGTCTTGCATGCTAAAGCGCTTGTCATGCCACCAGTAATTCTTTTCTTTACATCTTTTTTGTAGTGTCATGAATACTTGTCTTATGCCAAGGCAGTGCAGGCTGATGTTCCTGTGTCTCTTCAGCATTTGTGTTTTCCTCTTCATAGAGCAGTATTTAGCATTTTCTTCAATAGGTGTTCTTTCTTTTGAATTGTTTATTGCTTTCAGAGAAACACCTTACTTTTGAAAATTCATTAGTGCATGTTTAGGTTGGTTCATTCAAAGCTCTGATCTTCTATGGTCATTAGAGTTTATTTTCTAAGTCTTCAAAATTTCAGATAGTAGCAATGAGCATACCAAACATACATTGTAAGACTGTGCCAGCAAAATAGTCTCCATGACAAATAAAGCAAAATACACTGCAAGTGATACGTAAAGAAGTTAAAGAAGGTTTCACTACAGAATTTAATAAATTAAATCTGTTATTTTAACAACTTGTGCTATTGACATCTATAGAAATGGAATGTTGTGCTAAAATAGCTCAAGCATGGGCTTTCCAGCTGTACTGAGTGGTTGAAATGCATATGCAAAAAGATTGAATCTGAAATCTATTCATCCTGAAGCCAGTGCACATGAAAAAGCTGAAATTTGTATACTTAGAAGCACCATTATGGTGGAGTGGCATGTGTCCGTTCATTATGACCACTCGAAGTGCATGAACTTTTACTATGGAAAGTCAGGTAGGGTTCTAAAACTCTTTATAATTCAGTGCTGCTAAATCCTAAGTATTTTGACCAGTAATGATCTTGCTTTAGATAGGCTGGAAGCTATATAGACTTTGGGGCAGGGGACGAGGGGTGGAATATGGAGGATGGATTAGTATTTGTTAATTTCGTATAATGTATGAAAATGTAATGACATTTTAATGTCCATTAGCCATCATAAAGGTTTTGTGGTCAGAGGTTCATGAACTAACATGTTTGAAAGCTTTCAGTTTCAAAACTTACTCTGAATATATCTGAGTGGCTCTGCAATTGTTTTGTGCGAATGGGGAGAAGAGGTCTTTGGAAACCTCATGCTAATATTCAGAAGACTAGGAGCATATATTGGGGTTTACAGTATAGGTATGCCAGTGATGTTTCCAAACAAAGGACAAAGACACAATTAGATCTTCACTGTTGCTTTTGGCCTTACACTACTTGAAGTAAACAGACAAAGCATCTCTGTGTCAGTAAAGCTGGAAATACATAAGGGCTTTTCCTTCTGGTTTTTTTTTGGTGTTTTGTAAACAGATAAAAATAGCTTCCAAATGGATTGTAGCCATGTTTTTAGGTGGGTGCTTGAATGTAGCTTGGTTCTTTTAGGATTCTCAGACATTTACTAGCAGTCACATACGAAAACTGAAGGCTGCCAAAAGCTGATAGCTGTCTTCCAGTGAAGCTTAGCAGTCCAAATTTAGTTGTTATCAAAGAACTGTCATCAACATATGACTGATACCAGAAATGGCAAAATCTGTAGTGGGTACAATGGTAAAAAGGATACTGTAAATCTTGAGATTTTAAAGCCCATTGTTTCTTTGTGTTTCTTCTCCATAGGTGTTCACATGGATCAGCCATGCTGCCGAGCCCTGTATGACTTTGAACCAGAAAATGAAGGGGAGCTGGGATTTAAAGAGGGTGATATCATTACCCTCACTAACCAGATTGATGAAAACTGGTATGAGGGTATGCTTCATGGCCAGTCAGGTTTCTTCCCCATCAATTATGTGGATATTCTAGTTCCATTGCCCAATTAGGATGGCTGATCCACCACCTCTGGCCCAGATAGTTGTGTCAGTACCACTGCTTTCAAAATGCTGCTTCTTACACCTTAAAAGTGCAAACTGCAGTGGTTAGAGTCATCGCTTCCCACTGAGCATCTTTGGTTTACGTGTTGTCATACTATGTGGTGGTGATGTGTGATATCTTCTGAGCCAGCATAGTGTGGGTTAGTTTATTGGCCATGCTGGCCTGGTAGTAACCAGAGCCATTACTGAGATGAAGCAGGGAAGGCGATGGCAAGCAAAGCAGGTATCTCAAAGTGAAGCATCAGAAAGTGAAGGTGGTATTGGGAAGATAATGCCTATCACCACTGTATTACTTTTCAGTCTTAGTTCTCTGTAAAAAGAGGGAGAAGTTCTTACCATTCCATCTTTCTCTTCCTAGTGATGCAGTTCACACAGGTCTAATGTTGACTAACTAGAATTGTATCTTCCAACCAAACTGGCTTGCTGTTTTCACAGAGACAGTGTAAAAGTAGACCCTATGATTTCCAGAAAGTGAACCACTGTACTGTGTGTCCTGCTGCTCTCTGCTCATTTTTATATTCTTAGTTATTGTTAAAAGGCCTACTTTCATCCAGAATTAAACTGTAAACCATAAAATGGGGATTCCTATAGTTAAACCTTGGACCACAAACCGCCTGAATTTGCCCTTCAGGAACCTTCAGCATGCTCACCAAAATGCCAGTAAGAGGGCAAGATGGGGAATAAAACTGGCATTTATTAACTGTTTCTTGTCAAGTCTTGGCACAAAATTATGCTGCTTAAGCACCAGATATCCTTCATAAACTCATTCACTGAGGAATACAATAACCAACCAAACATGACCCGCACTTCATTCATTTCTGTCTACCATGTGTTCTTCGAACATCATTTGTGCATATTCTGCCCTCAATGAGGACTAAATAAAACTTGTTATGTTTTTGTGCTGAGCAATTAAAGACATGTGGCCGTATATGCAAAAGCATTTCCCATATGTTTAGTTGGTTCTCTTGTGTTCCTCCTTCCTGCACTTTGTGTGTACAGTGCTGTGCCTAGCTTCTTGGCATTCTTTTGGTAACAGTTGCAGAAGTTCTGTTAGTTTAGTTATCCAGAGTTTTATTTATCTAAATTGTACAGACTGTTTCAGAGATTTAATGTGCTGCTTCGAATGTGCCACTTCAGTACTGAAAGATGTGAAGACAATTCCCTACTGCTTAATGTATAAGCTATATCATGGAAAGTATTGATATTTCAAATAAATGCTGAGAGAATAACTAGAATAATGTTGTGGATTATTACTATGTTGCTTTCAAATCTATTGTCCTAACTTCATCTAACAAGAATTTTATTTCAGAAAGCATATTCCTTAATTTATTTTTTCTTTGATATGACACATCATTATATTTAATTTCATGTTCTTTGTTATACACATTGTTGTGGGTTAGCCTTGGCAAAGAGCTAAACACCCACCCAGCTGCTCATTCACTGTTCCTTCTCAGTGGGAGGATAAGAAAGTTCATGGGTTGAGATAAAAGGCAGGGTCAATACTTACTGGTCACTGTCACTAGAAAAACAGATTTGACTTGGAGATAACTAATTTATTACCAATTACACCAGACTTAGGTAGTGAGAAACAAAAAAGATAAACTTTAATATAACATGTTTCCTGCCCCATTTCCCAAGCTTAAATTCACCCTGTCATTCCTGACTCCTCACCACTGGAAGGCCTGGGGTATGTGGAATGGTAGGTTGACGATCACGCATAGCAGCTGCTCTCTGCTTCTCCTTCCTCCTCATGGTTTTCCTCCTGTTGCAGCAGTGAGTCCCTGCACAGGCCGCAGTGTGAATATCTGCTGGTGTATCGTGAAGCACCTTCTTCTCATCGTTTGCCCTTGATGTTCCCTTTGCCGTTTCTCACTTTTCTGGTTTTCCCCTCCTCCTCTCTCTGCCCAGTGTGTTTTGCCCTTTCTTAAGTATGTTTTCTCTGAGGCACCACCATCTTGCCTGAGGAGCGCAGCCATGTCCTGCTGTGGGTCTGTTGGAGCTGCTTGGAACCAGACATGTCAGGCATGAGGCAGCTCCAGCCTCTCAGAGATGGCTGCCTTGCAGCCTTCCACTGCCAATGCCTAGTCATGTAACCATCTAAACCATCTAGGCCTATCCAAGGGATGTCCCTGCATCTGTCAACAGAGACTGACAGAGTGGAACAAGACCGAATCTGACAGAAATGGAGCCTCATTCAAGGCACAGTTCAAGGTCAGGTTCAAGGGGGCTCTGACCAGCCTGATCTAGTTGAAGACATCCCTGCTCACTGCAAGGGGGGTTGGACTAGCTGATATTTAAAGGTGCCTTCCAATCCAAACTATTAAACAAAGTAGTAGTATACATATATAGTCCTGGTGTTACTGCAGTTCTGGCCTAAATCCTAGGACTGACCTCTTAATAAGTTTCTGTCAGAGATAGGAGGTCTCTGTTTCAAAACCAATGACCCTGAAACTTTTAACAGATGCGGTAATGGTGATGTACCACAGTTAGGAACTATGTTATGGTTAATTAACTATATTAGTTATCAAGACTAGTGCCACTGGATCCAAAAGAAACATTTCTGGCCCTGGCATCATCCTATTTTATCAGATTATTGTTTTGTAGTGTTTGTGGAGGGCATGCAAACTTAGAGCAACTATCTTAAAGATAATTTTACATGATTTACAGCAAAAGGATAATTGGTGTGCCGTGCTGTCCCACCCTGCTGAGGGGGCATATTTTTTAGTAAGGAACTGTTGTATCTTTGAATGAATGGAGCCAGAAAGAATGCACAGATAATAAAAAAATCTGTTACATGCCATCACTTGATGACATGGGCCTGGTCTCAACATGTTGCACAATCCTTGGCAGTTCAGTGTTGTTCTGTTCTCTATCTCACGTAAGTAATCCCTGAAGAACGCTTTATTACTCTAGTGGTAAGATCAAAATCTGACTTGGCCTAGACAGAGATTACCAGAGCTGACAAAAGTTTGCATCTAAAGCTTCAGTGGTAGGATGAAGGGTGTGATCCAGGGATTCAAAGGAAATAGGAGGCTGTTTGGTTTTACATCTCAGGTAGTTCAAAGCTTTCCCTACAGAACCTTGTGACTCTGTTCCCTTCTAGAAGCACATAAGACATGTTGATGGAGGCAACATGCCTTTTTTTACCAGCAGACTTAAAACTTCTGTCATCCTGCTTGCTAAGATGTATGTTTTCAGAAACATTTCAAAAATGTGACATGGGTTCCTACTTAACAAACTTGGCTGTAGAACTGCGGGTCTTCACAGAGGAAGTTAGGAAGGCTTCCAGCGCTGAGCTTCCAGCTGCCAAATTTAGCTAAATGTTTTTGGTTTGAGGCTGGCTTTTTTTTCTATTGAACCTTAAGTTTTCATAAAACACATACCTTCTTAGGCCTTCTCATTTATTGCAAAGTGAAACTTTGTGGAAAATAAATAAATAAATAAATAAAAAACCCCAGTTCCCTGAACAGTTCTCCATTTAAATAAAGAAGTGATTTAGCCAAGTAGTGTAGTTTTTTTCTTCTCTTTTAAAATATCCCCTTCCCTTCAGAAAGAAAGAAAATGGTAGTCACAACAAAAATTTTGAATTTGAATCTCGGTTTAGTGATTATACAGATGAGTCTTGCTTTAAGGATAACCATACTGCTTCTCTCACATGAACTAGACAGACGAAACTTGAAAACTGCTATGAGGACTTATTTCCTGGTTTCACACTTTTAGGTCTTTCATGTCTTTATGGCTACCACTATGGTAAGCAATATTTCTGCTCCAGGATGTGTCCTAAGCTTGTTGTATCTGTACGCTGAGAGAACTGGCTACATGCATGAAGGCAGGGAGGGTTCATGCAGATGGGTCTTCTTCCCAGCACAGGAGTACTCTGATTTGAGATGGGCAAATGAAGTAATAAACTAGGTCGTATTCCCAGGTAACACTATATAAAACCCAGTGCATTCTGTAGAAAAGGACTTGAGCTTAATTTTCTGTAAAATGCCAGTAGGTTGTCTTAGACTTCAGCTCAGAATTTCAAGTTCAAACACAGACTTGGAATTTCCGGAAGGCTTTGTGGTCTTTCCTTACCATTTGGCCTAGAATGCTGCAGAAGATGGGAACAGCTTTGTGGTATATTTTTAGTGCTCACTGTAATATACAGATAAATTCTAAGCTATTTACCTTTAAAGGTATCTCCTTGGTGATAAAGCACAGGGAAGCAGTTCAAAGAAGCAGAAGGTTCTGCCATGCCTTACCAGAGACACTGGCTCTGGAAAGTCCCAGCAGCTCTAAGACTCCAAACAGAGGTTATTTCCCTTTCAGATGATGGTGGGACAGAGAGGGGATGAGCTGAAGTCCCTGCAGTAAGAGCCCTCTCCTCATCCTTTGCAGTAGGAGCCCACAGGTCCTGTGGTACAGTAGTGGCAGCCACACTCATGCTACTCACTTGCATAATGCTCAGGGCTCATGGCTTTCACTCTCTCTTCACCTTCTGTGAAGTCAGGAGTTGAAAAGAAGCACTAAGAAAACAGGGAAAGAAAAGGGGTCTTGACTTCCTGTGTCTTCTTGTCTATAAACTGAGCGGGCAGCTCTCCGACAAGATCTACTTTCCCATTACCTGCAGAAACACACCATTACTTCTTTGAGTCCAAGACTGAAACTGGAGGACTCAGTGATTTACCCAATCACCTTCAACAGTGCTCATCTACATGACTTTCCTGTCCCTCAACAGTTACTGAACCGTGGCACATCCTTTACTCAGATCATCCACACTGGCAGTGATATCCTGAAGTAGGCACAAGATGTAACTCATATTATCAACAGTTATTTTACTAGCTTTTCTGATGATCCCCATAGTCACTCTGTCTCCTCCCACATCAGAGTGACAAGAGGGAGAGCTTGGCACCCCACAGGTACTTCCCATTTCGTCTCCCTGCTGTGGTGTGCACCAATGCTGGGCTTCACAGGCTGCAAGAGAGAATTCTCATAGGCCCCTGTTAGCTGTACTCTAAGATGCTGTGCTCCTGCCCCATGAATACCATATACTTTGGTCTGAAACCAGACACCTAATGCCTACACCCAAATTCAGTGTAATGCATGAACTCTCTCATTCCACTTTTCAACCTGTATTGCGACATGTAACTTTCACGTTGTCTAACATTCCTCCTCAGGAGGATGACTTCACATTTCCTTTTGTTGAAGTTCATGAAGCTCCTGTCAGGCCATTTCTCGAGTTTGTCCAGGTTCCGTTCGATGCCAGCACAGCCCTCTGTATCAGCCATTCCTCCCTGATTTGCATCATCTGCAAAGTTACAGAGAGAGTACTCTGCCTAAACTTCAAGACCATTAATCACAGAATAATTATGTTATAGAACAGTTTGGGTTGGAAGGAATCTTTGAAGATCATCTAGTTCCAAACTCACACCCCTCAATGAACGGGGACATCTTTAACTATATCAGACTGATCAAAACCCTGTCCAGTCTAAGTCTGAACACTTCCAATGCTGTGACATCCACAACTTCTCTGGTCAACTCATTCCAATGTTTCTCCACCCTTATCATAAAACAGTTTCTTTCTTATGTCCAAGTTGTAATTACCTTCTTTCAATTTAAAGCAGTTGCCCCTCGTCCTGTTACTACAGACCCTGGTAAAAAGTCTCTCTGGCTTTCTTATACACCCCTTTTATATACTGAAAGGCTGCAATGCGTTTCTTCTCCATGCTGAAGAACCCCAACCCTCTTGGCTGCCCTTCATAGGGGAGATGCTCCAGTTCCCTGATGATTCTCATGGCCCTCTTCTGGACTCACTTTAATGAAGATGTTGAACAAGATTGCACCCACTACTCATTATTCACTGTAGGTATACACCATTCATGGCTGACCTTCAGTTGGTCATTGTACCGCTGACCACAACCCTCTAGGCCCAGTTTCAAAGAATGGTCTAAATTTGTTCATTTCAGGTGTTGTTTGTAAAGTTCCACAAGGGTTTGAATTTCTTACTCAGAAGCATCAAGACCTTCGTAAAACTCATCTGTGACCCTTTACAACTGATGACCTAGATAATCTTCTGCCATTAGGGCAAGCAGAATCAGTCCACTATGCAGTTATATTTTCTTAATTTATATCAAGATCTGCTCTGTGATCTGCTCTTTAAAACCTGTCAGAAACAGTTGTAGCACTAACTCTAGCCGGGCAGTCCCAATCAAACACTTCGTATCCCCATCTGCCTGGACCTTCTGAAAATCATGAGAACAGGCAGAAACATAAAAGCTCCTGTAATGTGGAAAGTGCCGTATGTCTGAAGCTTCAGCACATGTATGGAGTTGCATGATGAAAAAGGCGACTTTAGAAGAAGAAGAAAGGATGTTCAGTCTGGTAGTAGGAAGCTTCAGAGCTGGAACTATCCTCTCTTATTGCTGACTTTTTGGATGGTGCTGGGAAACGAATACTTCCTAAATCATGAGGGAACAGCAAAGTACTCGTTTAAAAAAAAAAAGAAGAAAAAAAAGAGGAAGAATTTTTATTTATCTTCTATTGTTCTAGAGATGGGATTTGTTTCTGCTGCTCTCTGCAATCTTGCAGTATGAAGAGGTAGGAAGAAACATGTCTGCTGATCTGGCATGTAGCACTGTAGGCACTTTTCTAGAGATTACCAACTGGAAGCACAGACAAGTGTTAAAATGTTCCTCCACTTGCTGAAGGTGAGCAATCTTGCTTCCACCTCTGAGCAGGTATTTCTGTTTTGCGCCAGAGGTTTCTTACTTGATATCTGAGGAGAAGAGCCCCTTTTAATAGTATGCAACTATCAATCTTGTTTCTAAACTTAACACAGGCCAGCTGCCAACTTTGGTCATAGCTCCTGCAAGGAACTAGAGCAGGGAAGGACTGTGCAACAGCAGGAATTTCACAGTTCTTGCTAAAACTATGGGGTCTGATGAGCTGTAGAAAATGTATTAGTACATGCTTTGTTTCTATTTTCATACCCTGGAAGAATTTTTTTTTTTCAATTGATGATGCATAACAGTGCAGCCTCGTTGCTGCACTATGAACGTGGTTTGCTCTACCATGCAGTCAGCAGCCACCAGAGCAGCCAGGCAATTTCTTCAAGCTGCTTAAGGCGTATGCTGCCACCACCTCTTCAAGATGTGGGAGGGATCCAAATTTGTTTTTAACAAGTCCAGCATGTTTCAAATGACATGCAGCTGGCAATCCTCTCTTAGATTTTGGACCATGATTCTTACCAGGTTACAAATGTTGGTTTTTTTTTCTATTACTGTTTGGTGTTAATACTATGAGCCAGTAGAGGGCATACTGGCATTTAATTTGAATATTAAGTCCTAAAAGGATAAGATATCTTTCTGAAATTTGAAGATTTAAAGGATACTGTTAAGAAATTTAGAGATTCTTATAGATAACAGCCTTTGTGCAAAGCTAATAGCGAAAAGTTACTTTTTCAATACTACCCAAACCATAACACTAAAATTTAAGATAAAAAACCAACCCAAAAGCCTAAGCTGTGGAAATTGCTGAAGCTCACCTTACCTAGTTATTATATACATTATTATATATTCACAACAGATACAATTGTTTTTTTCCATTCAGATCTTCAGAATGGGTTAATAAAACCTAAGTGTTGAAAAGTCTAGTAAAATTGAATAGCACCCATATATTCACATCACCCATCTGTCCTGAATAAAGTTATTTTTAGCTGTTTCCTAGCTACAGATCCTTCCAGCAGAAAGCTTTATAATTTCAATCAGGCACACACATGTTTATATGTACACTTTTCTCCCCTCTCCCCAATATAATAATGGAATTGCAGATTCTCACCTTCAAAAAACTTTTAAAAAATCAGAATAGCTTCTGAAATTGTTCATTCAAGCACAAACTATTCATCATGAAGTACATCTGTCAGCCTTTAGCAGGAAGGAGAGTTATGCTTACTTTGGACCAAACGGTCTCAAGGAGTATATTAGAATATGGATGTTTTGACAGTTCACAGCACCTTTCATCTGAAATTTCCCAAATACTTCATGTATACTAATTGAGGTTCCTTCTTGTAGGACTATATTTTTTATTACACTCAGTTTTCACATTGGCCCTTGAGGCGTAAGTGGTTATGACCCACTTTTTCCAAAGTGTGTCTCTGCGCCTGGTTGCTCTTCACTGTGAGATTAGGATAGTTTCAAATGTGTTTTGTTTTGTACTAGAATGTACAAGAAGTAAAAGGAGGTACAGGAACTAATAATGCCTAAGAATTTAATTAATCTGTAACTTGACTGTAAGAGATAAGAATAAGAATAAAGATCAAAAAGTGTTTTGAGGAGTAAAGGTGGGTTCACCTGTGACATTGTGACATTCTGAAGGTTACTCATATTGACAATCAGCTGAGCTGAAATTGCCTATTAAAAGTGCTGAAACAAGTACTCTTCACGTGAAATCCTAAAACTATCCTCAAAACCATACTGTAGGAATATCAACCTCATGTACATGTGCAAAAGCAGACAGTGTGTGGGGCAAGAAGATAATACTTTGAGGATGTCAAAGGTACAGGATGGCAAATCAGTGGCATGTGTGTGCTGCATGGCACCATCAGAGGTCTGGGCTGACATCATCAGCAATGCCAGTGCTTTGTAAAATGTGGTTTTGCACAGCAGCACACAGAGATACTTTTTGCTGAGAACGTTACTTTCCCTAGCTATCATTTGGACCACTTAGACTAAGTTAAAAAGAAAGTAAAAGAGTCTAACAAAAAGAAATGAGGCCTTTTTTGGCCTCATTGAAATAGAAGATCAAATAAGGACCACAAACACGGGGATAGAACTCCACAGATACAGGCATCTGCTTCCACCCGTACACCACTATTGTAGGAAAAGCTGTGCTGCTGACACAACACTGTCAGCACGTTCCTTGCAAGTATCTTGAATATGCAAAGTAGAGATGTTTTGTTGATGAGCTCTGGAAAATCCCTTCTAGCAACCAATCTTTGCTATCTTTATTCCTGGGTCCTTTCAAAGCATCCTTAGTGACAGCATTTGCTTCAGATAGTATTTTGTTCTTAAAGACCTAAGAGGATTCCTGAAATGTAAACCCATCAGGATTACAAAGCACAGGGCTTCCAAGGACTATGCAGTCTCAGCTCCAAATTATTTGGACATTCTGTGTGGTCACAGATTTCCAAAACTTCTAGACAGTACAGACATCAAAATATCCTGTGATGACTGAAGGCAAATCTTTTTCCTAAAATGATTAAACTGTCATTCCTTTCCAAAAATTCAATGTTAAAATTTTGTCTTCAAAATCTTTTTTTATTTGATGCAGGAGTATCACAACCTTTGCCCTGATCATAAGTAAGTAACAGAATAATTAGCTATGCCTGACAGGCAAGCAAGCAAGAACTGAGTGGGATGAGCCATGGTATGGACCATGGATCAACAGGTGCCAGGAAAACACCTGGAACTGCTGGAAAGGCCTAGTACGGTATCATCGTATATCAATTGGAGACAGCATCTGGCTATAAACTCCCCCAGAAGCAGAGTTTGGGAGGGCTAGTACATAGACATCTGGCACCATGTAGAAGCAGAGGACCTGAAATGCAGCAGCTAAAGCATTGCTTGCCAAGCCCTCAGGCAGAGCCCACCACAGAGCAGCTGAAGAGCGTGGCTTTTTCTGCAGCCTCAACTTTCTGGCATGGAAATGGTGGGGGAATCATGCACATAACTATATATGTTAACTCAGTGTTTGTGTCTGTGTGTGCATATGCATGTGTGTGCACATGTGCATGTATATGCAATCCTCTACCTGACAAAGCCTATACCTCCTTTTTGGGCCACTTAATAAAGTTAACTCATCCATGTCATGTTATCTGGTGTTTCTCTTCCCCAATGCCATTATATTATTGTGACAGAATAGAAGATACCTTGCTTCAGAAGTCTCCCCCTTCTTATGAGCAATTACAAGTTTCTCTTAGTTTTAAAACTTTTGCTGTAAATATCTCAGCACTGGAGAAATTAATTTTTTAGGTAAATTATTGCTTTGAAAAAAAAAAGTTTAAAACTTTTACACTCTTCAGGTGTTCTACTCTGAATTGGTATTCTAAGAAAATTGCCACTGGAAACAATTTGCAATTTAAAAGTCATAACATTTTTTTCTGACAAAAATAACCTTCAGCAAACAATTTTGATAACTTCTTGAGTACCTCTGTAATTCAGAGATGTCACCTAGCTACAGTAAGACTTCGTAGGCCAAGATTAAGGTAAATTGTGTGCTATATAAGATTGCATTTATAGCTGCTTTGATATGCAAAATGACTGGATGATACGTACCATGTCTTTGCCCCTGTAATAGTTTTTCAGTCTACAGATGGAAACAACAGCATCTTATTTTATATTTGTTTTCATGTTTATATAGAGGACAATTTTTTTTTCTATGTAGAGTATGCAGACTACTTTTTCAGGAGTTTGTCCCGAAGGAGGTAACTTTAATAAATATAATACTAACTTCTAAATCTCTATTACCAAGACTATTCTTCTTACTTTCATTTTTTCCTGTCATCACACCTCTCTTGCGAATTCACTGTAAACCCTGAGAATCTTCTACCGGAGACTGAAAATAGTTACTCCTTTTCATCTCTTCTGGCTATCTACCAGAGTAGCCTCTCCAATTCCTTTGCATTTGGCTTTCATCATAATCTACTTAACATTCCATAAAACTTCGTGACCGTTTTTTTTTAATTTTTGTGTTAGATGTTCAGACAACAGGGATCTAGCTGAAAAGCACTTTGAAAAATTCCCTAAATTTATAATTAATTTTCTATAATAGTATGTTATTCAGACTTGCTTTTAAAAATCTCCATTACTGAGCTCTCTAATGACAATCTAGACTGTAAGGACAACCTTATAGTGCACCTTTGCAGATATACAAATCCATGGGACTTGATGAGATACATCCACGGTCCTGAGGGAATTGGTAGATAAAGTTGCTAAGCCACTATCCATCATATCTGAGAAGTTGTGGC
>VXBJ01004326.1:127188-146368 GCA_013400055.1 Nycticryphes semicollaris | reverse complement strand
GGGGCAAGTCCAGAGGATGGCCATGAAGATGATGCTATGAAGACAAGTTGAGAGAATTGGGGTTGTTCAGCCTGGGGAAGAGAATGCTCCATGGACACCTTATATGAGCCTTCCAGTACTTAAAGGGGACCTACAGGAGGGATGAGGAGAGACTCTCAGGAACTGCACTGATAAGATATGGGATAATTGTTTGAAACAAAAAGAGGGGCGATTTAGATGAGATATTATGAACGAAGTCTTTACTGTGAGGGTTGTGAGACACTGGAACTGGTTACCCAGGGAAGTAGTGGATGCCCCATCCCTGGAAGTGTTCAAGGCCAGGCTGGATGGGACTTTGAACAACCTGGTTTAGTGAGAAGTGTCCCTGCCCATGGTAGGAGGGCTGGAACTCGATAATCTTTAAGGTCCCTTCTAACTCTAACCATTCCATGATTCTATGATTCTATAAACCTTCAGATGCTGCTGCTCGAGTGCACTTATAGAGAAAACGAGTAACAGGTGAAGTGTCTTGCATTAACTACATTTAGGAACAGCTAAACAGCTAGCAGCATCTTGTATCCTTGGGGTAAGCACTCCTGTAAACTGGGAGCAACTAGTGATGGTATCAGCGCATAGTGAGAGACAGAAAGAGATGCTGTAGTCAAGGAGCCTGGTGAGTATCTCTGGTAATAGAGAAAGGTAATTAGAAATATCTGACTGATTGGTATCAAGTAGGTTGTCATCCATGGTCCCTGCTCAGCCTGACACAAAGAAAATATCAAAAGCAAGAAACTTATGACTGAATTCTCTTGTCTCAGAGCAATAAGATTAAAAGCACTGCTACCTCTTCAGCTGCTTTCAGCAATTCAAAATAAATACTACACTTCCATTCTAACAATGCCACTAACTTTCTGAAATATGAAAATAGACTAGTATCAGTAGAAGTAGAGAAGTAATTTTTGTGAAAGTGATCCCAGAACACTACATACAGCTCTAATATCAACACTGGCCATGAACTGAAAAATGGAAATATGGGAAGATACTTGCTAGGGAAGTTCAAAGGCTAGGGAAACACCCTGTTGAGACCCAGTCCTTGTTTAGCTTAATAAGAAATAGAAATAGCTTAATTTTGGTAGAAAAATATTTTTGCTGGTATAAATGGGGTAAAATAGAGAACATACCAGGACTACTAAAGCTCATTAATAAAGTTAAGAAAGGCTGCTGGCCAAAATATGAAGGGATGCATCTCTTCCCTTCATATTTTCGCCAATTTATAGATTTTTATTTTTTATTTTTAGATATAAGTGGCAATTGAATGAAATTCTGTGGCTTGAACAAATTTGTCTATGCGTTAATAACCCCCTCCCCTCTGAACAGTGTGAAGTTTTGACTGGAATATGTGAAAAAGGTAACTTCCGACCTAAACCATTTTATGACACATCAAGGCTTTCTCTCTAAATACCTCTCTCTTTTTTTAAAAGGATGCTGAATGCATCACTATCCCTGACTGCCAACAAGCTAGACCAATAGTGTAGCCTCAATTGAATGGGATAATAGGATCCATCTCTCTGGTCTTGCTGTCAAATAGCAGCTAAATATCACAGTCTTTCATTATGGTATCTGGTCTTAAATGGCGATGAAGTCCAGAGAAAATATGGATGGCTTATGGAAAGAATGGACTATGAAATTTACAAAAGTGTGACAATATTTAATGTATTGCTGTAAATTGCAATTCCAGGTCAAGAAAGTGTCAGAACAATTGGCACAACGTATAGCGGGGTTTTTAACTACGTACTTTCTCAGTATGTTTTAACATGACACAGTTTCGTATGACCAGCAGTTTTTACTCAAGTGTTACAAACAAATGGAAAAGCTTTGGGGAATGACTGAGATGTTGCTAATATTTAAACTACGTTTTCTAATATCTATGGTTCACAGTAATTATGCAGCTGTCATGATCTGAGATAACTGTTGTTATTGAAATAAATTAAAAGAAAATTGAAAGTAAAAGCTAACTTTGACACAAGAAAAAACAGAAATATTTGTATTTTGGCACTGTTTTTCTTTGAAAATTTACAATCAGTTCCTCCTCATGCATACTTGGCCTCTTTTAGTGTTCTTTGAAGCTAAAGATTTACACTTGTACATTCTAAAAAGAGAACATAACACAAGGATCTTTCTTACACGGACAGCTATTTAAGTTGTTTCATTTGGCATTATAGAGTCAAATCCTTCAGCACTTCATCTCCAGAACCCTGTACTGAAAATTTACCTAACTTCATCCATTTTATTTTAATGTATGCTTCTGTAGTACATGAAAACCAAGGCAATTTATATTTGTGATATAAAATTTTTAATGGATGCTTTATCCCCAGCTATACCTGTAGAATGTTTTTCTACTGTATTTGGGTACTTGTAACTGCATGTTAGAACAGCATGATGCCATAGCTATGTTATTGTATTTAAAATCTTTGCCTAGGTGGCATACAAGTGCTTTTTCTTTTCTATTTTCTGTTATGGCAAACATTCCTAATGTCAAGCATTATTAGCACGCCTCTGGATTCCCTGCATATTTCTGTTGTACAAAAGAAGCTACATTGTCCTAGTTCTTTTTTGATGTAACTAGGGAAAGAAATTAATTCCTTGTACACTAAGAAATATATTAATAATTAAGTAACCATTGAAGTATGTCAAACAACTTCTTCAGAAAGCATAAGTGGGTAAAGTATATCACTTAAGGCCTATACAGGCTTTTAGCTAGATACGCAAAACAAGCTGAGAGATGACAAGAACAAATCTTTTAACAAATGATCTGTGGTCTCTTTTTTATGCAAAACTAAGAAGTTTTGATTAGTTGTCAAAATTCTTTGACAACCTTGAGCAATTGGCATCAGGCCAAGACAAAGAAATGGATACCTGCAAGTACTATATATACAGTGAGAAAGTGTTGTGTATCATCCAGGTGAACTGAGAAGAATCTTGGTGGTGAAGAGTAAAATGCTGTTTGCATTTGGAAGCATTCAATAGGTTGCTTCATTTTTTTATTTGTTCTCAGAGAGCACTTATTATGGAGTTTTGTTTACTTGGCTCATTAATACATTGAACGTAGGGCTTCTTCTCCAAGCGTCTCAGAAGTGGCTTATGAAAAGGCAAGCTTGAGACATAAAGTTTGGAGCTGAAGAGCAACTAGTAAGATCCAGAATCTTGTGTCAGATTTAATGGCTGCACAAAATTTTCTGCTAGGGTCTATATTAGAGTATCTGGTATCTAATTATTCAAATTTTCTTTATTATTTATCTCTTTGAAAAACTTTTACGTTTTTCCATGTATTCTATGCATCTTAAAATCAGAATTATTATTCAATTACATGGATATTAAACAATATAATCTAATCTTTGTGGCATTTTTATGCTTTAAATTTCTTTTAAAGTAAAATCAATGTCTTCTTTGCCTTGATGATTCTATACAGTTCACCAGCGCAAAGTACTGAATATTTTCTTTCTATTTATCACAATTCTTTGATAATTTATGAGGTAGATTAGTGATTAGTACTCAGATTTGAGCTCATTCACGCTGCACACCTGAGCGAAATGTGCCTCACCTCAATAGCACTTTTTATTACGCATCATTAATATTAACCAACCTAGTAAAGCATCTGTGTGTTAGTTACCACAACATTTATTGACATTACTCTAAATACCACTTCGCTGTGCTGTGAATAAAATGATTTTTGGTGGCTGCAAAACCACAGAATATGTTACAGTGTGTAACGATTTATTCACTTGGATAACGAACACTGAATTTGCACTACTTAAGGCAAATATCTATATATTTACACTGTCATTGCCTACACTGAAACATAATGTAGTGTTCCAGTTGGTTCAATGGGCTTTGTATCAGTACCAAAATCCTGTAGTGGCCAAATCTCATATAAGGAGTTTAAACATGATTTTGACTGCCAAATTCTGAAAGATTAATTTTCAGGTGTCTGTGTTTCAAATACTTCACTATCAGTACACAATTCTTCCTTTAGACCTTATAGTCTTTCATCCTGGTTAGGCACAATCACAAATAAGTGAAGTAAAATGCCACATGCTTCAGACAACATAATGAGGAAAAAACCTTGGGGGTTTTTTTGTTTGTTTGTTGGTTGGTGGTTTTTTTTTTTTTAATTTATTTCTGTACTGACCTGATGGAAAAATTCTTCCTGGTAGAAGAATAGGTAGGTGATAGGTTATGAAATTCTTTTAATATTTATTTCTGCTCCACATCTTCAGCCTAAGATTTTACAACCCTTTGCATATAGTTTACCTTGCAGATAATCTCCACTTCTTTTATGGTAAATGTGTCCTCATTAAGCCTAGCTATTTTACATTTTTCATTCTGGATTTCCTTCACTCATCTAACAGCTGCACAGCCATACTGTCTCCCCAGGAAAGCCTGCAAACCTGCACCCCAACCAGACCATAAGTGCCCAAGTGTGGTAGGATTTCTGGATGCCTGGGCTCCATGAACCCGCTGGGGAACTGCTCAAAAAATGTCAGAATTCATATGTCCATTTCTCTTTCTCAGTATACATTTGATTTTATCTCCTGGAAAGGCAGGAATGAAAAAAAATTACTTCAAAATAAAATTCCTGTCAGTTCAGTCTGGAAATTACTTAGAAAGCCTACAAGACTCCTTGATAAGCTTCTGCCCCTTAGGTGTTAATGTCTAGATTGATTCACAAAAGACACATGAGAAATATCTGGGTCATTTGCAACACACTTGGTCAAACTAACTGTTTCTGAAATATACAGATTCATTTCTAAGAAAAGGTTATGTTTAAAGACCTGCTAGCAGGTATCCTACTGTTAGTTTCCAAACTGTGTTTAATTTTAGGTTTTGAACTTTTCTTATGCTTAGTCTGGATTCTGCCTTTTTAAAATCAGTAGGACATTGCACCATGGGATGAAGTCTGTAAAACAGGAGTAATAGGACCTGGCTTACACATTTGTAAAATTCAAGGGCAATATATATACAATCTTGTCAATCATTCCTTTAATGACTTCTTGCCTTATTCACCTATTACTGCACTTAAAAAGCTCTGGTTTTTTTTCAATTTATACCATCCTCCAATTTAATCTGTCTCTGTAAGTCATCATAATGCTAGATTGACACAGTAACACTGTGTTTGTGTCTGAAGCAATGAAATGCTAAGTCACAAATACAGAATTATGGCTGTCAACAAAATTATTCTTATCCAAGCACAAATACACCAGATAACAAATAGCAAATTTAGGTGATGGGCCAACTAAATGGTTCTGCATAGAAATATAAAAGAATCAGTCTTAAAAGGTTACTCAAGAGACCAGCAAAAATTGTTTGCCTAGCATTAGTTATTTTAATTAGAGGTGAAACAAAATTGCATTAGAAAATTTAAGGATGGTTTCAAGTGTCACTAGAGGCAGAAAGTTTCCTGCTGGAAATAGGATCCTTCGTACAAATGTTATACTCTACTAAGGGGTCTTGCTGTGAAGAAGGCTTTAATAGGAAGATTTCAGTGGGAATTTTCTGACTATTCTTGACAAACGATTGATCTCTTGATAGAATCACAGAACCAGAAAATGCTGTGGGTTTGAAGGGATCTTTAATGGTTATGTAGCCCACCCCCCTGCAACGAGCAAGGACACCTTCAACTAGGTCAGGTTGCTTAGAGCTCCATCCAACCTGACCTTGAATGTTTCCAAGGTTCTATCACCTCTCTGGGCAACTTAGTTCAGTGTTCCATTATCTTTCTTGTGAAAAATGATCTTCCTTGTATCTAGCCTAAGTCTACCCTCTTTTAGTTTAAAACAATTACCTCTTGTCCTGTGGCAACAGGCCATACTCAAAGGTTTGTCCCCATCTTTCTTATATGCCCCTTTTAGGTATTGAAAGACTGGAGCTTTCCCCGCTCCAGGCTGAACAATCCCATCTCTCTCAGATTGTCCTCGCAGGATAGGTAGTCCATTTCTCTTACCTTCTTTGTGGCCTCCTCTGGACCTGCTCCAACAGATCAGTGTCTTTACTGTGAAAAGGACTTCAGAGCTGGACACAGTACTACACGTGGAGTTTCAGCAGAGAAGAGTAGAGAGGGAGAATCACTTCCCTCAATGTCCAGGCCCTATTTCTTTTGATGTAGCCTATGATACAGTTGGCTTTTCATCCACAAGTAATCCCAAGTCCTTCTTGACAGGGTTTCTCTCAATTCCTTTATCTTCCAGCCTGTATTGAGGTGGAGGACCCTGCATTTTGCCTTGTTGAACCTCATGATAGCCATGATTGTGGAACAGAATAAGATTTATTAGTGCAAGTGTATAACCATGGAATCAGATGCTAGAAAAAATGCTATGATGCAAGTGGGAAACCCAGTAACAGGAGACGGTCAAAGAGCAAAAGTGATCTCACTTTCTTTTGAGAACCCAGTGTATCATAGCTGCAAAAAACCTTCACAATTATATGAATATATATTTTTATAAAGTCAGGGAAGTAGCAGTACCATTTTATATCATACAGTTGTCATCACGTAAATTGAAGAGATGAAATTGGAACAGGTGCACAGAAGGACCACTATGAAGATTTGCAAAAAAAAAAATAATATCTAAGGAAGATTAAGTACTTTTTAAATTAAAATATGATAAGGGACCATATTCAAATTATTATAAATCCATTATGGGGTACACTAAAATAATGACCCAAATACTGTTCCAGTAGTATTTCCAACCAACTAAGGAGAAGTCCTGTAATATTCTTTGAAATAAGTTATATGGTCAATAAATTCAAATTGTTTAAAATGAAGCTTGAAAAACTTAGGAGCAGGGTCATTCCTAGGAGACTGGGAATGAAGTTTTGGATAAGTGAGTGCATCATAATTTTAAAAACAGCCTTGACTACTGTTTGTTTGCACTCTCACTTTGCTGTATTAAGACGTGTTTCGAGTCTTCTTCTAGTTGCTATGGAGGCTGATTTCCTTGCCAATGAAAGAAGACTATTTTCGCTTCCCTCCCACTCTTCCTTACTTCCTTGCCCCTTTCAGTGAGCACTTTAAAGATAGCTGCTGGGCATTGTCATTTTTCTCTGAAGCACTGGACTGAAAATAAAGTGAATATAGATTAAATGTGATTACTGATAGTAATTTTTATCTGGCAACTGACCATTATGAACAAATAATGTCTTCAAGATTTAACCAACTACCAGGTGTGATAAAAACTAATTTTCCTTTAGATCAAGTTGGAAGAAAAATTAGATTTTTTTCTTTTTCCTTAGTAGTATAAGGCATGGTTTCTTGTTGAGGACCAGCTGGGAGGTTCATTAAAGGGGATCCCTGCTAGATCAGGAAGCCATGAGATTTGTGAGACCTGTTTTTTCTACTCACTTCCTGTGTTTCTTTATAGTTGTCAATTTTCTTTACTTGGCTTTAACTTCTCTGCAGACTACTGAAGTGCTGTAAGTTCTATGATGACACAAAGAACAGAAATCCACTAGACAGTTGTCTAAGCTGAGCCTTTTTTACAGTGCTTTTTTCATTGGAGGTACTGAACCTGTCTATCCCTCTGATCCTCTCCAATCTTATTTTTCTAAAGCAGACTTACTATTGTCTTACTGACTTGTTGCAACCAATGTCTCTGAGGTTAAACCTAAGAGTATCATTAAATCCTCAGCTACTCATCTTAAATTTCCAGTAAGAGTGTTGATCAATTTTGATTGCTATAATAGCTTTGGAATGACACTTTTGTTTAGCCATAGAAAGCACTGTCTTTTATTACCAGATCTATGAGATCTGAGTCCTTCATTTGACATGAATTGAAGAATTTACTCCCGCTGCTTTCTTAAAGGTTTCCTGTGATTAATTTTAACAACATTTATTCCTCCTGTAAATTAAATGACTGCAGAAATGAGAGACGTTCACTCCCTCACCATCCTTCTCCTTCCTGTCTCCTATGCAACAAAGCTAGGTAGAATTGTAGGGCAATTCAATGGCTAGTTATGACATGGTAGCTATCTGTTTTACTTACTGCTTCAGTTGGAAAATGAGAGGTAATCCCTACCAATGTGGATGCCTGCTGCCCTCTTACTTTTAACATGATTGCTGATGATCTGGATCTCATATCTCACTAAAACTTCAGAGCAGTAAATGCAAGTATGTCCAATTTCCATTTCCGTGTGGATATCATCTGGTCTCTTTGTGCTGAGTGACTGAAAATCCTTGGAAGCTAAATACCTAGATCATTGCTCTTCCTTAAATCTGAGGACTGCAGTTTTGTTTACTCATCTTGGCTCACAGAACTCCTTAGCACTTTTTAAAAATATAATTCACAAGGGGTGAGGAAGGTATAAAGGTGGAGAAAACAATAACCTGCTTAGGATCTAATTTTGAATTGCTGGTCAAGACTTGATCTCTGTATAATGACTCTGACAGTAGACACAGAGGAGTGAATGAAATTATATTCATGGCCTATCACATCGCGTTGTTTTAGCTCTCTTGACCAGTGGCGTCAAAAAGCAAAATTTTTTATAAGTATTTTTTGTAATATCTCCAGTTTTATTTAAAAAGCTGTAACACATTGACATTACTGGATGCATGAGTAATCTTTTAAGTATATTTCTTGCTCTCATAGATGTTAAAAATGCCTGTAAGATTTCCAAATGTTTTCTAGAGTGTCATAAAAAATGTACATAGTTAAAAAGAGAATTTACAACAATTTTAATCTAATGATTTTTAAGAACCCTCTGTTTATGAATGACAGTTGTGACTGCAATATTCATGGCATTACCAGTGCAAGTTGATACATGTCTCTGAAAAGTCATGAGAGACAAAAATGTATCCTGAAAGAGAAGGAGATTCTACTTCCCCAAATTCTCCACTAAGAGAAAAATTTCGTGTTTCAAAGGTGGTTTTGTTATCCTGCTGCTGTTTTAGCCCTCTGGGTTAAGAACTCTATAAAAACATAGGCACTTGAGGCTTTTAACTGCAGCTGACTAGTCTTTGCAGTCCATCTCTTCAGTGAAGGCATAATTCAGTCCCCTGCAGAGCAGTAGATAAAGGTGCAATTTCACTTCTGCTAGGCTTTCAGGCATACTGTTTCTGAAACCTAGCTTCTGAGGTGAGGCACTTGTGTGATGTAAGCAGTAAGGAAAGAGGACAGGGCCCCCACAGCCCAGGGGAATACCAAGCATCTTTCAGATAGTAGAAGCACTTGGCATATCTCCGGATTTTGACAGACTTTTTTTTTTCTTTATCGAGTGACTGAAGAGGGAAATGGATAAGTCAGGCGGATTCCTCTGGTGGTAGTTGTGGGGGCAGGAGGAACAGGAAAGGAAAGAGAGAAACAGCAACTACTAGTGTTAGCAGATGCTGAGCTCCTGTTCTATGACAAAACCTTTTCAAACCATCATTTTCCTGGCCAGTTGTTCAGGTCAACTCTCTCAGCGGTGTGCATCTACAGGTGCAACATTTATTGTAGTGGGACTCAGACTTTGCATTTGTCTGGCTCACAATAGTTATGCTCTGAAAAACAACTGTCAAGCTCTAAGTATTTCTATCTCACATTATATATATGAAATAATTAAAACAACTATCTTTAAAAGCAATAGCATTTGAAGAGGATAATTCATGTCTCTGCAGTACAAAATGAATTAATCTGTGTGATGGCAGACAAGGATAAAAGAAAGTGCTATTTACTCACATTTCTGTTCAAACAGAAAAAACCTTATCTTGCAAGAGAAAATATTCTGCTGAATACCAAAGATCTTCAAGATTTCTAAATGACCTATGAAAAATGTTAAGAATTCTGACTGATATGTGAAAAAGCATGCTACAAAGAAGTGAACAGTTCAATAGATGGTGCTTTGTGCTTAGCAAGCAGAGTATAATACAGTAGGCAAACAAAACCAATAAAAAGCATTTAGTTGCCTCTTAAATATCCAATACTTCTTTGTAATGTATCAGGTGGAACTTATGGATGCATAACGCATGTACATTCCATGGGAATAGTAGAATATGCAGTTAAAATATTACGTAGGTGAATATGTAAATAAGTTCTAAATAAAAACATTTAAAGTTAATGAATCCATCTCCTTAATATGGTAATAAATCTCTTAACTTATTTTTTACAAAGCTCAGTGATTCTAGTAGCTCAGAAATATCTAAAATGTACGTATTGTAACTGTGTCAGAACTACAAGCTAATGTCCATGACCAAACATCTTTAAAACTCAGATATGATCAGATCCAAGGTTTTGGTACAGCTCGTTACAAGACAGCTGCAAAGTCTGGATTCTTATGCAGTAACTTCCTCAGAGTTTGCAGTGTCCAGATGTTTGGTGGGGAGTGTTATTTGCCTGGGCCATTCTATCCGTTTGGGTATTGTCTTACTTTTTTTTAATATATATTTTTACATTCTTATTTTCATTTTATATCTGACATATCTTTTGAGACTGTAAGCTTCATGTTGACTGTATCTGAAACACTAAAATTCCTTTAGTTCTGTTTTTTCTTAATGCAGTAGAAACAGAGGATAAGCATAATATTGCATAGAGACTATTCTGCTTCAATTCATTATAGGATTCTACTATGGGCCACTATCTCTAATTCAGTTTTGGAGTGATCCAATGTATCACTTCAAGGACTGGAAATCTTCAAGACGTTGTTACTGCCTTGTAAGAGATGTTAAGCTACCATTGCAAATCTTAAAAAATGGAGAAAAAATAATTTTCAAATCTGAGTTTTCAATCAAAAGGTTTATCATCTTACTAACACAATTGTGCCATGTTCATACTCAGTTGAAAAAGTGTAATTTGGATTTAAAAATCCAAGATAAGTTGTTTTCAAACCCAGAACTGTAAAGATAATGAAGACCACACAGTTTGTAATACACTGGCAGAGCTAGCATTTTCATTTATTGTTATGAAGTTTTTGTTCCTCCTTTTGGAATTGCTTAACTCCAACATGTCAGCTCCACTCCCCATTTGTTACTGATTTGTTGCTTCCTTTACACATGATAATCATTCCAATGAGTTGAAAAGTGCTATTGTTCTTGAATGACTGTATCTTCTCCGAACTGTTAATGGAAATGAACCTGGAAGGGTAATTCTTTTGGTTTAAACTAATTATATCATTGAATTACGTATCTGAACCATAGCGGACTAACTTCAAGAAACTTTGTTTTGCTTTCTGACGAAATCTAGCCCAGAGGCCAAAACCAGGGACCAACTTCTAGGTGAAACTTACCTAATTTAGAAAAAAGTACACCATAATGTTTAGTAGCTTTCATTAAAAATAGTAAATATTCTACTGACTCTGTATTGTATGCTGTGTGGTGTGCAAAAAAACCCCTTCATCTAGGAGGGACTGAATTTGAAAAGAATTTGTTCTGTGGCACCTAGACACAAAGAATAAATTAATTCCCCGTTGCATAAACATACTCCTGTTCTGCAGAAGTGTATTGCAGGTGGTGACCATCCAGAGGCAGTGAGCTGGTAGATGTGACACTTCTTTCCCTGCTAGAAACCCACTGGCTCTAAAATGGTGTGTTGGGGCGGGGAGGGCAGGGCCATTCTTTGTGTGTCTCCCGTGCCCTGCGAACAGTGTTCACTTGGAGCATGCTGACTGAGTTCAGTCAGTATGACTTCATTAACAGGGGACAGTTTCCACATGTGAGGCAAGGAGGAGCAGTGCCTTCTAAGTCGCAGGGATGTTGACAAAGCTGAGCATGAGCTGCACAAGAACAGTGTGCAGACAAATGTTTGGCATCAGAATTACACTTGGGCTCCAGAAGTTTAGCTGCTCAAGTCCAGTGAGGCTCTGCAGCCAAAATCACAATGCTCTGACTTCTCACTTTATGGAGATCGGTTTTATATTAGACATCAATCTCTGCTCAGTTTAACCTACTTCACAGTGTATTAGTGTATTAGTGTACTTGCTGTACCCTGCAAAGGTGTAAACATTTACTTACAAAGACAGCATGAGATGTGTATTTTTGTTTGAAAATTGAAGAAAAAAATTATTGTATCAGAAGCTAAATGGTACTTCCAGTTTCTGCAAGTCAGGATAGTCTGAAAGTACGTATACTAGCTAAACTCCTACTCAGCTGTCTAATAACAAGTGCTTTAAGAGAAGGGTTCAGGAGTTATTTTGCATGCCATCTTTACTGGAATGGGATACTATTTTATTTCATAAGTAGCCTTATTGATCTCTGAGGGAATACTTGGAAGGTAAATTACTGTTTAAAATATACAAGAAAAGCAAAATTTGACCACGAAGCAGAGCTACCTTTACAAATCTCGGGGAATACAAAGCAAGTGGCCTTACACTGGGCCAAGGAATAGCTGGCCTTTTTTTAGAGCTCTGCTCATCTAATCCATCTCAACAAGCAGTGCTCAGTCTCTGGCCTTTAGCAACAGTGTCAGGGAGTGTACAGAATGTACTTCCAGCAGCAGAGGAGAAGTAGGAGGCTCCTAATTTGCTTGCTTTATGGTTACCATTTAAAGAGTGCCTCTAGAGCATCTGGCAATCTCTGTTCACCTACATGTAGGGGCACAAGCACGTTGTACTTGCTCATGTACTTTTTCCTGGCAACATGCTCCATAAGAATTTTTGTACTCATTTTAGCATATAAGCAGGATCAAAGCTAACATTTTGCTTATTTCTTAAATTAACTTTTAGCTCTTGTAATAATAAATGTTGAACCTTTTACTGAACAATCAGATATGCATTAATGCTGTGAAAAGAGGATCTTTCCTTGTCCTGAAACATGATAATTACACACAAAGCAAGGATGGAGAATTGCTTTGGGTGGTACTATGGAGTAGAGCTGGGAGTTCTGGAGTCAGATGGTAATAAAGAGAAATCAGCATAGGCTGAGCAATCAGAAAAAGTTCTTAATGAGTTAGCATCCCAAGAGGCATAGGGAAAACCCTGTCATATGGAATGCTTAACATTTCATGTTTAACATTAGACTGCAAAATGCATTGAATGAGGGAATAATCCTGCTCTGGCAGAGGGAGGTACTTATAATGCAACTAATAATTTCAGGGCCAAATTCTCTGCTAGCATAAATAAGCCAAATGCTGCTGAAGTCAAAGGAGACCCACCCTTTCATGCCAACAAAGGATATAGTCTTCTCTGCTACTCTGAATGTAGCACAGTTTTGAATGGGGATCATTAATCCCCATGAAGCAGAGGCCTGTGTGAGTACTTGGCTTTCCAGGAGGGTTTCTTTTTCGTGTGTGTCTTTTTTTCTTCCCTCTATGATGAAATCCTGAATGAGAAAAAGCAAACTGTGGCATGCTTTCTTTAACCCCCAATGTGTGGTGTTTGTTGACCCTCATAGCAGTCTTTTTCCTAGCTGCGTCTCATAAGGCTGTGTGATTTTTTTCAAATCAAGGACTGACAAAGTGAATTGCATTGAACTAATATTTAATTTTCAAATGAATATTCTTGACGCAGCTAAGGGCATAAAAACAAAGAACGAGCATTCTAACTGCATGCACATTACTAAACTCCCTTTGGGTTTTTTGTGGTCCTTCTCCTTTACTACTTACACTTAGTTTAAACAGCTAAATCTCTCTTCCCTCTCTTTCTTCCCTCTGCTTCCACCAGCTTCATTCCAATAAATAATAGGCCCAAATGTGGGCTTAAAATGTATCCTGGGAGATCATCTAGCCTTGCACTTTCAGACCTCCAAGTTTCACATGCCTAGCAGCAATTCACAATTTATTTGTTCTTCTTGCTAGCTCCTTTGCAAGGCTTGAGAGAATTATCAAGACTTACTAACAATTGCAGTGGAAAAGTTTTCAGCCAAGAATGAAAGTTGCTGTCATCAGGTAAACAACATCTGATGAGATTTAGTCAGAAATAAAAATTAATCCAGCATAAACCTGAGGGACTATGACCCCCATTTATTCACAACACCCATAGGAATTCAGTTGAGGAGTTTGAAGACACTCACAGGAATTTGGTTGAGGCAGAACATTGCTTGAAACCCCAAAGGGAAAGAGCTAAGTGTGATTCAGTGCATTATGCAGGCAGAGGCAGCACACAATTTTTACAGGCGTATTAGGATATCTTTAACTCCAGGTTTGGGATCTGAATGGGCTTGACTCTTCTGTCTGTTTCCCTTCAGTCTGGGTGGGATCCCTACATTTCAGAAATAAAAAGAAATCCTTCCATGCACACCAGTAGAAATAGGTGGAAGTGCCTGCATAAAGAGCATTCCAGCTGATCCTTACCCTGACTAATTGTATGCCTATGCCACTTTCACATGACTAGT
The DNA here is from genome assembly GCA_013400055.1 of Nycticryphes semicollaris. NCBI lineage: Eukaryota > Metazoa > Chordata > Aves > Charadriiformes > Rostratulidae > Nycticryphes > Nycticryphes semicollaris. Next base: position 132,099 of record VXBJ01004326.1, on the reverse strand, counting down.
ATTCATTTGCTATAGGAAAAAGTATTTTGCTGGCTCTTCAGCAGGTTTAAAGAATCTTTTGCTTTTAGGTAGGGTGGGGAAGAAAGAAGAATTCTAAGTCCATAGTGCTTTCTATGTACTTTATATGCCAAAATGATACAATGATGCCAAAATGGCAACATATTGAAAGGACCCTTTGCTACAAAGCACTTTGCATCCATTCAACCTCTCTGGAACCAGCCTAATAAACTGAAGCTTTTCTGATTTCAGTTTGAGATTTGATAGCCTGTAGGTTTTACTCCAATTTGGATGAGGGTGGAAATGCCTTATTTGGTGCTCTCTTTTCAGTAGGCACTGTCATGATGTGTAGATTTGGATGGAAACATGCCCATGGTAGCCTTGAAGGGAACAGGAGTTTGAAGGACGTATTTTTGCTACTCAGGCTTTAAATGAGTCTGCAAACCTTTTCCAGCATTTTTTCAGTGTTAATGCAATTCTCCTTTTCAATGTATTCTGGGCAATTTCAGAAATGGCTTTTATTGGGTCATCAGAATCAGTGCAGAGTATTGCTTTTCTCTGCCAGGGGGAGGGCTGAGCAGCAGCTCGAGGAGCGACAGTCACCTGGGCATTGTATTCCTAAGTCTGCACTGATAGCAATGCAAGTTGCCAGTCCAGGTTTTCTCTAACTACTGCTGAACACCAGTCTTTTTCTATTTTCAATGTGTAAAGAGTCAGCCACTCTGACTGGGAAAGATCAGTTCTTAGCCTAAAAGCCTCAGTCAGAAGCATTTAAATTGGCAAATGAATACACATGTGGTACCTATGTAACTTCTTAAAACACTTCTAAAAAGAACAGGACTTGCAGAACACATCTGCCAGGCTAAGGGCACAACCTGGGGATTGTCTCTGGAATTCTCAAATAACACAACATATTTTGTGTTAAGGGTGACCATGCAGCTCTTTTTACCCTGGAAAAAAAACTTTCTGGACACTGAGATTCCTGTGATGCACATACTTAGTAAAAACTTTCCCAGTTTCATTGCTCTCACAGGCAGAGTTCATCAAAACATCCATCAGTACTGTTTTTACTTTATTAGGGGGAAATAAATGGTTATCTCTAAGATTTTTAGATGAGTCCTTCACAAATTTGATAAAAGAATGCTTGCAGAGCAGCTCCTGCCAACAACAGTCAGAATACTGTTAGTCCCAGGCATATCAGAGAGGTAGGGGTTGGTGTTCTCCAAAAGATGTTCTACAAAGTAAACAGCTGCTAAGACTGTGTCAGAACAGCAGAAGAGGAGTGCTTTCAGCACATGATTAAAAACTGTAGAGGAGGCTTTTAAAATTTTGGTCAGTATGCTTTGCCATGGACTACCTTCTGCATCTTCTGAAAGGTCCTTGTTTCTTTTGTTCACTTCTCTCCTCATTCCTGATGATAGAGCACTCTTCTATCCCACTCTTGTTAAGGTCATCACCAGTTGGATTTATGATACAGTCCAACATAAGACCTCTCAGTGCCTCAAACTTGGTATTTTCTCTCTTTGTTGCATTTAACCTTTAAACAACACTTGCCTGCAGACTGAAAGTAGCCATAGGATTTGTGGCCTGATGACACCGACTCCATAATGTGCTCATCTGGTGGCAAATTGCCTGTCAACTCACCCAAGCAGCAACACCCAATCTCACAAATGTCACAGAATCTGTGTCATAACAAAGGCAATGGTCATGCGGGGAATGTAAGAGATTGTAAAGCTTGAGGCCTGGGTATGCTGTAGTGAAGCATACTATGAAAATGTTAGTGTTACACTCCAGGGTTGCACATCCTTTGGCAGTCTTCCATCAGAGAGTGGCCGCATCATTATTGGTACGATCACAGGAGGAGACATTGTAAGCCAGAGAATAGAGGTAACCCTGCAGCTCATCTGGTTCTGTCTCAATTTTCCCCATGAGGAATTTAAAAACAGTTTTGCAATTTGGCAGGGATTTTCTTAATATGTTCAGGCCACAAAATAACATCTTCGTTCTGCCTCTAATATTCAACATATTAGCTTTCTTGTTATCATCTGTGTATCAGGCTGAGCAGCCTGAAGCTTCCTTGTTCTGGAGGGGTGGAGTTTTATATAACATGGGAAAAGACTCCTACTCCCTTTTCAAAATGTCAAACCTCATAAATTTCACAGATCCTACAGCTCTTCTCCCAGAGCCTTATTCAGTTCCAGGGAATACCAGGTACCCACAAGGGTTCCTTCTTTGTTGCTGTGGTTGCAGAGGGCCTGGCAGCTTTCTGCAAAAGTACAGCACAAAGGAAACAGAAGCTTGCTATTTACCCTCACAGGAAGCACAGGAAGAAAGACCCCAGGAGGTGGGTTGATCTTTACTTTGAACATCTCAAAGTAGGCTGTCAGAGCATCAAAACTCTCAAAAATAACTCCAGGATGTCCAAGAGCTGACGAAGGGATGGAGACTAGTAAAATCATGCCAATGTATTTTTCTGTCAGTGGCTGGTTTGTAATACTCATAAATGGTATTTGTCCTGCCACCAAAAAAGCGCATCTCTGGGGACCAGCAGTGTGAGCAGTTTGTCTGCAATTTCCACAACTGATTTTGTCAGTGACCCACCCATTTAGAACTGATGTTAATATCTGCTCTCTTCAGGTGGTCCATGTTTTGTTCTGTTGTGTAGTATTTTTCCACAGATAAATGCATGGTCATGAGACAAGCAAAGCCAGCGATAATAATAGCTGTTATGGCCATGGTTATATGATGTTTGACAAAGCTCATAGAAGTTTCTCGCACCAAATATCTTCCTGATCTCCTTAGCACTGTAATAATGTTCACCACGTAAAAGAAGGAAATGGGTCTTGGGGGTATTTAATACTGTGATTTGGCTTAAAAAATCCCAACCTTTAAACCCCTCAGATAGGAGGATGATACGTACATTTGTTTGTAGCAGATTTTTGTGCAAGGGTTTGTCACTCAACATGACCTTTCCTTGCACAGACCACTGCAGTTTGTCATGTAGCTCTGTTGCTCTGCTTAACAGTTCTGCATCTGTCAGGCCCATCTTGGCTATGAGAGCTGCAACACTCGCAGCAAAACAGAGATTATCATCACGGTTTCTTAGAGCAATGAAATAGTTCTGCTTTTTGTCTGTAATTTTGGATTAGGGGATAAACTGCAGGGTTCTGCAAACCCTTCCTTCTATGGTTTTCACAATAATGGCAGGCACAATGAAAGTTTGATCAAAACACAGTTCTCTTACTTTGCAGGAGAGTACTGTTGCATTCACATTGTTTAAATGAATGGTGGGTGAATATGGAGTCATGTATGCTGACAGCTTCAAGATGGAGCTGAGCATAAACACCAGGTTCAAACAGCTGGTGTAAATCATCAGAAATTTACTCTACCCCCTGAACAAACATTTCATAAGCTTCAAGTAGGGATACTGGACCTAAAGTAATAAATATGTATTCTTCACATATCACCCAGCTCCAAACATCTGCACCGGCTAGTTTCACTGCCCATGGGGCAGACTGCTGCCTCCTTCACCTCTGCTGCAATAACTGTTAATTCCCTTCCAGGGAGTCATCTTCTACCTGAGTGGGAGACTTACTCACTGGCACATACATTCAGAAAATCAGTTTGCACCTAAGGGTGAAAAGGTGGTTCCCCCTCACCAATAAACACTTGCAGTGATGCGAAATTCATTTGGCTTTCCTAATTAGAAGTCTTTGTTCTAATATTTTTTTCTCTTTTACTGGCCTGTAAGGCAAGACCTCAGAACTAACAGCCCCATCAGCCCTTTTATCACCACTAAACTGCCTGCTACTCTGTGTTTGAAAATAAACAATCATGGTTTATGAGTGCTGAAACCTTTCTTACTGTTTATTGTGGCACTCCTAAAAAACTGGCCTAGCTGTGCTAATTAATGTCTTTGTTTGTAACACTGTGTTTTGCTTTGATGTCCTGTGAACAACAGCCACATCCTTATCAGCACAGCTAGCACCTGCATGATCATCCTCCTGACTTATACCTCTGTCATAGCACCACCCCCTGCTCTTTTATCAGCAATGTCCTGATGGTGTTCTCTGAGAGCATGGGGCTACAGCCCAAGTCCTAAAGCCCGGGTCTTGCTGCTTTTGCAGTGTTCTAACAAGACCGTCATCATGGCATGCTCAGTCCTCCACCTCTTATTTGCAGCATCCACCTAAGTGTACAGTACCAATCTGAACCCTATAATGGTGTTACAGGTAGCTGTAAGATCCACCACAACCGGAAGGAAAGGGAGCTTCCCACCACCCACCCTGCTGGGCTGAGTGTGAGTGCAGGACCTTCTTGGGCTCTTGGCTTATGAGATCAGACTCTTTCCAAACAACAGTCTGCATCATGGGCTTGTTGGTGAGTCTCCTAGGAATGCTCCATAGCCCTTGGGCATGTTCACCCACTCTTCTGGCACCCCTTAGCCTTCTTGAAGTTCATCCTTCCTCAATGTGTTGGGCTTATTTTGTAGCCTTATAAAGTGAGGGACCCCAACTTCTGTTTAATTGCTTACTATTCACATTTAAATTTTGATTAGTCATCTGATTAGCTCATAAAATAATGCTTTATCCACTTTCTACCTNTATGAGCTCTTTCTGGCTTAAAGGACACAGGAAACCAATCACAGGGCTGCCTGAGAACATGTAGGTGTATCAGTGTCAAGTAATGGCCATCAGCCAATTCTACTACAGTATGAAAACATGTAGGTTTAATTAAAGGTGCAATAGAATGTACAAAACCACATGATTTTCCTGTAACTGTTCTGGTACTGTTGGGTCTGTCTATGCTACATGGTGTCCATATCCCAGCTCCCTGAATTAGGTGCTGATTTTGTGGAAACTGCCAGATGCACTGATGTCCTTACTTTTTTTTTTCCCTCTCTTTTTTTTTTTT